>OY829542.1:36932796-37324904 GCA_963691705.1 Viola odorata
ATAAGACGAAAATGCCCTTGTTGTTAGGGGTATTGTTATCACAAGCCCAACCGAAAATGAGCCCGAGTGTTTACCAAGGGCTACCGCTTCTTCTTTGATCTTGCCAAGTCAGCTGGTTTTCATGCGTCATAGACGATTTATCTTATCAAGAAATGCGTTTCTTCCACTCGCCATTCTTCTTTGCCTATAAATTGTCTCTTTGTCGTGCTGCTTTTTTCATAACTACTTTTGCACTTCCTCTAGCTTTCAACTATGGATGATCTTACGAAGAACTTTCTGATCTAAAAGGTGCACAGCCTGAAGAACCTTGTTGAGTCTGACGTCAGTTTCCTGGAGACCATGCTGACCAAAACCTCTAAATATGTCCTGGAGCTTCAGGGGATGATGACTCCTTTACTGTCCAGACAAGGGGCTGCTTCTATGGAGGATTTTAATCCTATACAGAATGTGTCGAGGTGACCATTATCATGTTGCAGCATAGGAAAGACCTGCTGGTGTGCTACTTAAAGGGCATGAGGGTTTCCTTCGCCGAACTGTCTCTAGTGGCGGATGCTCTAAGGGAGATCCCTACTGCCCTTGAGGATGATGCTGGGTCTCACACTTGACCCTTAGTTGCTGTTCTCTTGCTTTAATGCTTTCTATGTAGACGCTTTGAGCGCTTAGGCCGTTCGGGCTGTAATTAAATAAAATATTGCTTTAGCTGCTACTCTGTCTTCTACCTTCGATCTCTTACTATTTCCTGTTATAGTCAGGTATGGCTGTTATAAGCCCAACCGAAAATGAGTCTTTTCTTGCCATGAGGTGTTTTGCTGCTTTGAATTTTGGCAATAAATGTTTACTTGATCCTCTCTTGCGCCGCGCTCCCATAATTGGGCGGTTTTTTGGTGCCTTTTGATTGGTGCTGTTCTCGAACAGTTACGTGCGCCTCATCAGATTCTGTAATCATGATTGTTCTTCTCCAGGTGCACTTATTGCATTCAAGGGACACGCAAAGAGATCAGGATATCCTTTTCCTTGGCTATTTAAAGGGGGATTTTCTCTCATTTTTCTTGCTCACCTCCTTCTTCTTATTTCTTTTCTTGGATTACTTGTGATTTAATGGCAGATTCCTGCTTTCTTGATACTGTGGCGCGTGACTCTCCGCCGACTCCTCCAAGTTTGCCAAATTCAGACAATCCTCCTTCCTCACCTCCATGGAGGCCTACTAAACGCCTTGCCAAACGCCGGGGTCGCAAGAACCCAAAGAAAATAAAGAAGACCTTTGAATCTTTCTTCGCCAGTTATGAGCCTCACTACTTCGCATTGCAGAAAGGTGATGAAACGTCACCGTCTGCCCCTTGTCCTCCTTCAGAGGAGAGAGTCTCTATTCAGAATGCCAACTCAGGGTCAGCCGCATTTACTATGGGGAAGGGCTCCAGCGCCGCTTCGATAGAGGAGGCTGCTCCCGCGACAAGCCCGGTGCCTAAGCTTGACATAAGGCCCTACAGGATTGACGAGCCTTTTCCTCCCTACAACGGAGGTCTGCCGCTCTCGGATGATGACGACATTTTTTACTGTGACATGTACTGGCCTGACGAGGATTAGTGGCTTAGCGTTAGGTTCGTTGTAGATGTCGTAGGGCTTTTAATCAATAAACTGATATTTTTATTTCCCTTGCCACCGTGCGAATTTGTCAATAGCTGACACAAAAACATTAGCTTTGCTGCGTCAGGTGCTCTATAACTGCTTTGACTTGGCCAATCATTATCTGCCACTTGGTAGGTCGTAGCGAGTAACTGCTTGCTTCTAAATTCTGAGCATTATTCCACGTGGCCCATTTCTTTTACACGCGTCCTCACGTGACTGGTGGTTCAGTTAATGCTATGACATTTTGGGTCTTTAAAAGAGACTATCTTCTCTTTCTAATGCTTTTTGCCCTTATTTCAAAATTTTCTCCCTTTCCTATATTTTCTCTGAAAAAGGTTCTCATCCGCCCTTCGCGCTTCGCCAATTCCGTCCGCGGATCTTCCCCTTCGAGGTATCACTTCATCCCTTCAAATTTTCTATTCATTAGTTTATTATGGTTGTGACTAGAACCAAACGATTTCTCTGGAGACCCGTGGATCCAGAAATCGTGCAATCACCTAGTATTTTCACCTGTGATGCGGTTTTAAACGCTGAATTTGAGGAGAATGGTATCACTTTCCCTCCCGGGTGCATCCCCACCGTTCCCGAGGGTGACATGCGCCTTCATGATCCACTGTGGGGAAACTATAGATTGGTTTATTTTAAAATGTTTCTCTATGGTTTTCGTCTCCCCGTCCATGACTCAATAACAGCACTGTTGCGGAAGTACAAGCTTAATCCTGCCCAGATAACTCCTCCTTCCTGGTGTGGGGTTTATGCCTTTCTTCGCACTTGCGAGTTGAATGGGCATTCTCGCCCCATCTCTCAATTTATTTCGCAAATTCTTTAGCATGACTTGTCACGATTGTTTAATCAGTATTACTCGAAGGTGGGATGACGCGTTTGTGCAGTCGTTCTGGTAGCGATTTTGTGGTTTTGAGAGGACTGTGGCTGACTGGAAAAATAGCTTTTTTATTCTTGAGCTACCGTCTCGTTGGTGGCACTGCGACTTTAATCAAGAGCTTATAGGTTCCATTTGGGCAAACCCAGTGGTGCTGACTAGGAGCGAGCTTGATCAAGCTAACGCTTTACTGGATAGGAGTATTCGTTATCGCATTCGGGAGTTCGCCTTATACAAGCTTCTGGACGAGTGTGTTATGGGCGAGTTTTATCTTTCTTTGCCTTTTCCTTCTTTCATCCTTTTATGTTCTCACGTATTCCATTATCAGGGGATACTAACGGGCCGCCCTCAGGGGGGGCTAACGCCCCCTTGAATGTGATGCCGCTCAGAACTATACCGGCCTCCCCTCCTGCCCTACGTTCCGATCCCCGGGGCGTTCCGCCCAAAAGGGGAAAAACAAAGACAATTGCTGGGAGGGGACGAGGGCGCGTTGTCTCCGCACGAGCTTCTCACTTTATCAACAATTGGCTACCGCCTCATCAATGGGGAATAAATATAAGTCGGCCTGTGACTCGGCTAGTTGATAGCGATGATAACAGCCAAAGCGAAGATACGGATGCCAAGCTAGACCTTTGTCATGCCTCCTCGCTTCAGCGAAAGAAACTGAGGGTAGGCATAGATGGGCAGGCTACCGGGACCTCTTCTGATCATGCTGTCGCGAGGGTTGCTGCAGCGCCTGCCGTTTCTTCTACGGCAAGAATTTCTCAACCCGCGGTAGTTGCTAATGCACCGACGGTCTGCCCTCCTACCGCTGCTACAGTCTCGTTGGTGACAGATTCTCCTCCACCACCTAACGCTCCTGACTCTCCCATTTCTCAATTTATTCCTGATGTTGTGACGACGACTTCTCCAACTTCTAAGCTACCGCTCACGACTCTTCCTCGATTGTTTTTCACTTCTATCTCCGAGGTGAATAATAAAGGTTCTCCTCCGACTCCGATGATCAATCTCTCTCCTGATGGCCCCAGAGGGATTTCGCGCTATCGCATGGACCTGACGGGTTTCGGCTTCAACAGCCTCCGTGCTGCAGGGGTAAAAAATCCCTTCTCAAGGGACGATTTCACCGCGCCCCTGATAGAAGAAATGATGAGCTCTTCTTCAGAGAAATAGAAATTCCTTCAGCTTTCACCACAAGCTCGCTGCAGGCATATTGTGAATGATTCTCTCGATATCTTCTGCTATTTTCACTATGCGGTAGAGGCTTTTGACAGCGAAATGCGAGATTCTGCCCGTGCCATGTGTGCTCAGAAGGTGCAGCTTGATTAGTTGTTAGAACAGACGGGATTGTTGACGCATCTTTATGACGATTCTCAGAAGGAACTTAGTAGAGAAAAATCCAAAGGGAAAGCGATAGCCGATGTTCTGAAGGCGGAGTTAGCTTTGGAAAAAGAGAAAAATCTTCTTCTTCGCGAAGAAATGCTAGCTCGAGACGAGGAATTTTCTAGGCTTCCACTAAAGATGGAGTTTTGGAAGAGGAAAGTCCTAGAGGCCCTCACTTCTAGGCTCGCTGCCCATTTCGGTAGCGGCTCCCTCAGTCTGTCCGATGTTGCCGATTGTGTTTCTGCCATAATAGACAAAGTTAATAAAGATGGAAATGATGCGTCCTCGCGCGGGGGAGAAAAATTTGGTCACGGTAGTGGTGGCGCGTAACGACTTCTCTCTTGATTACTATCCTCCCTCTGTCTGTATTTGTTCTTCGATTCATCACTCACTTTTCCCGAAAACATTTATCATTTGCAATTCTTTTAATAAGGCTAACACTTTAAGGTTATTGATGTTTTTTCCTCAAACGCTGAGTCTTGTCAAATTATCGATGTTATTTACGTTACCGCGCCATTCTTTGAGATTGCGTGTCAGAGTTGGTGCTACTTTTCAGAGCATTAAATGCTTAAGGATCCCCTTACTGATGCGATCGAAAAGTGATGATGAGAAAGGACACGTGTCTTTCTTATGATGAAGCGTTTGAGATAGGCACCTTCTAGGGAATAGCGGGGATTGAAACGTTCCTCTATTGAAGTTGTGTCCTTCGCGCGTGTTGCGCCCTTTTATTACGCCATCTCGCCATGTGTCAGTTGCTAACTGGTCACACCCTTTCAACCCCTTTTAGGGTTATATAATGTTTTTTCCCCCGCCTTCTTTTTTCTTTTTTATCTCTTTCTTCGCTCATTGCTTCCTTTTGAAAATAACTCACGCCGCTTCTTCTTCTTCGTTCTAGGATTCTTGGGATTTCTTTTATGAAGGTACACACATTACTTCCTTCTTTTATTTTCTTTTCCCTTTTTTACTGGTTATGGCTAAGACCCGTTCTTCAAAATCTACCGAGGGAGAAAGTTCCCAAAAATCTGTTGGGGAGCAGAAGATCAGTGACACCCCCGTTGTCTTTACACTTCTAGGCTCGCTGCCCATTTCAGCAGCAGCTACTCTAATAGTGTCGCCATTGACCCTCTTCGCCTTAATAGTGCATTGCCCAATAATAGTAGGATATTGTATGCTAAATTGTTTGACCATGGGTTTCGGCTTCCCCTTGACCCACTTGTAAAACTGTTGCTGGCTGATTCTGACTTGAATCCAGCCCAACTGAGTCCTAACGCAATTTGCATTGTTAGCACTTTTGCGGCGCTGTGCCGGTTCAAAGGGATTGAGTCCCCTTCACTAGCGTTACTTCATGATATTTTCCAGTTGTATTCTCGCAAGGGGGTAACATCAATATCACCTTGCTATGATGATGGCTCACTGGAGCCCTTTGCTTGGAAACTTATGGGTATCGAGTCTTCTGTTCCTCGTTAGAAAGAAGAGATTTTTGTTGTTAACCTGCCCGAGCCTTTGTGGAGAACTGGCTTTAACGAGGAAATCAAAAATGAGGCCTGGGGTAGCAGAAAACCACTCTCCGATCCGGAAGATGGTTGGTTAAAGATGCTGCTCCAGATGGACGTCAGTGTTGATACTCGTAAAGTGGCAAACGGGGTAGCAATTCCAGATTGTAGAATGGGTGAGCATTTGCCCTTATTATTTCATGCTGCTGGGAAATGCTAACGCTAATGTTTTTTCATGACTGTGCAGTGGTTCCGCCCGGTTGGGAGCCTGAATACATTCGGAGGAAAAAGAGGAGGGAGCAAGCGCGAAGGGCCTAAGCTGCCGCCGCTGCTGCTGCTGCTGAGGGTGGGGCTATCGGTGTTACTTTGGTTGAGCCACCTTCTCAGGGAGTTGCCGCTACTGCCAGTGCTGCTCAAACGTCGTCTTCGCGGGTGCGCGTTACAAGAAGGAAAAGAAGAAAAAATGCAACCACCGTACCCCCTGCTCTTTCCCAGGCTACCGCTTCTCCAGGAGTGTCCGCTGGTCAGATTCCTACCGGGATTCCTTTGGTTTCTCCTTCTGACCAGGTATATCTGTTCGCTACCGTTCCTGATTTCTTCGTTCTTTTGCTGCATCCTCATTGCATTTCCTTTTCTTAGGGAGTTGGCCACGTTTCCTCTCGTTCTCCTTCTTACGAAGATATGTCCTTTGCGAGCGAGCTTGCCAAGCGGCGGAAGAAGATTCACCACGACCTTCATAACAGTTCGTCGTCATCTGGCGTTAACCCACCCCTGACAACTGTCACAAGGAATGACGCGCCTCCCGGACAACCTCAAGGTGCTGGCCCTGCTGTCGATATCCGTGCTTTTGTTGACTCTCCCATCCATTCTACCTCTGATGCTGTAGGTTTTAACTCGGAGATGCTGGGTTATGAGGCAGTCGGTGGTGGTGAGTCTTTTGTTTCTACCTTAGAGGGCACTGCTGACCGCCCTTCTTCTCCTCCTGCACTATTTTTTATTCCTTCGTCCCTGATTGGCGTCACTCTGTATGTTCCTCCCAACTTTCCTACTCATCACGTTAACCTGGGCGGCCTTAGGGAGAAAGCTTTTCAAGTTTCCAAGACCGATAGCTCTGAGGCTGTTCTTGCGTCTACATCTCTATTGGCGACTCGAATATTGTCGCACCAAAGGGAGAAGGATGTGTTTTTAGCCAAGGGTCATCAGGGACGCATGGATTTTCTTCGCTCTCAAATGTTTTCCTCCTTCTGCCATGCTCATTATATGGGTGAAGCCAACGCTAGGGAGATGGCGGAGAAACAAAGAGAAATAGATACCCTATCTTCTTAGCGTCACAGATTTTTGGATGTTATGACAGCTTCCAACCAGGAGGTAAAGGCTGCTGAACAAGAGGCGAGCGCTGCCAAGCGAGAGGTAGAGGTTGCCAAACTTGCGCTTGAGGAGAAGAAGCAGAAAAGCATTGCTCTGAGCACGCGCCTTTTTGGAGAAGAGGCTGTACTAGCGCAAGACAGGCAACGGAATGTTGAATTGGCTGCCAATCTTAGCCTTTCTACCGAGAAATACCGTTGGTACCTGAGAGAGGGGGCAATGCTTATGACAGAGACCTTCATGCGTCATCATGAGGTGAACGATGACTAGATTGAAACTCTTTCTGCCTTTTTTGAGGAGAGATCTTCATATGTGTCTGACGAGGGTTTCGTCAGCGCGAGGGCCGCCAAGCAAGGAGGAAACGATGCGTCAGCTGCTTCTTAGTTTTTGTTTATGATTTCTTTGCTGCTCTTGTTTCGTGATGCTACTATCACAATGAGGTTAGTAAGCCTTATTACCAAAATCATTATAATGTGGCTATCATACCTTATGTGGTTAATTAACCGTTGCGTTTACACGTACGCACCATCCGCGGTTGCTAAAACATTTCTGTCTTTTATAGACATAATGTTTCATAGCGGCTCATTTTCTGAGTGGAGGCCTTCCTGTGGCGCCTTTGCATACTCTACCCTCTGTTGGGAATCAAGAAATTATTTCTTAGCATCAGGTGTTCAATACTGCATTTAACACTGCATTGTTATTATTTCTTTAGTGATGTTTCAAAGAACAAAGTGGTTATTATTTGCATCTGTGCCATGCACAGTTTCATGCATAGTTTCATGTTGCGATAGAGACATCTCTCCAGCTCAACTTCACTGGGTATCAACCGCTCGGTTACTAGCTGGGATATCTCTCCTTGTTTCAAATGCCAACGATCGGCTTGGGGCATGCCTCGTCTTAGTGAGCCGTCTAATCAGGACCGGCCATTACAAGGATAGGATTTTCACTCCCAAGCGTTGAAACCTCGCGTTCCTGGAGCGTGCCTCGTCTTAATGGGTCGTCTATGTGAGCACGGTTACCACAAGGATAGGATTTTCACTTCCAGGACGGAGTTACTACCTCCTTGGGGGCGTGCCTCATCTTAATGGCCCGTCTATATGAGCACGACTGCCACAAGGATAGGATTTTCACTTCCCAGGATGCCGGGGCGTGCATCGTCTTAATGGGTCGTCTTTGTGAGCACGGTTGCCACAAGGATAGGATTTTCACTCCCGGGGGCGTTGGGACGTGCCTCGTCTTAATGGGTCATTTATGTGAGCACGGTTACCATAAGGGTAGGATTTTCACTCCCAACGCTATTTATGCCAGGGCGTGTCTCGTCTTAGTGAGCTGTCTGATCAGGACCAGCCATCACAAGGATAGGATTTTCACTCCTGGCATTCTTCATTATCTGCGTATTGTTGGCCACAATGTGCACAAAGATACCTTTCATTTATGCGTTAGAGCAATATTAACAATGCCAGATAGGGGAGATTAGCTTCTAGCATGATATATTTTTAAACGGGCTATATTCCAAGAGTTTGGTAAGGGAGTACCGTCAAGTGTTTCCAAATGGTATGCTCCTTTTCCGATGATGCGATTGACGCGATATGGCCCGTCCCAATTTGGGTCGAGTTTTCCCATGCGTTGCCCCGCTGCTCGTTTGTCTCTGAGCACTAAGTCTCCTGCTTTGAGCAATCGCTCCTTAACTTGTCTGTTATGGTACTGCGCCATTTTTCTTTTGTAATGCAAAGTTTTTAGGAGAGCCTCTTCTTGTACTTCTTGTAGCGCATCAAGGTTAGCGCGTAACCTTTCTTCGTTAACTTCTTCTCTGAAATATGCCACTCGCAGGCTCAAGGTGCCAATTTCTACCAGCGCGACAACCTCTATACCAAAGGCTAAAGCAAAGGGGGTTTCTCCAGTGGTAGTTTTGACGGTCATGCGATAGGCCCACATTATATATGGCAGTTCGTTTACCCATTTCTTTTTAGAACCTTCTAGGTTCCTTTTGATGCCACTAAGGAAGCTGCGATTGGTCATTTCTGCCTGACCATTGGTTTGCGGGTGCGCTACAGAAGAGAATCTCTGCTCAATTTGGAATTCTGCACATTGATCTCTAAAGAATTGGCTTGTAAATTGTGTTCCGTTGTCGTTGACCAATATGCGAGGTACCCCGAATCGCATTATGACTTGATATTTGAAGAAACGCCATATCTTCTCTGTGGTAATGTTAGCTACCGCCTCCGCTTCTGCACACTTCGTGAAATAATCTACCGCCACGACCACAAATTTCAATTGGGATCTGGCTTTTGGAAAAGGGCCCAAAATATCAATTCCCCACTTGGCAAACGGGGAAGGGGCGACAATTTCTGAAATTTGCACGGCTGGTCTTCGCGGGATCTTGGCGTATTCTTGACATTTCTGACAAGATTTTACAAAATTGTGACAAGTCTCTACGAATGGTGGGCCAGTAGAATCCCGAACGAAAGACCTGTGCCGCTAGGGTGTCACCAGCCACATGCATGCCGCATATTCCTTCATGGATTTCTCGCAAAGTGGAGGCCTTCCTACTCCGTTATGCACTTTGCAGCTGGATGAGAGAAACATTTTCGAATTAATTCCCCATTGTAGTATGTGCACCGTGCTGCTTGTTTCAAAATTTTCCTTTTTTCAGTGCTATCTACTAGCAGCGTATCATGTTTCAAATATTTTACAACGGGGATTCTCCAATCACTCTCTACTTCTTCTACGCACAGAGATGCTTGTTCTTCCATGAAAGAGGGCACTGGTATCTCACCATAATGCACATCTTTGGGTATGGAGACTGTCGGGTTAGCTGCCATTTTAGCAAGATTGTCAGCTTCGCTATTATCTTCTCGAGGAATATGCTTGAAGCAGACTTGAATGCCTTTTCTCTATGTCTTTGTTAGCTCATGTTTTACCTTTGTAAGGTATTGAATCATGATGGGTTCCTGAGCTTGGGAATTTCCCAAGACTTGATCTATTACCAGTTTAGAGTCCTCCCGTATCTTTAGTTGTCGATCACGCATTGTCCCTGCATCGCGCGTAGCTTCCGCGAAGAAGTTGTTACCTATTCTAAGTCCGGCCAGTAACGCCTCATATTCGGCCGCGTTGTTGGATAGCGGTTGCAGAATTCTGATGGCGTAGCGCATCTGTATACCATCGGGTCCGATCATGACAATTCCCACGCCAGCTAACTCTTGGTTTTTGGCTCCATCCACGTGGATGATCCATGCATCACTGTAAGTGTCTAGGGATGGGAGATCTGTCTCTTCCCCTTCCCCTTCTGGTGGGTTCACCGACAGCTCTTGTGTAAATGTGCATTCTGCTATGAAGTCTACTAACGCTTGGGCTTTGATGGACGGTCTGGCCTTGTATTGCAATCCATACTGCTCGAGTTCGATTGCCCAAATCAGCATTCTTCCTGAGGACTCAGGCTTTCTAAAAAATTTTCCCAATGGTTGATCAATAAGTACTACAACAGGATGATCTTGAAAGTATCGATCCATCTTTCGCGTTGCCTGTACAAGGGCAAACGCTACTTTTTCTATGCGAGTGTATCGCGACTCGGCATCCTTCAGTATGTGACTGACAAAGAATACGGGGCGGTGAATGTGTCTATCGCTCCGTACCAGGACGGCACTAACCACCTCGTCTGCGACACCTAGATACAAGTATAAAGCGTCGCCCGGTTCCGGTCTTGTCAGCACTAAGTTAGACGAAAGGTAAGCCTTTATACCGGAAAACGCTTTTTCACATTCTTCTGTCCACCCAAAGGGGGCTCTCTTACGAATAATTTTAAAAAAGGGGAGGCATCTTTCGCCTTGCTTGGAGATAAACCGCCCTAACGCAATGATGCGCCCTGTTAGCTTTTGCACTTCTTTGACAGTTCGCGGAGATATCATGTCTTGGATCGCTTTTATTTTCGAAGGATTAGGCTGGATGCCTTTCTGGCTGACCACGTAGCCTAGAAATTTGCCTGTTTGAAACGCGAACATGCATTTTCGGGGGTTTAACTTCATCTTGTATTCTCGCATCACGCTGAAAACTTCTTCTAGATCAGCCACATGGTCCTCGAAGCTTCGACTTTTGACAAGTATATCATCCACGTAAGCCTCTACCTTTTTCCCAATTTGCTTCTCGAAAACTTTATTTGCCATGCGCTGGAATATTGCCTCAGCGTTCTTTAATCCAAATGGTATTGCTTTATACCAATATGTGGCTTTGGGTGTGATAAAGGCAGTCTTTTCTTCATCTTCCACAGCCATGGGGATTTGGTGATATCCCGAGTTAGCATCCAACGAGCTTAGATAAGCATATCTTGCGGTTTGGTCGACCAGTTGATCAATTCGAGGAAGAGGATAACAGTCTTTGGGACAGGCATCATTCAAATCAGTGAAGTCAATACACATGCGCCATTCTCCGTTAGGTTTTGGGACTAGGACAGGATTAGCCAACCATGTCGGGTACTGGACTTCTCTGATGAAGCCAGCATCCGTGAGTTTTGATATCTCTTTCTCGATAGCTATCATCTTTTCTAGAGAGAAAGCTCACCTTTTTTGCTGGACGGGTATGACGTCAAGGTTAACATTAAGTCGGTGCTCTGCTGTTTCTCGTGAAATTCTCGTCATATCTGCTGGCTTCCACGCGAATTCTCCTTTACATATGTTCAATAATTGAGCTAGCTGTGCACTTTCTGCTGCGTTCAATTTTTCACTAACCAAAAAATTTGCTTCTTCGACTCCGCTAACGGGAATTGGCTTCATGTTGTCTACTGGCTGAGTACGCTTTTCCTCTCTATTCTCGAAAGGGTCGTCTGCCACGCACACATAACGGTCACAACTCTTTTGGGTCATAAGTAAAAAGCACTCGGCAGCTAACTTCTGGTCCCCTTTGATCGAGACCACTCCATTCCACGAAGGGTATTTCATCTTCAAATGTTTTTGTGATATTGCAGCTCCAAAACGATTGAGGTATGGCCGCCCGAGTATGGCATTGTAAGGCAATGAGAGATCTACAACCAGGAACAACAATTCTTCCGACCGTTTGGAAGTATCCTCTCTAAAGTATACTGGTGGCATTGTAACTCCTACCACCGGGATTGGGACCCCGTCTACCCCAACTATTGGCTTCTTACAAGGCGTTAGCTCGCTGTTGGAACATTTCATCAAGTTATAGGCTTCGTGCGAGAACAGGTTGACCGCGCTCTCATTGTCGACAAGGGTTCTCCTAACTCCATGACTTCCGATAACGGGTGTGACTACTAGCTCATCGTTGTGTGGATAAACAACGCCTTTTTCGTCCTCTTCGGAGAACGACAGCACCATTCGATCTAACGCATTTATCGCTTCACTTTTTACTAACACGCTTTCTCTTTTTCGTTTGTCACCAGCTGCGAGTGCTGACGCTGTGGGTTCTTCGAAATATGGAGTGCCTCCTACTATAATATTGATTATAGGAACGTCCTCCTCGCTGACCACAAATGATTCCTTATTCCTGCCGATAGGGATGGCATTGGCTCCCGTGGCGTAAGAGGGCGCTTGTCTATCGCCAGTCGCCTTATCCACTGGATTGTTTCTGAACTCCTCCCTTATTTTAGTGGCAAATTCCCCGAGGTAGCCCTCTTCGACTAAGCGTTCTATCACTAATTTCAATTCTCTGCACACATCCATGGAGTGCCCTTTAACTTTATGGAACTTACAGAATGCATTTTCCCTTCCTCCTATAATCACTCCTGGCTTCACAGGAGCAGGATAATAGATAGGCAGGTTTCGCTGCTGAACTATCACTAAATTTTCTGCCCTTGGGAGTATGAGGGACGGGAGATCAGGATCGTATATTCGCCCTTTAGGTGGATCCGTTTGTCTCTCAGTAGGGGGATTCCCGAATCTTCCTCTCGAAAAGCTACCTCTTTGCCAATTTGAGGTTCTAGGGATGTGATCTTTTTGCTGCCCATAGTCATCGGTTGGCTGTGTGTCAGGGGTTGCACTAACGTGGACGTTAGGGGCCGGATGCGCGTCTTGAGGTATACTTTGAATTCGCTCCCTGTTTTCTTCTTCCTCCATTCTCGCATAATTGTGGGCTTTTAGCCTTAATGCATCTAACGTCGACGGCGGGTCCACCATCAAGGTGTCTCGTAACTTCCCATAATGATAGTTACGCTTCAAAGCTTCGACAGCGAAATCAATGGTGACCCCCGGCGTTAGTGACATTTTTAGGTCAAAACGACTCAAAAAATCCTTCAAAGATTCTTGTGGCTTTCGATGAACATCGAATAATGCAGCCGCAGGCTTCCTAATAGGAACAACCGTGCTGAATCGGCTTCAAAATTTAGCTTCTAGTTGGGAAAAGTTGTCAATGGAACCTACCGGAAGTCCCTCGAACCAAAGACGCTCTACGCCAGATAGCGTCATTATGAAGATTTGACATAACTCCGCGTCATTGTGAGTTTGGAGTTGTACAAAATCTTTCACCTTATTGAGATGAGAGATAGGGTCCTTTGTGCCATCATATGATTCCGTAGGGATTTTTACATGCCTATTGACCCGGTGATGTCTAATACGGTGGCTAAATGGGTGACCATTATTATCATCAGGAATCCCCTGTAGTTGACGAGGGGAAGCAGGCTCGTCTAACTGCCTTTGAGCTCGAAAATCATACTCACGATGCGGCCTGGGAGATCGGCTGCGGCTCCTTGGTGTTCGAGTCTGGTGCCTTCTGCTACTGGATCTCTCACTGTACCTGGGAGATGGGTCCCTGAACATCTCCTCTCACCTGTTGCCCCAATGATCTCTATACTCGCTGTCCCATCGTTCTCCTTCAAGAACAGGAGCTCCCCTCCTATGTTATTCAGACGGTTCGACGTGTCTAGGCGCAAGTTGCATGACTCCCACAGGGGCTGATGTCAAAGGTAAGGATAACGTAAAACCTCTAGACTGCTGGGGGGACAGCGGTCGGTCAGCAACAATGGATGGAGTAAAGATTACATGAGAAGGCACACTGGGTCCTGAAACATGAGGCGTAAATCCTGCAGCCAGCTCTGTCAACTGATCTATTTGGGCTCGAAGAGCCGATATTGAATTCGCAAGAGGATTTCCTGCACCATCTACTGCGGGCGCCCTCGTATGGAGAAGAGAGTGACTGGCTCCTGGCATTTGAGATAGAGGAGTATATGTCTGGGATGCCAATGTTCTCGCCATTTGCTCAGAAGAGGGATCTGACATGCCTGGTGGGATTTCTTGCACCGTGGTGTCGACATAAGAGGTGGCGAAAGTGAAAAGTCACCTGCGGGTCTCATATGGGAGGCTAGAAGACTGGGACAGTGCGGGATCCGAGCCGGACTCCATAATCCTCCGAATTTTTAAGGGAGCAGAGCTTGGCTATTAAGGATGCTCACTTAATAGAACCAAGACTCTCAATGAAAGCACCAATTTGATAAGATTTGATCTGTTTGTTGTATGATGGTAGAGGATTAGGAGCCTTGAGGTCGACTATCTACGACGTCCGGTGTACCTGCACAGCGCCGGAGGGGGTCTCCGGCGTAAACACTCCGATGTTTATGTCAGTAGTGATTGTGTGAAATAGCAGAGCTTTGGCTAGCAATCTTAGGCTTACCTCCCTCCTTTGTGGCGGAGGTATTTATAGGCAGAAATGGAGCATTTCTAAGTGATCTTGGTCACAAAGTGCTAACGCGCCCGTCAGGTGGGGTGAGAGTTCTCGTTTGATGAGATGTACTACCGTTGCGATAGATATACGTATACGGGTAGGCGTTTACCTAGGTAAGGCAACGCCCACGCCCTTCACAAAATGTCGGATTGGCCTGGGATGGGATAACGCCCATTGTCATGGTAAAGCGATATGTGGGACCCCCTCGTTGTTGTCGACTATCCCAGGCTCGATAGCCCCGAGGCTACCAGGGCGGTAGCAGCAGTTTTTTCCTCCCTCCGCGGGATATAAGACGAAAATGCCCTTGTTGTTAGGGGTATTGTTATCACTAGGTCAGTTAGTCATGGGCACCAAAATATTCTAAACTCGTGCACAGACCTGCTATAGGGGCCATGTTTCTACGTAGGCCCCCTACTCACCTTCGTAGGTAGAAGCCACCCCCTGTTTCCACATATGAGGTGGCCTTAGACGTTTCGCCGTCCTCCCAGGCACGAATGCGGGGAGACACTATTCAAAATGCCCATGAAGTGGAGGCAAGATAGATCTAGGACGTGACATCTCAGTGTGTCAAGCTCGCATCACATACCCTAAACGACTGTTTACCCCTAGACGAAAGACCTCTCGCGATGTCTCCGCTAGGCGTCTACTATTAACACAAGGATTCTCGTCAGTTATAACCAAGAGAATGACAGCACTCACACAGAAATATCAACAGTTGATCAAGCCCTCAACATTTCTATATAAGCATGGAGATAAAACGATAAACAACCGAATATGACAAGAGAATATATTAAGCATACATTAGGCCTCTTAACTGAACCTTACAACCCTTGAAACCCCCTTTACTAAGAAGATATGACTTAGCTACTCATAACAAAATATAAACAGAAAGTAGAAGAGGAAAATAACATAAACAAAGTTAAAGGAAATAAAAGAGAAGTATATTAGACAAATTCGATTGTGGAAATCCAAGCTTTTCCTTTTACAAGCTGACGGCGGTGCTCAAAAAGAGGAAGAGAGAATCCCTAAAAATTAGGTAAAAGTGAGAGAGTGTCCTCGGACAACCGTCCATGCAAAAACCCTAAAGCTAAGCTTATATAGCCTAAAAACTAGCTAGGGGATAAAATACAGCTAAAGGAGAGAGGGTGTCAGCGCTTGGCAGGGTGCCAGCACACAGGGGGGCGTACCCTTGGTAGAGAATATTCTAGAATCTTCTGGAAGCGCTTGACACCTTCTAGAAATGCTTGGGATCCTTTGCGAATCTTTGGAGATTCCTTTGTTTGGCTCTTTGATCTTTGATCTGATGCGGATGTGTCGAGGGTACAAGACAGCTCACTTGTCTGGTTAGCGTCGAGGGCACGTTGACATTCCACTCTTTTAGGCCTCGATCTTTGAAACTCCAGAAATCCTTCCAAAAACGCTCATTTTCGCTCTTTTCTCCCCTTAGGCACTGATCTGCAAAAAGATAGGAAAAAGGGGCAAATCAGAAGTATCATGCCCTCAAAAAGGCCAAAATAAGAGAGAAAAACCTACAATAGAAACACACTATCACCTGTTCTAGTCTTGACACATCTTTGTTCATTGGTCGGTTTGGTTGACCAGATTTGTCTTTTGTTGTTGGTAAAGTTTGTCAAACTATGCAAGCTCCTACAGAGGAGGATTGGGTTCGTGTCAAACGCATCATGCGTTATGTGAAAGGCACTCTTCACATGAGACTCTTTTATTAAGCCAGTATCGATTCTTCCATACATGTCTTTGTTGATACGGATTAGGCAGGTTGCTCAAAAGACAGGCGATCTACTAGTGGTTTTCTTGTTTATGTTGGTAACAATTTGGTTAATTGGTACTCCCGCAAATAAAAAATGGTGGCTCATTCAACCACAGAAGCAGAATACAAGGCTCTTGCCGATGGCGCCACATAAGCTCTCTGGTTGCAGAAATTGCTTGTCGAACTTGGCATTAACACCTTGTCTAATTGTCCAACTATTTGGTGTGACAACATCGGTTCAACTCAACTTGCTGCCAATCCTGTTTATCATGCTCGAACCAAGCATATCGAAGCTCATTATCACTTTGTTCGTGAACAAGTAGCTAGTAATCGGTTGCGTGTCTATTATATTTCTACTGATGATCAAACTGCGGATATCTTGACAAAATCTCTTGCTTCCACTCAATTTTGTTTTCTTCGTGACAAGTTGAACTTGGTTCTTTGCACCTCTTCAGCTTACGGGGAGGTGCCAAGCAAGTTATAAATTTTATGTGTGCAGCAACTGTTGTGTGTAGTTACTAAACTACTAATTAATACCTTATCCTAATATAATTCAAACTTATACACTGTAATTTTATATCAATATATTAATGAAAGAATGCATCACAATTAGGTATGGCTTCTTTTGCTGATAATACGTAGAGAAATGCTAAAAGTGTTTTGGTCATTTCATGGGACCTTTGACTTGGTCGTTGTTGATTAAGGCCACGTGGACAAGCCTAGTAAAAAGCAACAGTAACTTCGACGGTACGTTATTTGGAGTACCAGATCCGATAGGTATGCTTATTACCAGGAGGAGATAACAGGAAGATAACGGTAAGGTATCGGTACATGCATTAATTACGCAGTCAATGCCATTTAATGTCCAAACCGTAACTATGCTGAGCAGAGGTATAAATACCTACTTCCCTGAGGCGTCGCTTGTGGACATAAATGTGTCGTTAAAGGCATTTAATGCTCCTTAAAGCACCTGTGTAACCGTCCAAAGCGGGAGTATAAGTACCTCTCCCACACATGGTCCGAGGGCACACGCATTGATGCATGCTTGTCGAGGGCACGATCAAACAAATAATAAAGACATGCTATCGAGTGCATAATAAATTGTGCATAGTGGTAACAGGGTCGATCCACAGAGACTAGGGCAAGACTCTAACTTTCATGCATGACAAAGACAAACAGACCGAGACAGTAACAAAAAAAAGGGGGGGAGTTGGTTGGCTAACAAGTTAACCAAGAGAGAAAAGAGCTAACAAGTTAACTAATAAAAACAGTAATCTAGGGCACGAAAAGTAAAAAGAACTAAAAGTAAGAATCAAGGGCAAGACATATAAACAGAATGATAAATAAAGACATGAAAGCAGATAAGAAAGATTCTCAGCAAAGGTTTTTCTCGGGTTGTGTCGAGGGCATGAAAATATCTATGGCCATGAGGGCTAGATAATCATCGACTCAAGGATATTCTATTCTATGCCATAGACATGCTATAGGGGCCATGTTTCCACGTAGGCCCCCTACTTTCCTTCGTAAGAGAAGGTACCCCCCGTTTCCATATATGAGGTACCCTAGATACCTCGCCATCCTCCCAGCTACCTCTCTTGTCATCAAAAGGCAGTCTTGACACTTCGACCTATCACGGGCACGAAGTAGGGAGGCTAAATTCGAAGAACCTATGAAGACCAGAAAAGACATGTCGAGGGCAAAATGCCTCTCAGTTGTTAGGCTCGCGACACTGCCTTCATTAATTACTTGCCCTAGATGGATGAGATCACACTATAGCAATTACTCCACCTAGGTGTCTACTCTACCCTATAGTTTCCCAACCCGTTTTCACTACAAGGATGACTATAATCTAGAGGGATAGACCAGTAAGTAATTAAGCTTCCAATAAACCCCAAAAGAATTGAATCGAAAAGGAAAATTAGTAGGTAATTAAGCTTCCAATAGTCCTAGATAAATTGAAATCGACAAGCAACCAAATACAACATTAAGAATATATTAAACACATTTAGGCCTCTTAACTACCCATTGCAGCCTTCAAATAACCTTACTAAGAACAAGACAAATCAACTACTCATGCTGGAAAATAGACAAATCTAGATCTAGAAAGTATAACAAGTAAAGAAGAGATAAAGGAGAAAACTAGTAAATATTACCGGCTGGAGCAAAGCTCCGGTTTATGTACATGGCTGCTGGAAAATATTCTGGTCCACCTCCTCCAAAAGGGGGAGGGGAGAAAACTGAAGAGAAGCACACAAAAAGATTTACTATGAATATGTGGTAGGTGATGTCCTCTAAACCCTAAAAACTAAAGTCTTATATAGGCCCTATTGCCCACAAGAAGACAAAAGCCAGCTAGGGGATTACAAAAAGACAAAGTCCAGCTAAGGAGTTCAGAAACACGGAATAAATATCTTTGGTCCGAATGGGGATATTCTGGGAATATTCTGGAAGCGCACGGCGTCGAGCGCAAGACGATAGACTAGCCTCTAGGGCATGACGATAAACTAGCCTCGAGGGCATGACGACTACAGAGAATATTCTTGGGGATCTGCGCGGAATCTTCTAGAAGACATCAGAGGTGACACGTGGGAGTACGACAATGAGGACACGTGGAAATAACACTTTTGGTCTGTCTAGGGCTCGATGATGGAAACCACGGCAAGGCCTCGATGGCAAAGTTGGTGTCTTCACCTCGACGCTAGTCTTGAAGCTTGAAATCCGCAGAAATCACCAGGAAAGCATGTGTTTACACATATTTCTCCCTTTTGACGTTGATCTGCAATAAAGATGGAAATAAGGGTCAATTAGCAGAATCATGCCCTCGAAAAGGCTAAAATAGAGGATAAAATCACGCCCAAGAAATATGCTATCGTCAGTCAAATATACTTGAAATTTATCCTGATGCCTAAATGCACAAATAAATGTGTACAGGGCAAGACAGGGTCGAACCACAGAGATTGAAGGATTAATATGTTAATAAAATTGTATGATAGGGAGAAAGTGCGATAGAGAAGGAACAAGTAACACAGGGGGAGGGGTTTATGTTGATTAGTGAACTAATCAACTCAGGATCAGGAGCTAACAAGACAAATAAGTAAAACTTCCTATCTAGGACATGAAATGAAATCACAATCCAGGGCTAGATAACTAAACACAATCGGGGGCAAGAAAACAAGAAAAGTAATTAGAGAGATATAAATCAGATAGGAAGGAATCTTAGCAAAAGGTGTTCTCGGGTTGCTTTCTAGGTCAGTCAATTATTGGCACAAAAATATTCCAGACTCAAGTACATACCTGCTATAGGGACCGTGTTTCCACACCGCATCCCCTACTTACCTTCTTAGATAAAAGCCACCCCCCGTTTCCACATATGAGGTGGCCTTGACATTCCGTCATCCTCCTAGGCACGAATGCTGGGAGGCACTACTCAGAACACCCATGAAGGGAAGGTAAGACAGATCTAGGGCTCGATAACTCAGCTTGTCAGACTCGTATCGCATACCCTAAATAACCGTTTACCCCTAGACAGAGGCCTCTCGCGCTGCCTCCACTAGGTGTCTACTCTAACTCAAGGCTTCATGTCAGTTATAACCAAGAGAATGACAGTACTTATACAGAAATATCAATAGTTGATCAGGCCCTTAACATTCCTAAATGAGCATGGGATTAAAACAGTAAACAATTATATGTCACAAGAGAATATATTAAGCATGCATTAGGCCTCCTAACCGAACCCTACAACCCTTGAAACATCCTTTACTAAGAGAATGGAACTTAGCTACTCATAATAGAATATGAACAGTGGATGATAATAAACATACAATAAATAAAAGAGAAGGGTTAGAAGAAACCGAAAAGATGAAATAGTATTAATCAAAAACTTCCCCTTTACAAAGTTGGCGGCTGCTCCCAAAATGCTAAGAGGAGATGATCCCCATAAATTAGGGTATAAGAGAGTGATGTACTAATGTCCTAGGTCAGTCGTCCTTACACAAAACCCTAAAACTTAGCTTATATAGGCTAAAACTAGCTAGGGGACAAAAACAGCTAAGGGGAAGGAGGATGAATGGGGGCGTGATAGCACATGTCCTTCAGGGGAATATCCTGGAATCCTGACGTGCCTAACAGCTTCCAGAAGCGCACGAAATCCCGTGCGGATCTTTGAAGATGCTTCTCTTTGGTTTCGATTGAGAGAAGATGCAGATTTGTTGCGGCCGAGAGACTACTCACTGGTCTGGTTCACGTCGAGGCCTCGACTACAATCTGGACTTCTAGGCCTTGAAGCGGGAAATCCTCAGGAATACTCAAAAAATGCTTCTTTTCGATCTTTTCCTTCTATTGACTTTGATCTGCAATAAAGATAGAAATAAGGGTCAATTAGCAGAATCATGCCCCCGAAAAGGGCTAGAAAAGAAGGTAAAATCATGCTCATGAGACATGTTATCACACATACACAAGCCTAGACACCACCTACACATTACAGAGCATACTACACCCGGTAACCATCTTTTACCTAACTCACTTGGAATCTTGCTCTCTTACTGACTTGATCGTCAGAGAGTCTACACCGGAGTCCCCCTCCGGTGCTTTGCAGGTGACATGTGAGCATCGAGAAGCCTACGCCAACAACTCAAATTACGACAAAGTCCTCACCCCCCAATCAAGGAATATCATTTGCAAAATTACTTCTCTTATTATTTCAACTCTCTATCTATTGTTGCAATAACAGTAGCAATTAGTAATTGATTTTGAATTTAAAATTAGATCAAACGGTCAAGAAGGCGTCGAGCACGATTTGAAAACTATCGGGATGTGATTGACTGCTTATTTTGTGTTTATTCATCATCTATTTTTACCATATTTGAGATGATGATACTGCTAATTTGAACGTATTTTCTTTCATTTTGCAGAAATAAGTCAAAGGAATCGAGAGAGAAAGAAACGAAAGTGCCTAAAAAAGAGAGCTAAATGAACTAGTGGTGATAAAGAATAATTTCTGCATAACCATGTCTCTTCCCTAGGCCTAGGGAAGAGTACATCACACTAGATCTAGGAAGACGACAAAAGAGTAAACAGATCAGCGAGATGGGCCGCAGTGTGATGGCAAAGCACGCCAACTGTCTCATTTTGAAAAGGATTATTAGAAGAGATTTTAAAGATGTAAAATATCCCAATGGGATAAGAAAAAAATCAACTTTCTATTTTGAATTATTTTAATTTCTAGAGAAACAAGAAAAGAAAGACTACTTAATCATTCCTTGTTTCAGTTTAGAATCATCTTATCTTTTCTCTTAGCCTTCATTTTTTAGTTTTAATTTGAATTCAATACGTTGTTCTTTTCCATCTTGCTCTTCTTGTCTTTTTCCTTGAAACGATGAGATTTTCATTAATGCAATTGAATTTTATATTTTCTTTTACTATGTCGATGTCTAGCTAAATAATATATTCTTGGTAAAGACTTTGAGGTTCATGATTCCCATTATTGTATACTAATCATTTTTAATAAAATGTCTTTTGTATTTCTTCTCTTTCTGATTTAAAGTCGGTTTTGTTCTTATTGAATTTAAGATTTGATCAACTTAGTTTTTAACTTGAATGATTGCAGTTTTTCCTAATAACTTTGGGTCTATATTATTAGAAGCATACAGTACACAACTAGATCTAAAATATTTTAGGATTTGTTCTAGAGAATGAGAAGAATTAGGTTTAAAGGGAGGAATTTACTTCGTACCCCTTTGGTTATTTTTATTTGTTACAGTTGGTTATACTTAGAAACTTGAATTTTACAAAAAAATCCTGAGGAATAAACCTCCTATTGCTTGTTACAATATCTTTTGTTTCATTGTGCTAAGTTGTAATCATCTTATTTTTTATGGATTTGACACCCATCAGGATGATTGAGGATGAGAAGAGCATAGGGATAGAGAAAGTAGCGAGCAATGTGTCGTTAGAAACGAGGGAGGTGCGGAGGTCCCCATGGTGGTGGCAAAGGAGGGAGAGAAAGCGAGTGTCTTGAAAGGATTTATATAGCAGTGGTGATGGGGGATGGGGTGAGAGAGAAGGGAAAGAAGTGCATGTGTTAAAACATATTTTTAATTATTAATTATGCCACATCAGATAATAATATAGGAAAATATTTTCTTGTATTTTTTGAAATTTAAAACATTATTTAATTAAATTAATTAGATTTATTTGGGACACTTGAACAAATATAGCAGTCAATATCGAACTGAACATGACGTTTAAGGAAATAATATTTTTATTTTTTATAGGTAGAGGAGAAATTCGAATTTAGGTCTACGTCTTTACCTTTACCTTCCCGTCCCGTCCCGTATATTCTTGTTATTTATTGCGGGTGGCAATTTTAGTTCTGTTCCGTGACCCGTTTTGTTAGTATCGGTTCCGATAGGACCGAGACCAATTTTTATACGGCACCGTCCCGTCCCGTATATTCGTGATCCATTGAGATAACTCATTTTATTCACATTTCACTCACCTCATCCCATCCCTAACCTCTCATTTTCTTCTCTTCCCTGTAGCACCCACAACCACCACCACCACACCCACGACCACCACTACCCGGAAGTGCTGCTACTGGATTCACCCAAGATCCGACCCCGATGTAGCTCAGTGGTAGGAGTTTGTCTCGTCTCGTCTCCCTCACTTCATCGGAGGCCAACGACAGCGAGATCTGCTCTTCCGGTCAAGTTGACCTTCAATTTTGATTCACGTACTACACATCTTAGTCCTCTTCCATTCAAGATAGTCAACGACAATCACAAATCACCACCGACGACGTTACTTCCCGTTCTTTCCTCCATAGTGCGACTTCGCCGCTGTCGCAACTCTGTGTTAGAAAATCCACATCTTTTTTGTTATTTTCTAGATGTTATCATTATAAATTATTTTGGATTGGTGTTCTTGATTAACTTGAATTGTGGTTTGAATCAGATTGCATTGTGTTTGAAAAATGGAGTTGTTTATGCAAGTTTGATAATTCTGGGTAGTACAAATTCCCGAAATTTCGACCCAAAATAAATTTCAGAAAAACGAGGTCGACTCAAATTTTTCATAGATCTGGTCCCGGACTTGTCAAAATTTTTGGGTCGGTCCGAGACTGATTTTTCAATCTCAATTAATCTCATGACCCGATGTCACTCCTATTATTTATAGAGTCCTTATTTTTTCTTAATTTTAAAAAGAGATTATATTTTAAGTCTGTTTGCTATTTGTTTTCAAAACATTCCTATTTTTTCTCATTTTTCACTTATTTTTAAAATTTATCAAACATATGAGTCCAATTTGACACAAAAATTATTAAAATATTAATATTTAATGAGTTTGTCTCCGTTAAGTGTTTTTGTTATAACGGGGCCAAAAATAATAGATGAAGAAAATGTGTTGGCTGGATAAACAAAAAAAAATATTCAAAGTTAAAACAATCATTTAAGCAAACATTGAGATTCGCATAGTGTATTAAATCGTAAAAATTTAGAGTAGGTTTGAATCTCATCTTAAAATAAAATAAAAATACCATGAAATAATATCTAAACCACACATGCATTTTTTTAACAAACTTCACATGCATAAATAAGTCTACGACCTACAAATGTACAATAATAAATTCTTGTCTGTGACCCATAAGTATAACCACAAGAAACCAAAGGACGGGACTCCCGCCACACCACCCTTCTCACATTGTCACATGGGACCTGCAACAAACTCCGCGCGGCACCACTATTCCTTGTCCCTTGTTTTCTTCAAGAATCTATGTTTCTTGTCTCTTTAATTCTGGGAGTTGCCTCAATCAATACATGTTTCTATGGGGAATAAGGTGATTCACCCCAGCAGTATTATTGGTTAACGGTAAAAAAAAATCCTGAATTTTTTATTATATGATTTCACATCTTGAATTAATTTTTAGATGCAATTAATCTCTTTAATTTTTTAATTTTGTATTTTTAAAAAAAATTAATTTTTTTTACACTTTTTTTTGGCCAGGTTTTACACTTGTGATTATTATTTTTCTCTCACAGGCCCTACACATTTTTAGGATTAGCTGCCTGGTGAAGGAGGATGGCGATGCCGTCGGTGGCGTACACGTACTTGCGGTGGTTGTGTTTTGATATTTACGGTTAATTGCATAATTAATTTTATTAACTTGGAGGAAAATTAATTATATTAAAATGAAATCAAACCAACTAACAAAAGAGAGATTAATCGGTAGAAGGTGGAGCGGGTTAGCTATGTTGTTTTCTTCAGCAGAACCGGTTTAGCAATATTGAGTAAGGCAATTATTAGTTTAATTATTATTTTTTAAATTAAAAAAAGTTAAATATATTAAATTGGTAATAAAAACATAAAAATTAAAGTAAAAAATTAGAAACATTTCTGTCTGGTCAATTAACGGTTCATTGGACGGAAAAAGGTTAATTGCACCCAAAACATGGTGTAAGGTTGAAATTTGAAAGTCCAAAAGATTTTTCACCCTTGACCAATAGTACAGAGGGTGTACTCTTTTCTTCCTGCTAAATAAATAAATACATGTTGGGGCAGGTAAATTTGTACAGATCATTGTTCCTTACTTCTTTTAAAAAAACAAAAATCTGTACAGGTAAATTTGTATGATTGTAGGAGTAGGAGAGGTGCATTACCACATTGCCGAATTGAAATGATAGTAAGGTTATTTACAATTTCATGAACTTTTTTACTTAAACTAGATTATACATTTCATTGTTATTTATTTAAATAAAGAGAAAATATAACCTACTAAATAAAGGATTAATTCAACCATATACTGTTTTATCAGTTAATAAAAATATTGGTACTAAAAAGTTAGTAACGGTATCTCTATCATTTGTCTAGAATTTTTTAACAATTTTTTTGAATATACTAATCAAAACTTAATGGAACTGAACAGATTCAAATATTGAATAATTCGAGCTCTTAGATGATTGGGTTAGTAGTTTCAATTGAATTAGATGGACGTAAATGTTCAAACTCATGATTTGTATATAACTTATTGAATATTACAAAGAGCAAAGGATACAACCAACTCAAAGATAAAACTGCAGGTCAAGAGTGTCGTTTATTAAGCTTATTCTAGTTTAATTTGTATTATATTTTTAAATTTCAAAGATTTTTTTTTAAGTTCAAGAATTTTTTTTTATTTTTAATATATTCTGATTTTAATTACATTTTTATTATTTTCAAAATTTTCTTGATTTTTTTTTAAGTTTCAGATTTTGAAAAAAAAAATGGTACTCTTTTATTTTGTTAAGTTTTTTGAAAAAATAAATTAAAAATCCACGTGACATGTCACGTCATCACTCCCAACAGGTAACAACTTACTCTAGGACTAAATTAACAAAAGCTTCACACCATAGAGTCTAAATTAGTTACATTTGGACCACAAGGACCAAATTAAATAAAATTTCATAATACAAGGATCGAAAATGCTATTAAACTAATAATTTGCGATGATTATTATAACCCTGAACGTTCAATTAGCGATGATTCTCATAACCCTGAACAGTCCTTCCCAATTTACGTCGAGTTTGGTTATTTCTCGGCCAGCAGAATCACGTCGTCTGAGAACAATTTCCCCTAGTTTGAATAATCGTTCTCAAACTTTTTAGTTTGATATTTGAACATCTATCCTTTATATATCATGGACTTGAGGGTTGCAACTTTGCATTTTTCGGGTAGTAGGTCTAATGTTGTTTGAAGTCCTTGATTGTTCTTTTCTTCCTGAAAGTATTGTACCCGCATATTCATGACCCTTATTTCAACCGATGTAACTGCTTCGATACCAAAACCCATAGCGAACGGTGTCTCTCATGTTGTTGTTTTTTCTTTCATGCGATATGCCCATAGCATATACAATAGTTCTTCCATCCATGAGTCAGCAACTGTTTCTAAATTTTTCTTGATGTCGTTCAAGATTGTTTTATTTGTGACTTTAATTTGCCCGTTTGTTTGAGGGTGGGCAACATAACTGTAACGTTGTTGAATCTTTAATTTTGTGCACTTATTTTGAAAGAATTCGCTTTTGAACTGAGTGTCATTATCGCTTATAAGGATGCGCAGGATGCCAAATCGCATGATAAGTTGATGAAGAAAAAGTTTCCAAACATCTTTTGCAGAGATGGTGGGTAGTTGGGCCGATTCTACCCAGTTTGTGAAATAATCCACTGTAATGACCGCGTATTTTGTAGAACTACCACCTTTAACTAATGGTCCAATGATATCAATGCCCCACATGGTGAACGAGCATGGACTGATAAGGTTGGATATTTTTGTGGTAGGCGTTAGTATGAACTTTGCATGTTACTGACATTTGTAGCAGGTACGTATAGAAACCGTTCCATAAGACTTTAGCTACAATTGTTTCACCAAAGATGTACATGCCACAGATGTACATTAAAATACCTTCATGTATCTCTGTGAGGATATACTCTCCTTCTGCCTTGGTGATGCACTTAGCCATTAGATGGCCGAAACATTGCTTCAACAATTCTCCATTGTAGATAACACGCCCAGTTGCTTGTTCGATGATTTCCTTTTTCAATTAGCAGTCTGTCGAAAGCTCTTGTGTTTTTATGAACTTTTTCACTAGAATTCTCCAATCTTCTACATCTTGAGCGAATGAAATTAGTTATTTTTTACCAATTGTCATTGTAGTCAGTTCTTCCAACAGGACATCACTAGTCATGGTAAAGGTTGGATCTGTTGCCATCTTTGCAATCTCATTTATGGCGGTGTTATGTTGTCGTTCAGTATGAATGATTTTGACTTTTATACCTATTCAACTTCAGCCTTGACTTTGTTCAAGTAGCGTTGCATGATAAGGTCTTGAGCTTGATAATCACCGTTCACTTTGTTGACTACAAGCTTTGATTCTCCTTGCAATTTCATTTCCAATAGTCATTGTTGTACCATCATTCTAGTTGATTGTAGTTCAGCTCTAATTCACAATTCGCGATATTGTTCATGATAGGTTCTGATATGTGGATAGCGTATCTAAACGTTTCCCTTTCTAGACTACGTAACACTATGCCTCTCTAGCTGCCTTATTGTTTTTAGCCCCATCAAAACATATGATCCAGCCTATCTCACTTGAACTGTCAAGTGTTGTCTTGTTCAATGGTTGAATCACATCCTTTTTCTGCCCAAGGTTGCTGTGGAGCGGTGATTGTGTCCAGGAATGTACATTTAGCTATGAAGTTAGCAAGGGCCATAACCTTTATCGCGGGACAACTATTATAATTTAATTCGTACTGACTAATTTTGACATTCCATAGGAGTAATCTACCATAACGGTCAGGGTTATGGAGAACGACTCTTACAGGGAGATTAGTGAGAATTGTGATTTTTGGCCGTGAAACTATGGTATCATTTTTCTACCAGCAATGATTAAGGCATAGACCCCTTTCTTTATGCGCGAGTATCTTGTTTCAGCATTGATAGCATGTCTTTATTGTAGGTTTTTCTATCTTATTTCTGGCCTTTTCAAGGGCAAGATACTTCTGATTTGCCCTTTTTCTCATCTTTTTGCAGATCAGCGGCTAAAGGGAGAAAAGAGCGGAAACGAGCATTTTTGGAAGCATTTTTGGAGTCTTGAAGATCGAGGTCTAGAGGAGCAGAAGTCGTCGAGCCCGTGATGCTAACCAGACCAGTGAGCAGTCTCACGCCCTCGACTTCCTTGCGTCAGATTAGAGATCAAGAGCCAAAGGAAAGAATTCCAGAAGCTTCCAGAAGATTCCAGAATATTCTCTGGCAAGGATGCGGTCCCCTTGTGTGTTGGCGTCCTCCCAAGCGCTGACGCCCTCTCTCCCTTAGCTGTATTTTTGTCTCCTAGCTAGTTTTAGCCTATATAAGCTTAACTTTAGGGTTTTTGTAAGAGAGGCTGACTCTAGACACTAAAAATACCTCTTTCTTTTACTGTAATTTCTAGGGATTTTATTCTCTTGAATATTGGAGCAGTCGCTAGTTTTGTAAAGGAGGAAGCTTTCCTTCTTTGATTTATTAAATTATTTACCGGTTTCCTCTAATCCTTTTCTCTACTCCTTCTTGCATGATATTCATTACCTACTATTTACATCTAGTTATGAGTAGCTAAATACCACCTTCTTAGTGAAGGGTGTTTCAAGGGTTGCAAGGGTTAGTTAGGAGGCCTAAAGTGTGCTTAATATATTCTCTTGTCATATTCAATCATTTATCGTTTTAATCCTTGCTCATTTAGAACTGTTGAGGGCCTGATCAACTGTCAATATTTTTGCATGTGTATTGTCATTCTCTTGGTTAGAACTGACGAGAATCCTTGAGATAAAGTAGACACCTAGTGTAGACATCGCGAGAGGTCTTTCGTCTAGGGGTATTTGATTGTTTAGGTTATGTGATGCGAGCTTGACAACCTGAGATGTCACGCCCTAGATCTGTCTTACCTCCACTTCATGGGCGTTTTGAGTAGTGCCTCCCTGCATTGGTGCCTGGGAGGACGGTGAAACGTCAAGGCCGCCCCATATGTGAAAACGAGGGGTGGCTTCTACCTACGAAGGTAAGTAGGGAGCCTACGTGGAAACATGGCTCCTATAGCAGGTCTATGCCTGAGCTTGGACTATTTTTGTGCCCAAGATTAACTGACCTAGAAAGCAACCCGAGAACACCTTTCGCTAAGACCTCTACCCAACTGATTTATATCTCTTTTATTACTTTTCGTGCCCTCGAGTACCTTTTGTTATTTTGCCCTTGATTGCTTTTTACTTTCGAGACCCCGAATGTTTGTTACTTTTATGATTGCGGTTTACATATTTTTACTTATCTGTTTTGTTAGCTCCCATATCTGCGTCGATTAATTCATTAATCGACAGAAACTTCCCCCAGTGTTTCTTGATCATATTCTGTTGCATTTGTGCCTTGTCATACACCTTTATTAGCAGTTTATTCCTTCAATCTCTGTGGTTCGGCCATGTCTTGCCCTGTACACATTTATTTGTGCATTAGGCATCGGGAAAATATTTAATACATTTGAGTGACGATCAAATTTTGGCACCGTTGCCGGGGATTGAACGGTACTAATTCTGTTTTTATTTTTTTTATGACCAGGAGTTCTGCTCCAGATATACTCCCTCTAGACCTCGAATTGACCAGAACAAAGAGAGAACTTCGAAGGCAAGCCAGAGGAACATCTACCTAGCGTAGAGTGATCCCACATCCTGCCCTCGACGGATCTCCTTCCAATCTGGTCGGCCAGGACTGTCATTTTTTCCTAGATCTAGCCTATCTCCACCTAGTCTCGAAAATCCAGTAGCAGACCAATTCGATTTTCCCGCAATGGACGACCATGATGACTATGTACGTCCCGAGGATCCACGACCACCTCCTCCTCCAGCACAGCAAACCATTGATAATTTCCATGCAACTCCTGATATGGCAAGCAGCTGCATTGTCTAGCCCGCTGTCCAGCATGACTGGACCTTAAAGTCAGCCGTTATGCATCACCTTCCAATCTTTCGAGGGGTTGCTAAGGAAAATACACTCCGCCATCTTCAACGACTCCATTCTATTTGTGAGGCCATGAAACCTACCAACGTCAGCATCGAGCAAGCCAAGTTGCGCGCCTTCCAGTGGTCTCTCAAAGATGATGCCCTCAATTGGTACTACGACCGCCCACCAAGATCCATCCATTCTTAGGCAAACATGTCTAAGGTCTTCACCGAGAAGTACTATCTGACCTCTATTTCCAACACCACGTGCAAACAACTTGTCTCAATAGTCCAGAAGAAAGAAGAGACTCTGGCCCAGTACTATGAGAGGTTCCAGAAGATGCAATCTAGTTGCCCATCCCACAACCTTACGGAGCATGCCCTTGTTCAGTATTTTTGTGAAGGCCTCAAAGCCCATGATAAGGAATTACACAACGCTGCTGCCAGCGGATCTCTGACCGCTCTCACCCCAACAGCCGCTAGAGCAACAATAGAACTCATGGCCAAGAATGCTTCGTCTGACCCTGCCAACAATCAAGGCCCCGACGCCCAAGTGACTGCCCTGCAGAATCAGCTATCTTCTCTCACAGGGATGTTTCAGAACTTTATGACAGGGCAGTCAGCTCCTGTCAAGGCCTGCCAAATCTGTAATTTTGTGGATCACCCTACTGATGCATGTCCCCACATTTCGGACGAAATACAAGTTAATGCTGCTGGTCAATATGTCCTGATTCCTTATGGTCAAAACTACAATCAGGGCTGGAAACAGCAAAATCCAGGATGGGTTCCCAACCCTTAGCCTTCAGGACCTAGCCATCAACAGCACCAACAAAATCTATATGGAAATCATCCTCCACCTCCCAACATGCAGAATTACAGACCTCGACCCACGTACCATCAAAATCAATATCAACGCGAACCTCCTCAAGATCAGACTTTCGTCGTGCCCTCGAATGCAGAAATACCTCGGAGCCCCGAACAACAGAAAGAGATTGACGATCTTAAAAAGTATGTGAGTACGCTGATGGCGAAAATGAAGAAAGTGAAGAATCAAGGGAGATTCCCACCTTTAAACCGAAATGAATCCAAAGCACAATGTCTGTGCTGTGACCTTGCGAAGTGGAACGACCTTGACACCTCCCGCACATCCTGCCCACGATATTGCAAATTCTCTAGAATCCGAACTCAAGCCGAAACCTAGAGCTAAACTTCCGAAAGTTCCCTGACTTGATGAAGTCACGGAAGATAGAGTTCGCTCTCCCAGGGGTTCAAGGAATGGCCCCAACCCACCTGAATTCACCCAGGAGTACATTCATAAGATTCTCAAGCCCCCATTTCCCCAAAGGCTTGTAAAGGCCAAAAAGGAGAAGGAAGAGCGAGATATCTTCGAAATGTTCAGTAAAGTGGTCGTCAACATCCCTTTTCTCCAAGTAGTGAAGAACATTCCTCGCTACGCTAAATTCTTGAAGCAACTATGCACAAACAAAAATAAGTTCGCCGAGGTTAACAAGATTAGTGTAGGAGCTAACGCTTCTGCCCATATCCAGCGGAGGATTCCTCCCAAGTGCAAGGACCAAGGAATGTTCATCATCCCCTGCCGGATTGGAACAGTCAATATCGGGTGATAAGATTCAGAGTTCTGGAGGATCAGGGGTAATGGTATGGCTGTTCAGAGTCACTGTAGTTGCCGTCAAATGTACCTGCAAAGCGCCAGAGGGGGGGCTCCGGCGTAAACACTCTGATGCTTAAGTTAGTATGGCTGTTCAAAATAGCAGAGGTTCCAGTAGCGATCTTAGGCCTACCTTGCGCTTCAAATCGTGGGGTATTTATAGGCCATGCGAGGGAGTTACCTCTAGGGGGAGGCGTTATCGGGGGAGATAACGCCTCAGGTGACGTCATGAGCGGTAGCTTCAAGTGACGTCATGGTTGTCCTGGGATGGGATAACGCCGTGCGTGTGGATAGATGACGCGTGAGACCCCCCCCCCCCCCCGCTGATGTCGACCATCCCGGGGTTCCTGGCAGACACGGTAGAGTTCCGACCTTTACACCGGTACAAGGATGATAATACCCCTAGGGGTTGCCTTAATTGTTATCATAAGCCCAACTGAAAACGAGCCTGAGTGTTTTACCAAGAGCTATCGCTTCAGCTTCCTTCCAGATTGTGCCTGTCGACTCGCACGATAACGGACAACTCGGTCGTCGAGGAGCACGTCTTTTCACTGCCTTTTCTTGAGACTTATAAATTTGGATTTTCCCCGAGCCAATTACACATCTTTTCAACATTTCTTCCTAGTATTTTCATTATGGACGGTCTCACCAACAACTTTCTGATCTCTAAGACCCACACTCTGAAGAACCTCAACGACGGTGATGTCAGCTTTCTAGAAAATGTGCTGATCAAGACTTCCGAGGACGTTCTGGAGCTTCAAGGGATGCTGACTCCCCTTCGGTCCAGGCTTGGTGCGGGTTCTCTAGAGGATTTCAGTCCTCTGGAGAATGTGTCAAAGTTGGTTGTTGTTATCTCCGCATCGAGGTGGTGATCACCATGCTGCAGCAGAGGAAGGATTTGCTGAACTGCTGCTTGAAGGGCATGAGGATTTCTTCCACCGAGCTGGCCTCTGTGGCGGACTCTTTGAGAGAGGTCCCTACTATGGTGGAGGATGATGACACTGGATCCCATGCTTGATTGTCGGCCGTCGTCCCCCTATCTTTTCTTCTCTTTGTATGAATGTATGCCCAGGCCGTTAGGCCCTAAATGAATAAATAAAACGTCTTTCTTTATTAGAGTCGTAGTTTTTCGCAATGTGCCAGTTGACATTTCGGTTGATTGCCACATCAGCCCAACTGAAAACGAGTCCGTCCTTGGTTAGACACTAGTAACGGTTATCCTCGCGAACCATTCTGCATTAATTTCGCGCGCGCCTCTTCAGTATCAACTGATTGGGCGATTTTTTGGTGCTTATCGATCAAGGAGAAACTCTAATAGGTGTGATCACAAGATCCAATTTTGCGATTCAGATTGTTTTCAGGATGCATCAATTCTCTCAAAAGTTGTGCGAGAGGATGGAAAGGCTCCTCCTCCTCTGCTATTTAATGGGATTTTTTCTCTCCCTTTTTTCTGTTCATCTTCTTCTTCATATTTTCATGTTAAAACCATTTGTGGTTTCATGGCCGATTCATACTCTTTAGACCTTGTTGAACGCGGTTCTCCCTCAACTCCTCCAACCTCACTGGATTTTGGTAATCCTCCTGCACCCTCATGCCTGAAGAGGCGACCTCCTCGCCGTAAAAGTCGTAAGAGGTCGAGGAAGGGAAGGGATTCGAAGATGGTAGACCCGTCTCCTCACTTTTATATCCCACCTGTTCAGAAGGGTGACGCACTGTTTCCTCACATTGATCGTTTCATGGAAAGGAGTTCTGGCAGCGATATCGGTGTTGATACCGCGGCCTCTGCTGTCAAAGGAGAGTCAAGCTTTCCCGCCTATTGTCGAGGAGTTTCCGTCCTCGGATGGGGAATACTGCTATTGGTCTTCCTATTGGCCTGATGATGATTAATCTGGCATACTGTGCCTTTCTGTAGATGTCTTATGGCTTTTATGAAATGGAATTATGCTTTTCATTTCTCTCCTTTCTTAGTCGCCCTTCCGCGTTAACTCCTTCCGTATCTGAGAGTTTGCCCTGTACCGGCTTATGAAGGAGTGCATTATAGATGGGTTTCTTTCTTTGTGTTATCGTTTCGACTTGCTCATTACTCTAACATGTCTTGTTGGCAGATGATACTGAAGATCAACCGCCTGGTAGGGATGACACTCCTTTAAACGTGACACCGCTTCAAATGCTACTGGCCTCTCCACCGCCCGAGAGTTTCAGCCGTCAAACTATTCTGCCAAGAAAGAGGAGGACTAAGACAGTTACCGTGAGAGGGCGCGATATTCCTGCTCGGGCCTCTAGCTTTCTCAACAATTGGCTACCGATTCAAAGCAAGAAAATGATCACAAGCCGACCCGAAACTAAGATAGCTGAGAGCGATAGTGAGGAGATGGACATCGAGACAGAGCTTCTCCATGCTTCCGCAGCTCAACGAAAGAAACTAAGAGTTGAGAAAACTACTCATGCTACTGGGATTTCCTCAAAGAAAGTTGATGAAGTCCCATTCACAAGCGTCGACACTTCTACCGTGGCGAGTACTTCTCAAGCGACAAAGGTCACTGAGGCTGATCGTCAGTCAAATAGAGATTTATAATGCCTGAAAATGTGTGCACAATGGATAATGTGTACAGTGGTAGTCAGGGTCGAACACAGGGATTGAGAGAGACTGATTCAAGGTCTTGAATGCAATCGCAGGATAAAAACACGAAAAGTAACACTCGGGGGGGGGGGGGGGGGGGTTTACTTGGCTAAACGAGTCAGCCAAGAGAGATTGGGAGCTAACAATTTCTAACTAAGAAAACAGTATTCGGGACCTTGAGTTGTCAATTCGGGGTGCCGAAGGATAAAACAAAGTAAATCAGTGAACAAATTTGGAAATAATAAAACAGAGAGATAGTCCAGCACAAATAATCAGATATAGAGGGATCTTAGCAAAGGTATTCTTGGGTTGCATTCGGGGGCCCGATCGTCATCAGCACAAGAATATTCTACTCAAGCATGCATAGAAATGACATAGGGACCAGATTCCTTGGATATCCCCTACTTTTCTCTTAAAAGGAACTACCCCCCGTTTCCACATATGAGGTAGTCTTGACAGTTTGCCATCCCTCCAGGCACGAATGCGGGAGGGCCATACTCAAACTGCCCATGAAGATAAGAAAAGACGGATCTAGAGCTAAAAGTCCCTCAGTTTGTCAGGCTCATGACCTCGCTTTAATCAACTACTCACCCTATCTATTCAAGACCACTTCAGCGTAGCCAAGACTAAATAGATGCCTACTTGTTCCATGCAATTTTCCTTCCGTATTCATCACAAAGATGGCAGCATTCACACAAAATAATAATCAGTTGATCAAGCCTCTAATTATTTCATGCGAAGATGTAATTAAAATGACAAGCAATTGAATATGGCAGTAAGAATATATTAAGCACATTTAGGCCTCGAATCTGCCCTTGCAACCCTTGAATAACCTTTGCTAAGAATTAAAGATTTAGCTACTCATGCTTGAAGATGAACAAATAATAATTAAAGAAAGCATAATAAGTAAATAAATAGATTAAGGGAAGAAGACTTTGTTACTAAAAACCGTTTGAAGCCCGGCGGCAAGGTTGAAGGAAGCTAACAAGAACTAGAGAGAAGTCTAAGATAAACTAATTCTAATGATTCTAAAAATTATATTATGTGATGAGAGATATGTCCTAAACTACTCCTTGGATGCTCCTTATAAGCTAGAGCTCCAAGCACAAAATATCTTCAGCCTAAACTAGGGACAAAATGTATTAATTGAAAGCCTATTACAATGGATCCATGCTCCCTAAAGCACAAAGCTGAAAAAGCATAAAGCTGCCTGGTTTTCCCAGCTTTGGTAGGTCTGGATTGGGCTCAAGGCCTGCAATGGTCAGAGAGGTAGGTATTTTGTGATCAGTGCAGAGCGTCAGAACAGTGTCAGGGAGATCACATGGGAGCTTTGGCAAGAGGACACATGGAAATGCCGCTCTTTGCCCTTCGGGGGCCGGAATGGAGAATCCGATTCGGGACCTTGAACGCTGCTTTCGACTCGGGACCTCAACTTTGGTCTTGAAGCTCGAATTCACCCCAAATGCACCAAAAATACATGTTTTTGCATAAACTCCTTTTTTAGGTCTAGATCTGCAATAGTAATGAAAACAAGGATAAATTAGCAGAATCATGCCTTAAATGGGTGAGAAAATGGAGGGAAAATCATGCATAAAAACATGCTATCAAATAATCCCCACACTGCCCAATGCTCACCCTTGAGCATTCATAAAATTTAAAACAGTCCCAAAACAGAACAGACATACCAAACCATAGCATAGAGAATAAGCATGCTTTTCAACATTCGGAACCTTGAATGAAAACAGACTCCGCCTAGATACACCTGCATCAAATCATAAGGATAATGACCCTTAAGAAGAGACTTTTCCAGATCAGCCTATTCCCCAGCAGTCCTCACATAGATCAGTATTTGCACTCACACTCGTAAGGCTAGGTGTTTAAACACTCAAAATGCAGAAAACGCTGCACAAAATCAAGTTTGTATATCAATCCGAGTACATTAGACACATGCATAGGCAATCTAGTAATCAAAAGACTTTGCATCGGGGGCAAGAAGGGAAAACAAGGAAAATAAATGATAAGAGGAAATAGAAAGAGTGGAAGAATGAAACATAATGAGAAGAAAAAGTGGAGAAGAGGGAAAGTAAGAAAGTGAAATGAGGAGGTGGTTAAACCAACTCAAACCTGGAACGCTCCCTTGGCAGCAAAGAATTGAGATGGTGAGACAATGTTGCTGAGGGCGAAAGCTAGACTAGATTCTTCTTCTTCGAGGGGGATCTTTGCTTTCTTCACTCGGGACCTTGAATGGATGCTGGCTGTTGATTTTTCCTCTTCTTCTTTTCATGATTCGAACTTCCTCTTTTCTCTCTTTCTTTTATTTATATTTCAGTTTTTCTATTTGTTTGATTTTTTTCTTTTCTTTTTTTTTTTTTGAGAGAGAGAGAGAGAGACCTGGATTGTTCGAGGATTGAGACCTTGTCCTTCGGGGGTTGGATATTCTGATTTCACTTCCCCACACTTGTGTTGTGCTGTGGATGGGAAGTGATTTTTCGTTCTGTTCTGCCCTTGATTTTAGCTTCGAGGTCTTGAATTTGTGCCAGCATTCGGGGTCTTGAATTTGTGGGATCCCCACACTTTACTTTTGCTACTGCATTTGTCTAGTCTAGCCCTCTATAGTTCTCTCATCAACACTGCTGACCTGCTAGGAGAAAGATCAAAGAAAATTCAAATGGTTAGAATGGAGGAAAAAGAGGGGTATCGGGGTCAAGATAGAAGAAACAGAACAGAAAAAAATTAGAGAACAATTTGATGTGAAGACTTAATCTTATTGCTGTTTTCCTATGTCTAATCGTGTCCACACCCATGGATATCATGCAAACCCAGCCAGTACCTAGTCATGCATTCGCTCAAACAATAAACATAGGCATGAAGGCTCAAATGCTCACAAGGTGTTATTTCTTGACTACTGGTGTCTAGGTCTTGAAGCAGATATAAGGTGCAGCACGCAGAGAATGAAATATTCGGGACCTTGACTAGATGGTAGCATTTTCATTCTATGTGCACAAGTCAAGTGTGTGACCATCATTCAGGGGTTTTCAAAAATTGGCAGTAGTAAAACAAAGAAAAGAAAATCCGAAAGTTGAAAGCTAGAGGGTTCATGCATAAACTTAGGAAAAATAAACTAGGGAATAAATAAAACATGCATAATACGAAAGATACTAGCAGTTCAAACTCCTCCTCACACTTAGGCATCACATTGTCCTCAATGCGAGAAGGAGACAAAAAGATAGCAGTTCAAACTAAAGCAAAAATCTAAACTGTTCAATATGTAGACTAAAGCAGAAAAGCCCGCGCAGGGGCAAAGGGGTGAAATTGTTCGGGGTCTTAATCAGGAAGAGGGAAGGTTGTGGTGTGCGACTTCGGTCGTGAGGGCTCGAATCTCCACTAGGATTGCACGGTTAGTACTCAGGATGGAATGCAACAGTCTATTGGTAGTCTCGGCGGTAGGCATTTCTTCGGGATCCCGAGGATCAACAGGCTATTCAGAGGCAGCTGAAGTGGCGGGCTTGATAGGAGGATCAGGAGTGCGAGTTTTGGTTCGGGGCCTCGAAGGGTCTGGATACTCAAATTTGCCCTCGATCTTTCCTTTATTATCTGCATGAAAGCTCAAAACACCATGAGAAACACAAAAGAATCCCATCATATCCAAGGTCTTGAGACCGAGGATCTTGAAGGATTTCGGGTGCTGGCACAGGTTCAGATCTCGGGGCATCCAAGTGTATAGGTGCGAAGCCAAGCTGGTGATGATAGATCCGAGGAGAGGAGAGCGGCCCAGGGGGGCATTCACGACGTTGTGGACGGAGGTAGCGATCCAGTAGCCGAGGTTGACCCTTTTTTTGTGATGCATGACCCAAAGGAAGAACAACTCTGATTGAGCGAGTTGGCCTGAGGTCCCGAATTTGCCCGAGAGGGCAAGGGACAGGAAGCGCTGCAAGATCCGGAGTGCGGGGTCCCGAAGGGCCGTGTTGTTGTTGAATTCAGCCGGAATAGTGGTCAAGGCATCCTGATACTTAGCCCCTTGCATGTCATTGCGACGGACAAAGTCGAGGTAGACATTGAAATCATCGAGGGACATGGGATGCCATTTGCTAGCCATCCTAAAGTTTATGCACCCCTTGGCAGAGAGATCGGGACCCTGCCCTCCCTTGGGCTTGAACAGATCAGGTCTATACCAGAAACTAGTAAAGAACTCGAGGTTGAGTTCCAAATAAGTGGGTTGATCCATAAAAAAAAAACTCTCCCAACCTATCCCCTTAACCAACTCCCGAATTCGGGACCCAACACCCATTTTATCATACAAGTCCATATCTAACCTAGCACATTAGGCTATTCCCTTGTTATTCAGCAGATTAACCTTGTCTATGGATGCTTTATCATTAAAAATGAATAGCTCATTAAAAGTGCTAAGGTCAGCTATTACTAGGTGGTTGCTTCGGGGTTCCGAAGCGGAAGCAGGAGAAGGAGCTTCAAGGGAGTCTTCGGACTCAGCTTTCTGGGCCTTTCGGGGTATCTCTTCAGCTTTGGCCTTGCCCTTGGTGGTTGCCGGAGTCTTTCTGATACGATCATACCTAAGGAGTTCGGATCGTATCACTTTCTCTTTTTGGAGGCTGGAGTTTTGGAGGCCGGGGCCTTAGATGGGAGCTCTGGCCGGCGTTTTGGAAGCTGATTTGGCTAGGGTTTTGCCCTTTTTCTTCTTTGGGCTAGGGTTGGATCGTGCTGGTGGGGCAATCTCCTCAACTTCGTCCTCGTCCTCTACCCTTGGCTCTTCGGGCCCTTGAGCGGATTGCTCGGGGTCTTGAATGGGTGGCTTCTCCTTCCCCTCTTCAACCTTCTCCTCCTCTTCTTCAACCTTCTCCTTCTCTTCTTCTATCTCAACCTCTGGGCTTTCTGCATCCTCAGATTCTCCCTCTGGATCCCAGGGAAACGCTTCGTCGTTCTCCCTCTCGACCCTCCTAGCCTCCCGGAGGCTGGAGCTAGTCTCGCTGCCGACTGCTTCTTCTCCCTCGGATTCCGGCCAGCCGCGAGCAAGCGGCTCGACCTCTAACGAGATATCGTTGATGGGTATCTTTGGGGGCTGCTCCTACTCTTTCTGCCCCGCTGGAGACCTGGTGGTCTTCTTTTTCTTACTGCCGGCGACGGTGGTTGAAGGAATGCGGGTTACTTTGCCGGATCTAGTCATGGCAGCTTTGGAGGAGAGGATCTCAAAGGTGTTGAGGTCGTCTAGGTCTAAGGTATCCTCTGAATCTGACCCGAATAAATCAGAGGTGGTGGGTGATGGAGGAGGAGATGGAAGATGAACGGGCTTGTGGGGTGGTGGTGACTGGTCGTCGGTGGTGTTTAGCGGCTGAGATGTTGAGGAGTGAGGAGTGAGGAGTGGAGGAGTGAGAAGTGGTAGGTTTGTTTAGGTTTATGTTCATTTTGGCCATGGTGAGGGAAGAGAGAGATGGAATTAATTTGAAAAGAAAAGAAAAGAATATGTGTGTTGATTTGATCGAAAGAGAGATGAGAGGGTTTTGGTTGGATAACGGATGGTTAACGGATTGCTAGGTAGCGTGGGGTGGTGGGATTGAGGATGTGGAAAGGTGGGGGCAGTAAAGGCAATCTGATTTCCTTGGTCCTCATCCGCCACGTGGCACGCTGGGAGAGGACGCGCAGAGCCAAGGACAGCGTGCGCCTGCACCTGCACGGGAAACGTAAAAAGGTGAGTTACTTTTTGGTTGTTGAAAATTAGAGAAGGGAATAAAACAAAAGGAATTAAATGGGTATTAATAAAGAAGGGAACAAAAGCATTTAATGAGAAGAAGGGGAGATAAAGGAATTAAATGAAAAGGAAAGAAGACAAAGTTAATTTAAAATTCACCTAGGTAGCATAAAAAGTGGGCATAAAGAATTTGAAAAGCTAAGGTTGACTCAGAATAATTAAGACTACCTAGGGAAGATAAGAAATGTGTATGGAAAAGAGAAAAAGTATGTTGGACTCAGATTGGAAAGACACGAAAATTAAAGAGAGAGAGGGTTAGGAATTCAGGGGCTGTCCCCACACTTGGCCTTGATTATCGTCTAGGCCTAGACGTTTTTCCTTCATTCAAGGGTACTGATTGCTGGGTCTTCGACCCTTACTTCTTCGGCGGTCGAGGGCTTGAATCCTTCATAGAAGGGTTTCAGCCTATGACCGTTCACCTTGAATGGCTCGCCATTGTCCAGATTATGAATTTCGATAGCCCCATGATGAAACACAGCTGTGACTTTATACGGTCCCGTCCACTTGGATTTTAGCTTACCCGAAAAGATTCGTAAGCGGGAGTTGTATAGCAAAACCTTTTGCCCAACAGTGAAGGTCTTGACTATGAGGTGCTTGTCGTGTTGGGCTTTGGTCTTGCCCTTGTAGATCATCGAATTCTCATAGGCATCCCCTCGAAGCTCTTCAAGCTCTTAAATCTGTAGACATCGGTCCTTACCGGCTAGGTTCAAATCTATGTTGACCTTCTTGATTGCCCAAAACGCTTTATGCTCAATCTCGACCGGGAGGTGACATGGTTTGCCATAGACCAACCGATACGGTGTCATACTGATCGGGGTCTTGAATGTAGTGCGGTAGGCCCATAACGCATCCCCAAGTTTGAGACTCCAATCTTTCCTTGACTGATTGATGGTCTTTTCGAGAATAGCTTTAATCTACTGATTCGAGACCTCGGCTTGCCCATTGGTTTGGGGGTGATAGGCCGTAGATACTCGATGGGTCACCCCATACTTGTTGAGTAGTGAGGAGACCGTTCGATTGCAGAAGTGAGTCCCCCGATCGCTGATGAGAGCTCGAGGGGTCCCGAATCGGTTGAAAATATGGGTCCGTAGGAAATCAGCTACTACCCTCGAATCATCTGTCTTGGTGGCTTTGGCTTCAATCCACTTGGAAACATAATCCACTGCAAGTAGGATGTATGTGTTCCCGAATGAATTTGGGAAAGGGCCCATGAAGTCAATGCCCCAAATATCAAAAATTTCACACGCAAGGATGCTGGTCAAGGGCATTTGGTTCCTCGCTCCTATATTTCCCATAGCTTGGCACCGAGGGCATGTAGCGCAAAACAAATAGCTGTCCTTGAAAATCGACGGCCAATATAGACCGGCTTCCAAGACCTTGAGTGCGGTCTTTCTTTGCAGCAAAATGCCCTCCTTCCGTGGTCGAGTGGCAAAACTTGAGGATTGACGGGACCTCATCCATGGTGACACAACGCCTAATAATTTGATCTGAATAATGTTTCCATAAGTAGGGGTTGTCCCAAACATAGGACTTGGATTGCCTTCGGATCTGGTTGTGCTCTGCACTCGAGGCCTCGACTGGAAACACGCCAGTGGCACAAAAATTTGCTATGTCCGTGAACCATGGGAATTTCGCTGTGTCAACTAAGCACAAATGCTCATCTGGAAAAGTCTCCCGAATGGTTACTTGGGAGTCATCCTCTTGATTCGAGAGCCTACTCAAGTGGTCAGCGACATAATTTTCCGTCCCCTTCTTGTCCTTGATAGCAAGGTTAAACTCTTGGAGTAGGAGGATCCAGCGGATAAGCCTAGGCTTCGTGTCTATCTTCTTGAGCAGGCATCGAAGGGCAGAATGGTCGGAATAAACAATCACTTCTGTGCCTAAGAGGTACTGCCGGAACTTGTCAAGGGCATAGACAATCACCAAAAGCTCTTTCTCTGTCATGGTGTAGTTTTGTTGTGCAGGATCCAGCAACTTGGATACATAGTAGATGACGTACGTCTCCTTATCTTTTTTCTGGCCCAGAACAGCTCCCAAAGCCTGGTTGCTAGCATCGCACATGATCTCGAAGGGGAGTGTCCAGTCGGGGGCCCGAATGATAGGAGCAGAAATGAGCTTGGCTTTCAAGGTCTCGAATGTCGTCTTGCACTTTTCGTCGAATATGAAGTCCACATCCTTGTGTAACAGTTGGCACATTGGTTGGGCCATCTTGGAGAAGTCCTTGATGAACCTCCTGTAAAATCCTGCATGACCAAGAAAAGAGCGTACATCTTGAATATTCGAGGGGTAAGGCAAGGTCTCGATAGCTTGGATTTTAGCTTTGTCCACTTCGATACCCTTTCGGGACACGATGCGGCCTAAGATAAGCCCTTGGTGTACCATGAAGTGACATTTCTCGAAATTAAGAACAAGGTTAGTGTCTACACATCTTTGCAAAAAATTCTTTAAATTCGAGAGGCATTCGAAAAAGGAGTTACCATAGACCGTGAAGTCATCCATAAATACCTCAATGCACTCTTCTACAAATTCTGAAAAGATGTTGACCATGCACCTCTGGAATGTGGTCGGGGCATTGCATAACCCAAAGGGCATGTGTCTGTAGGCAAAGGTCCCGAATGGGCACGTGAAAGTAGTTTTCTCCTGGTCTTCAAGGGCTACTGGAATTTGGTGGAAGCCCGAATACCCATCCAAGCAGCAATAGTGCGTCTTGCCCGCAAGGCACTCTAGCATTTGATCAATAAAGGGCAGTGGGAAGTGATCTTTTCGGGTGGCCCCATTCAAGCGTCGGTAGTCGATGCATACACGGCAACCATTCTGGATTCGGGAGGGGATTGGCAGACCCTCGGGACCTGGAATGATGGTGATGCCTATTTTCTTCGGGACCACCTGAACAGGGCTGGCCCATGGGGAATCAAAGATGGGATAGATAACCCCGGCATCGAGCAGTTTCAGGACCTCTTTCTTGACTACCTCCATCATGGGGGGGTTCAATCGCCTTTGGGGCTGTCGGATTGTCTTGCTATCTTCTTCGAGATGTATGCGGTGAGTGCACAAGGATGGTGACAGGCCCTTGATGTCTGCAATTGTCCAGCCGATGGCCTTTTTAAAACTCTTGAGGAGGTCCACTAATTCAAGCTCTTGAGTCGTTTCCAATTTGTTGGAAATTATGACCGGAAGGGATTCTTTCTCCCCGAGGTAGGCATACTTCAAATGCGAGGGCAGCGCCTTAAGTTCAAGGTCTGGAGCTTGTACCAGAGAAGGGGTGAGTCGCTTATGTCCTATGCATTCGGGAGACTCACTCGGGGGCTCGACTACTAAGATAGCATTTTCTTCGAGGGCTACTGCGACTGAGCATAGTTCAGTGGGAACTGCAATGGACGATGTCATCTCCTTCAAGGATTCGGGGGTGAGACTTCGGTCAAGAATCAACTTCAAGGGCTCGATAGTGTTAAGATCATCAACGTTCTCCACAAAGGGGTCTATTACATCAATAAAATTGACACTCGAAAATTCGGATGGGTACTTCATGGAATCCAGCATGTTGAAATGGATGATTTCTCCATCGAATTCGAGGGAGATGGAGACTTCATAGCAGTCGATCTTTGCGGGGGCAGTGACCAAGAAAGGGCACCCCAAAAGTAAATTCGAAGACTTGGTGTTCGTTGGGTTTTCTATGGAGAGGACATAGAAATCCGCTGGAAATAGGAATTCACCTACTTGGACAAGAACATCCGTGATTATGCCTTTGGGATATACAACCGAGCGGTCTGCAAGTTGGATAACAAGCGTGGTCTCCTTCAAGGGCCCGAGTCCAAGGCTGTTGTAAATAGTCAAGGGCATGACATTAATTCCAGCTCCCAAATCACACATTCATTTATTTTTTTTATCTCTAGAGAGACATGTATTTTTATTTTATTTTAAATCTGGATATAATTCTGCCATCATGTCTGGATCAGAGTTTTGAGGAGTTGCTGATGATGCTGCATCATCTGCATCTAGTTGAGAAAGTGTTTCTTTTAGTTTTTTCTTGTATTCATCTCTTGATGAAGCAGTTGCTAGGTTTGCTTGTAGCTATTTTTTGGATGAGAAAAATATAGATGGTGGTAAAGGAGTAGGGTTGGTAATTGTAGTTTCTACTAGTTTGTGCAATACAGTGTTTTTACATGCTTGTTCTTGAGGAAAACTTTTCCACCATTTTACTTTCCATCGTTTTATCAATATGGGGGGTTCTGTGGCAGTGTAGTCAACAATGTCAAAATCTCAGTAGATGATCTAGGGTATTTTGAACATAAGAGTGAATGACATCAATGTAGGTCTAGTTTGAGGGTGATAATTTTTTTGAAAGGTTTCAAATCCTTCACTGACTGTTGGAGGATATGCAAGTTCTGATGCTCCGAAGTATTTCCACTATTGGTAAAACCAATGAGGGAATTTTCGTGGTATATCATTATGGAAATGAAAGAACCAGGAGTGATGGTAGTTTGAATATAAGAAGGCGTGTTGCCATACTTTTTGGTAGTCATGATAATTAAATCATGTTGGCCGAAAGGGGTAGCAAAAGGTTTTTTCAGTGTAGGGATTTAAGTCCCGGTCAGATAGGGTTAACACTTTTAGGATTTTGCATTTTGAATAAGAGTATTTGCCAGGATATCTTGGATCTTCAACATGAACTATTTCAACCGAATCTGTGTCTACAAGAATGAACTCATAGAATATTCTGGTTTTTTCTCGGGAGTCTGGGATGAATAGAAAGTCTTTTGGAAATATATTGGATACAATGGTTTTAAGTTCATTTCCGTGTTCTGGCTCAATATAACTGACACTTTTGACGAATGGTTTAGTTATTGGGCCTTGTGGTGATTTTGTTTGGGATTGTTTAATAGGAAGAGTTCCAAGAAGTGTAAACGAAGGTCTACTAGTTACTGAAGCAGGGGATTTTTGAGGTTGAACCTGTAATGCTTGGAGGTAATTTGGAGCAAATCTTTGATTTTGTGGTGGTTGTGGTAATAGAAAGGGATTTGGAGTTACTAGTTGTGAGTTAACAGTTCTGGATGACCTGGATCTGAGTGGTTCATATTTGTTAGGAGTAGTTGGTATATTCATGGCATAGGATGATTTGGTTTTTCTATTGCATTCTTTTTGTGTAGCCATCACTTTTTTTTCCTTTTTGTGATGCCATTAAATCTTTCCCTGTAAAAATTCTCTTTAAATCTTTCCCTGTAAAAATTCTCGAGATAAGAAATCAGGTAAAGAGTTATTTTCTCCTTTTATAAATTCAATTTCAAAATCAAAGTTTGATAGTAAAGCTTGCCATCGGGCAAAGATTTGTTTAGAAACTATATTTTGAACATCTTTTTCTAAAATATATTTTGCACTTTTACAATCAATTCTTAATAAGAATTTTTTATTGAATAAGTCATCTTGAAAATTAAATATGCATAATACTATAGATAAAATTTCTTTTTTAATTGTTGAGTAATTCTTTTGTGAAGCAATCCATATTCCTGAACAATATCTGATTAATTGTTCTTTTTCATGTTCCTTTTGTTTTAATATTCCTCCATAACCTATATCAGATGCGTCTGTTTCTACTATTAGATCAGCTGAAGGGTTAGGGATTCCCAAACAAGGAAGGTTTTTAATTTTTTCTTTAATATTTTTAACAATAAGGGTCATATTTTCATTCCATGCTGGAGGATTTTTCCTAAGTCTTTGATATAATGGTAAACAAGTAGTTCTTAGATTTTTAATAAAGCCTGATACATAATTCAGGTATCCCAAAAATCATTGTAATTGTTTTTTATCTTTGATTTCATCGGGTCTATTGATCTGCTTATTGGTTTGATTGTTTCTTGGTAAATATCAAATCCTAAGAATCTGATTTTTGTTTGACATAGTTTTAATTTAGTAGCTGAGACTAGCAATCCGTTTTCTTTTAGTATTTTTAAGAATTTGTTTAAATGATTAAAATGTTCTGTTATAGATTTTGAGAATACTAGTACATCATCTATGTATACAATAGTGAATTTTGTATATGGATTTAGTATATCGTTCATTATATTTTGAAATTCTGAGGGTGCATTTTTTAATCTAAATGGCATTACATTCCATTCATAATGACCAAATGGTATTGTGAATGCAGTTTTATATCTGTCTTTTTCAGTGATTTGGATTTGCCAAAATTCTGATTTCATATCAAATTTTGAAAATATAATTGCTCTGTTTAGTCTTTTGATTAAATCTCTTTTATTAGGTATAGGGTATCTTATCCATTGTAATGCTTTATTTAAAGGTTTATAATTAATTACTAATCTTGGAGCTCCTCTTTCTATTTCCGCTTGATTTTGAACATAAAAAGCAGTACAAGACCATAGAGATTTACTTGGTCTGATGAGTTTTTTCTTTAATAGAGTATCTATTTCTTGTTTACAGTATTCTAATAATTCTTTATTCATTTGTATAGGTCTGGCTTTGGTAGGTATATTTTTTTCATTAAAATCTTTTTCGTATGGTAATTCTATTATATGTTTCTTTCTATTCCAAAAAGTGTTTGGAAGTTCAGAGCATACTTCTTTTTCAAACAGATTTTGAAAACATTTTATCTTTTCGATATTATTCTGATTTTGTAGTTCTTCTTCAATTCTCTTAAAGTTTATTTCTTTTGTTAAAAAATGTAAATGCTTTTTCTTTTGAATTACCATAATATCTTTTGAGATGGAATAATTTTTTAATACATCAATATCTTTCTGTTGAGGTTTTTGGATAAATTAGAAATAAATTTCTGTATCAAAAATTTTAGTTTTTATACCTTCACTATCCACATTGAATGGATAGATTTGGGTAATAAAAGGAGTTCCTAATATTGTTCTTTGATTTAAATTTTTTACGAGTATAAATGAGTTTCTTAGACAGAATCCCTTATTGCATATATTTACATTGGAAAGTTTATAATTAATCTGAAGTTTATTTCTGTTAGCTCCATATAAATGTTCTTTGGTCTTTTCATAGTATTGAGTTGGTACCATTCCTTCTTGAATACAATTTTGGTCGGCTCCTGAGTCTACTAGTGCTCAAGTATTTATATGAAATTCTTTGTTTATGATTAAATCTATATCAATATACCACTTTTGAAATTCTATTCTAGAGATTGCATTTAGAAAATTTTCTTCTGTGATTCCTAAGGCTTAATTTGTTATTTCTTGATTTAGTTCTTCTAAATTTTTGAGTTGATTTTCGTTTTGTTCTAGCATCATAAATTTTATGTTTAATTTAGTATTTTCTACTTATAAATTTTTTATATCTATTTTTATTTGTTTTCTTTCTTCTTTTAAATCTTGAGTTGATATCTTAGATTCTTTAGGGGAAAATCTATTAATAATTGTTTTTAAATTATAGGGTTCTATTTCTTTACTTTCTTTTTCTTTTATTATTAAATCTTTTAATTTATTTAGATAGTCTCTTTGTATTTCGGGATCTTCAATTTTTCCTAATATCTCTATCAACATTTCCTTTTCTTTAGTAATTGTGTTTATTTGTTTATATACACAAGAGCAGATATTAGTATTTTCTTCTTTAGATTGTTCGTTACTTTCGGAAGAGTTATCCTGAATCGGTTCAATTTCCAATTCTTCAGTACTAGTATTTTCTAGGTTTAAGTCATCTTCATCAGTGCTAGAATTTAATAGTTGTATCATTTGATTTTTAAGTTCTTCATCAATTTGAAGTTCCTGAATTTTCTGTTTCATTCTGCAATTATTTTTATAATGTCCTTTTTGTCCACACTTAAAACAGGTAGGGATTTTATTTTGTTTATTGGGTCTAAATTTATTAAATCGTTTTTTATAATATTTTCTTTGGTAACTTTTATTAGGTCTTTCCTGATATTTAGGGGTTTTATAATTTTTCCTTATTGATCTTCTTTGTTTTTTATATTTTCTTGAATGAGGTATTATTGTTTCATATCCATATTGACCACAAAATGATCCTAATTCTTTTCTACTTTGATGAAGTTCATTTTTCATTTTAGCTTTTAGTTTTAAATCAGTGCAGAGTGCTAGTCCTTCATTATTAATATGTGCTATAATTTCACCATAGGTTAATATTGAATAAGGAATTATTCCACTATAGATATTTTTAATTCTAGTTTTTACTTTTTCTGCGAATAGTTTTGGTAGTCCTGAGATAAATTTTTCTTTCCAAAAGGAATGATTACAATCTTCTTTCATGAATATTTTTGTTAGAAACATATCCTTATACCATCGGAAATCTTGTAGTTTTGGACAGGTTAAATTAACCAGTATTTCTGTTGTTTTTTCCTGAAATTGACTTGGTTCTCCCACAAAATATTTTAGTATAGTGTATGCTAATACATTAGTGGCGTCCTCTTTCGATTCATCGTTTTCTGTTTTTACCGCATTTATTATTTCTAATTTTTCTTCTAGAGTTAAATAGTTATCCCACCAACTTTTAAGTTGTCTTGTAAATCCTAAAATAATTATTTGGGCTACATATTTATCTGAATTTCCTCTTGTTTTATATGCGGTAGCTGCCATCATCATATTTTCAAACATGGTTATTATATTATGCTCACTTTGTCCATCTAAATTCCATTCTAAAATACTTTGACCGTCGTAGTTATATTGAGTTCTGGTATTCATATCCTCTGATTGTACATCAGGAAAGGTTGGTATAGGATAAAAGTGTTTTATTCTAGGTTTTTGGTAATTTTTAGTTCTTAGTTTATTAATTTCTAATTCCTGAAATTGCTCTGAGATATCTTTTATATCTTTTTCTTCAATTTCTTCTGTTAATACTGAAATTTGATTTTTAGATTTTATATTTATTTTATCTAATTTTATATTTATTATATCTAAATATTCATCTTCTTTTTTAAATTTAAAATTCATTATTTCAGAATTAGTCATTTCTAGGGGTGGGCATTCGGGTATTTCGGAAATACCCGAATTAAAAATTTTGGGTATCGGGTTTCCGAATTTCTGGAAAAAAATCCCAAACCCGAATTTGGTTTTTCCCTACCCGAACTTGAATTTCCGAAATTTGAAAGTCGGAAATTCGGGTATACCCAAATTCCCGATTTTCAAATTTCAGAAATTCGGGGTGAAATTCGGGTATACAATACCCGAATTTCCGAATTCAAAAACCTGCCCAAATTCATAACCTGCTGAAATTTAACAACAACAATCCAATCCACTCTCAAATGGTCCAAACATCCAGTAGGCAATACTACCAACAAGCATTACCAAACATCCAGCACTCTATGTTCAATTCAACATACAAATTAGACATGAATTAGAATCCACTACTGCCAAGCAACAACAACAATCCAATCCACTCTCAAGTGGTCCAAACATCCCGTAGCCAATACTACCAACAAGCATTACCAAACATCCAGCACTCTATGTTCAATTCAACATACAAATTAGACATAAATTAGAATCCACTACTGCCAAGCAACAACAACAATCCAACATCCAACATCTAACATCCAAATCAAAATTAAACATACACATTAAAAGTTCATCAGTAGCAGCATACAATAACAGTCATGGAATATTTTCAGAATAAGTAAATCCACTACTGCCAAGCAACTTGCACCAACAGTGGTCTCCACTCCCATTTAAACCAATTCTGAAAATATTCCAAGCAATAAAGTATATGAGTAAACATTTAATAAATATGTAAAGAGAACTCAATTACAATAAAAGAAAACTTACCAATTTGAAAGTACAACCAAGCATTAATCCCCTAAAATTTCTGTAACGGTGGTCTCCACTCCCATTTGAGTTAATTCTGAAAATATTCCAAGCTATAAAGTATGAGTAAACATTTAATTAATACGTAGAGAGAACTCAATTGCAATAAAAGAAAACTTACCAATTTCCCATTTGTCAAGTTCAGCAAGGTCCTCTTCAACTGTCATGGACTCTCTTGACGATCTAAACCAATCTTGTGCACATATTAAGGATTGCACAACCATCGGAGTCAAAGAGCTCCTAAACGGGTCAAGGACTTTTCCTCCGGTACTGAACGCAGATTCAGATGCCACTGTGGAGACTTGGACAGCTAGTACATATTTTGCCATCCTGGAGAGAATAGGGAACCTTGGAGCATGCTTCTTCCACCAGTCCAAGATGGAAAATGATTTGTCTCCTTCAATAGCACTCTCGTTCAAGTAAGATTCCAGTTTTGACTTCATTTCAAATCTGCCTCCACCAGTAGCTTCCTTGAACTTTTTAAACCTTTGTTCTCTAGCACTGATCAACTCAGAACCTATGTCTACACAACCTTCTTGACTTCCACAGTACCCTCTCCTATCCAAAGAAGTTTCAGCTACAACAACCTGCTCTGCTTTATTCTTATACAACTCCCAATACCCAACATATATCTTCTCGATATCCCTCTTCACTTTATCTGTCAACTGTTTCCCAACAATGTCCCCATGCACATCTAATAGAGCAAATGCCACATAATCCATCTTCTTTCTTGGATCAAAAACAGCAGCAATATAAAGAAGGGTATTAAACTTGGCCACATTGCCCCAATACTTGTCAAACTTCTCATGCATCTTTGCTGCCAATTTCCTAAGTTCTATGTCATTACCATTCTCCCAACCTCTTAACATGGAAGCAACATTAGAAACTTGATCAAAATAAGCGTTGGCAGTAACATATTTAGACCCTGACACACTGCAAGTTAAATCATAAAAATACTTCAAAGTCTGACACAATCTCTTTGCATTCACCCAATCACCTTCTCTTGGTACACCACTTCCACCACCATTAATTCTATATCCACTCTCCATGTCCATGACATATTCAACACCATCCTCCTCTGCATATTCCTCATTATCAAATGCCAAAATATCAGCCAAATCAATATCCTCATTTGATTTCTTCACTTTTTTATTCTTTCTTTTTTCTTCCCTCATATCAAGCTCCATCTTGTAGAAAGGATCCACATCCTCATATGCCTCAAAGGCCCTGTCAAACTTCAAAATAGACTCTAACATCAAATAGGTGGAGTTCCACCTAGTACATACATCCAAACACAGCAATGCTTTAGACTCAACATTCTCCCTTTCTGCACATTCCTTAAACTTAGATAGTCTAGATGGAGACTGTCTAATATACCGAACTGCCTCTCTGATCCTAATGATTGATGCTCCCACAGTGGTAAGCCCATGCATTACCATCAAATTAATTATGTGTGCAATGCACCTTACATGAAGAAATTGTCCCTCACAAATATTTGTACCCCACTGATTCATCTTCTTCCTAATCCAAGCAACAACTATATCATTTGAGCTAGCATTATCTACTGTTATTGTAAATACCTTATTGATTCCCCAATCAACTAGACATTTCTCAAGAGTCTTTCCTATGGCATCACCTTTATGGCTATTGTTTGGACAAAAATTTAATATTTTTTTCTGCAAATTCCAATCATTATCAATAAAGTGAGCAGTTACAACCATATAGTTAATCCTTTGAATGGATGTCCAAGTGTCAGTGGTAATAGAAACCCTTTGACAATTGGACATCAAAAACCCTTTCAATCTCAACTTCTCCTCAACATACAACTCATAACAACACCTACTAATTGTTCTCCTAGAAGGCACTATAAATCTATTTTGCACCGTAGACATGAACTTCCTAAACCCTACCCCCTCTACAAACCTAAAAGGAAGTTCATCCTCTATTATCATTAGTGCCAAAGCCTTCTTGCATGCTTCTTGGTCAAACTTCCAAACACCCACAACCTTACTACCATCAGCATTGATATAAGTGTTCATTTCAGTTTGACTAGGGTCATTAGAATGGGGTACCTCTTTACACCTTTTCATGTGATTTTTCATGCCATTTGTACCATTTGTCGAATCACATGTAATTTCACTCTTACAGAAAATACAAGTACCTTTCCATTCTCCGTCAGCATTTTGGGACCTTCTAAACTGCTGCCACACCACTGATCTTAGTGCCATCTGCTTCCTTTTCTTCTCTTTCTTGACTGTAACAGTACTAACAGCCGTAGCAGCTCCAGCTACTGCAGCTACTCCAGCTACTGCAGCTACTCCAGCTACTGCAGCTACTCCAGCTTCAGGTTCAGCTTCAGCTCCTGCTTGTTGTGGTCAGCCATCTCCTAGGACCTAGGTTACATAAAATCAAAATCAAAATCAAAATTATTTGTGCACAAGGTTATTTATATCTTTTAATACACCGCGACTTTTTGTCCAACTTATCTAATTATTTGTGCATCCATAGGATGAGTCATAGGGTAAGTGGCACTACTAAACTAAAATAATAGAATGTCATGCTTGGATTACTACATTGCAAGACAGTCGTCCATTTAAAGACAAGAACAACACAATTAATAGTGGATTTTTATGTTAAAGTATGCAAATAGTGACCATTAATCTAACTTGCTGAGATCTCAAAGATCTTTCAGTATGTAATCCTGGCATAGATCATAGATCAACTAACCTATATCCTGGCATTATTACAACACTAATGCACGTCTAGATCTCAGTAAGTTAACATACATTAATCAAGATTGCCAAACAAGAAAGGAAAAAGTTCAATCAATATAATGTATATATACACGAATGGTAAAACCTCAAATCACCACCAAATTGCGGTCCAATATATATTCATTATTGGCAAGTTGCAACAGCTAGCAGTAGCATATGGAAACTGCATTTCCCAATTTAATTTCTAAACTTTTTATATACGTTTAATGCTAAAAATTGAACTGCTGTCTCATATTTTCTTAACCTTCAGTAGCATATTCACAAAAAATATGGTAAGGCAAAGACCAACAGTACACAATATGCAACACACACAACACAAGCACTACATACCCTACAAATATTTGTGTCCAGTAGCATAAACAACAACAGACATGACTCCGTGGAACAAAAATCAATGACAGAGAAGGAAGATTTACCTATTACCCAGATGACAGACTTCAATCGTCTAAGAGACTTGACTGGAATTGGTTGGAATCGGATGACAGACTTGACGATTGTGAGTTGTGACAACGGAGGAGAATGGGGAAGAGATTGAGCGAGATAGCCGAGAGGTGACTCGAGATTAATTTTGGGGGTTAGGGTTTCGATTGATTTTGGGGGTTAGGGACTTAGGGCTACTGGACTGGAAATCGGTGGCTATGGTTAGGGACTGCCGGACTGGAGATCGGTGGCTGACTGGCTGTGGTTTCGGTCGAGAGAGATTTTGGGAGTTAGGGTTATTGGACTGTGGCCGTGTGATGGGTGCCGTCGGATGACTGTGGCCGTGATGGGTGTTGTCGGATGATTGGACTGTGGCCGTGATAGATGCTGTGAGTCCGTGACTACCGTCGTATCTCGTATGACTGTGGTTAGGTTGGGAAGGATGTTTTGATCGAGAGAGAAGAGAGTGAGATAAGATGAGACTATTTTTTGATCGAGAGAGTTTTGATCGAGAGAGAAGAGAGTGTGGCCGTGTGATGTGTTGTTGGGCTTGGGCCTGTTTTGGTCCAAATGAAATGTGAAAGGATTGTAAAGTGTAAATTAAGTATGGGAAATTCGGAAATTTTGGGTATCCGAATTTCCCCAAAATCATCCCGAACCCGAACCCGAAATTATTTCGGGTATGCTTTACCCGAACCCGAAATTCCGAATTCCGAAATACCCGAACCGAAATTCAAAAATTTCAGGTCGGAAATTTCAGAATTCGGAAATTTCGGGTTCGTACCCACCCCTAGTCATTTCAATTGGTTTGAATAAAGGTTGAGTAAGAATGTTCATTTTTTTCTTGTTTCTTACTGGTTTCTGCTCATACAGTAGTACTTTTAAATTGAATAGGTGGAGGAAGATTTGCTTCTACAGTAGTTATTTGTGTTGCTAAAGTATTTAGCATGAGGTTTGTATAATTATTTTGATTTTGAATGTTTTTAATATCATTTAGATTTATATCTCTAGTTTCTTCAGGAATGTGTTTAGATGGTGAAGCTGCGATGATGTTATTATGATGTGTTATATGTACTTCTTCTAATGGAGGATATACAGATTCTACTTTTGAATCTAAGGCGGTTTTCCATATCTGCTTTGCAGATTTTATTACGTTGATGTTTTTTATATCGTGTAAATCTGATTGCTTTTTAAACCAAGTAAAAAATGGAATATGAATTTGTAATTCTTCTAGATCTTTATAAAATCTTTCCTGAATATAATCTTTTTCTTCTTTAGTAAATGTTTTAAAAAATTGTGTTCTTAGTCCAATTTTTGAAGGATCATAAAATGATTTTCTTAATCTTTCTTTATCTATTTTATATTTATCAGTCTTAATCATATTTAGTTGATTTAAATATCTCATGTCACTATGCGTAGGAGATGGTGATCTTATAATTTCTTGTTCGCTATTTTGATCTATATTTTGATAATATGGTTGTGGAATATTTTTGTTAAAATTAACACCTCTTAGTATCGATCCTGATAAAGATCTGGATAAAATTGGTCTTTCGATATTACTTACTGATCTTCTAAAACTAGTTGTGTTTAAAGGTTCAAGATGTGATTCAAATATTAATCGTATATTTCCATATTCATCTTCTTCTGTTTTTACTGGTTGTGTTCGTGGTATTATGGCTTGTGATTCGTTTGCTTTAGATAAAATCCATTCATTAGGTAAAGTAACTTGGTTCCATTGTAATAATTTTGGCGTTTGTGTCATAGCATGTTCCGTATTAGCTTCGATTAAAAGTGTTTCATTTTTTGGAGAATGTTTTATAGCTTTAGGGTTTATATTAGTTGTCATTACCTTGTAATATATTCTGTATATTAATGCTATATTTCTAGAGTGTTTAATCATGTTATCTGGAGTTTTAATATTTAAAGTTAAAGTTTTTAAAATGTTTGGATCAAATAAAGATATTGAAAAGTTTGGATAACAATTAAAATAGACTGGTCCTTTAACCAAGTTTGATTGAAAAACGGCTAATAGAGAATCATTAAATTTTTGAAATCTTGCGTCCCTTAGGCACATTAATATCGGGGAATCTAAACCTTGTTGATGTAAAGGTTTTACGGCTATTTGTATTCACCCAATATGCAAAAATTTATATTTTTGTTTAGCAGCTTCTATCTGATGAGATTCGATCAATTGAAGAGTTTCAATTTGGGGATTTATTGGTATGGTTTGTTCGGTAGTTTCTATTAAATATTCTTGAAATAAATCTAGTGTTCCTATTTGATATATTTTCTTTTTGGGTTCCTTAGGTATGGTCCAATTTTGCAATTGTTGTTCAATTTTTGCTATGTGATATTCTTGTCTGTTATATTCTTCTAAATTGTGGTCCAATATATTTTCTTTAAAATGATTATTGGATCCTACAAGGAATTTTGCAATACGCTTCATGGTAAAATGGATTTATTTAGGTATTTTACAGGGAAATAGAGATAACAATATTAATTAGTAATATTATGCCTTGCTTCCGAGATTACACCTTTTTGGTTGGGACCACCACCGGGACCACCCTTCCTGTGGGCTGACCAACGGGTTTACTAGCTGACCAAGCACCCAAATTGGCTTCTTCTCCGATACAAGAAATAATATTCCAATCAATAGTCTTACCTCTACCGCCGCCGGAAGTGAAGAGAAGCAGCTCCGTCGCCGAAAGACCCTTGCACTTGGGCGGAATTTTGCGCTGGATATGGGCAGACAAGTTAGCTCCCACACTAATCTGATATGGACCTTGTGAATTTGTTCTTGTTGGTGCAAAGTTGCTTCAAGAACTTTGCATATCGAGGCATGTTCTTGATGGCCTTGAGGAGAGGGATATTGATGATGACCTTGCTGAACATATCAAAGATGTCCCGGTCCTCTTCTTCTTTCTTCTTCTTGATCAACCGCTGAGGGAACGGGGGCTTGAGTACTTTGTTAATGAATTCTTGGGAGAATTCTTCTTCAACGGGCTGTTTCTTTTTACATCGAGACTTCTTGCTGGAGAAGAAGTGGTCAAGAGCTGCGTCGTTGAATCAAGACTTCTTGGGTTGTTCAGTAGGCTATTCCTGAAGTGGTCGTGCACTGTTGTCACGTTCGGGGCCTGGAATAGCAGTGTCAGCTTCAGGACCTTGAATGGCCTCTGCAGACTCGGGGTCTAGATGGATACGAGAAGGGATCTCGAGACCACTGCGGAGGTTCATGGCACATGCCTCATGCTTCGGGTTGGATTCTGTTTGCCCTGGAAATCTTCCTTCATTTTTCACCTCTTTCATCTCTGCCATGAGAGTACGAATTTGTTTTTCCAGCTTCGCAATTTTTTTCTTATCAGGGGAGGGTTCCTCATTCGGGGGCACTGGCATGGTGAAGTTCTGGTCTGGGGGTGTGATACGACCGCTCCGATCGCATCGCGTACTCGAAGCCAATGCCAAAATCTCATGGCATATATGCTTCAACATTTACGCCGCGAAGAGGCTCACCCAAAGCCCAAGGACCAATGGAGCTCATGTATGGAAATCCAAGGACCAAAGGGGAGCCAACCTCCTTTCCAGCCCAGCCCATCATCAAGCAGCAGCTGTCCTCATTTCCAGCCCAGCCCATCACGCACTAGCAGCCCGGCCCAGCACCAGCTTGCTCGCCCAACGCCAGTCCACGCAGCAGCAGCACACGACATCGTCCACGCAGCAGCAGCACACTCGTCCACACACGATGCGGCCCACCAACGCCATCACCTGCACAATGCCCACTCGCCCATCACTCCACGGCAACCGCAATGAAAGCCTCACGTCCAAATTAAATCCAATTAATTACCACCCAATTAATTGGTAAATTACCCTTCTCACCCTTAAGATTTTAGCTATAAATAGGAACCTTTGTTTCCTTCAGAAGTCGCTTTTTGATCATTGATAAACACTCAATCTTGAAGCCATTTTTAGTTAATTATTTCTTGTAATTTCTTACTTTCTTTCCCTAAATTTCTTGTAATTTTTGACTTCGAACTAGCATCTTCATTGCAAGTTTGAGATCGATTATTTTCGAGTATATTCAATATAGAAAGGTTGCTTGTTCTAGTTAACGAGAGGGTTTTCTCGAATTTACTTATCCATTTAATTTTCCATCTTTCACTTCTAAAATTCCTGATTCAAGAACCATTAATCTTGAATCAAAAATCCATAAACCCTTCCTTAAAATTTCTACATTGTTCCATTACAATTTCCCGCTGCGCCTATTGATAGCATGTCTAATAGACTCGGTTTCACCCTCCTTTCTAGCCCTTTCGGGGGCTCGATGTTACTATTTGACCTTCATTTCAGTTTTATTTGCAGATTAACATCAAAGGAGGGAAAAGGCCGAAAAGGAGCGATTTGAGAGCATTTCTGTGGATTTCCAGTTTCAAGGCCTAGAAGATCGAGAGATGTCAAGACCGCAATGCGAACCAGACCAGTGCGCTGTCCTAAGGCCTCGACAAGTTCTGAGCCTTCTTCCAAAGAGCATCTTCTGAGATCCGCACGGAATCCCAGGCGCTTCCAGAAGATGTCAGGCGTGCCAGGAATCCCAGAATATTCCTTTTGCAAGGGCGTGTGCTGTCACGTCCTCATTGATCCTTCCTCTCCCATTAGCTGTTTTTGTCTCCTAGCTAGGCTTAGGCTATATAAGCATAGTTTTAGGGTTTTGTAATGACGGCTGGTTCCAAGGGATATTTTCTTACATTCATTTCAGTGCTTATTTTCTGGGAATCATCTCCTCTTCCAAGAGCAGCCATTGTCAACAACTTTCCTCTTTGATTATTAATTAATCTATCGGTTTACTCTACTCCCTTTTTACTTTCCTTGTTTTATCATTGTATGATTATATATACCTACTGTTTATACTATAGTATGAGTAGCTAAATACCCCTTTCTTGGTGAAGGGTGTTCCACGGGTTGTAGGGTTTGGCTAAGAGGTCTAATGCATGCTTAATATATTCTCTTGTGACACATGACTGTTTATCGATTTCATTACATGCTTGTCTAGAACTGTTAAGAGCTTGATCACCTTTTAGTATTTCTGCATGAGTAACGTCATATTCCAGGGTTATAACTGACGCAAAGCCCTGGAGTTAGAGCAGGCACCTAGGGGAGGCAGCGCGAGAGGCCTCACCTAGGGGTAAACAGTTATCTAGGGTATGCGATACGAGTCTGACAAGTTGAGCTATCGCGCCCTAGATCTGTCTTACCTCTCCTTCATGGGCGTTCTGAATTTAGCCTCCCTACTTCGAGCCGGGACAGGCCGGACGGTCAAGGCTACCTTTTGATGACAAGGAAGGTAGTTGGAGGACGGCTGAACGTCAAGGTCACCTCATATGTGGAAATGGGGGGTGGCTCTTATCTACGAAGGTAAGCAGGGGATGCGGTGTGGAAACGCTGTCCCTATAGCAGATCTGCACATGAGTCTAGAAAACCTCTGCACCAATGACTAGCCGACCTAGAAAACAACCCAAGGGAGCACCTTTCGCTAAGATCTCGTCTCATTTGATTAATATCATTTTCATTACTTTTTCCCACATTCGATCTGTTTACATCTCTTGCTCTGGATAATACTTTACGTTTCTTGCCCTGGATTACGATTTCCTTTCGTGCCCTAGATTAGTACTTTCCAATTCTGCTTTGTTAGCTCCCCTACTCTGCGTTGATTAATTTATTAATCAACATAAACCCCCCCCCCCTGTTGTTGTTACTTCGGTTAGATTTGTCGCATATTGCCTTGTCATACTAGTTCACTAGCAAATTAGTCCTTCAATCTCTGTGGTTCGACCCTGACTTGCTTTATACACATTACTTTGTGCATTTAGGCATCAGGATAAATTTAAGTATATTTGAGTGACGACCAAATTTTGGCGCCGTTGCCGGGGATTGCACGGTACTGATTTTGTTTTGTTTTTCTTGTATGACCAGGAGATCTGCTCCCGATCTACTTCCTCTAGACCTCGAGTTGACCAGAACGGAAAGAGGACTTCGTAAGCAAGCTCAAGGGACTTCTTCTCATCGTAGAGTGATGCCTCATCCTGCCCTCGACGGTTCCCCTTCTAATCTGGCTAACCAGTAACATCAACTTTTCCCAGACCTGACCTTTCTCCATCGTGACCCCGAAAACCCTGTACCAAATCACTTTAATTTTCCAGCAATGGATGACCTAGCCAACAATAACAACCGTGAAAACAACGAAGATCCAGCACCCCCAGACCAGCAAACCATCGACAATTTCCATGCAACCCCCGATATGGCCAGTAGCTGCATTGACTGGCCCAATGTCCCTAATGACTGGACTCTGAAGTCCGCCGTGCTTCATCATCTGCCTACCTTTCGAGGGGTAGCCAAGGAAAATGCTCTTCGCCATCTCCAACAGCTCCACTCCATTTGCGAGGCCATGAAACCTGCAAACATTAGTATTGAGCAAGCCAAGCTTCGCGCATTCCAGTGGTCTCTCAAAGATGATGCCCTAGATTGGTATTACGACCTTCCCACAAGATCTATTCGTTCTTGGGCGGACATGTCAAAAATCTTCACTGAGAAATATTACCCGACTTCTATCTCAAATACCACTCGCAAGCAGCTCGTCTCCATTGTTCAGAAGAAAGAGGAAACTCTAACCCAGTACTATGAGAGATTCCAGAAAATGCAATCGAGTTGCCCAGCCCACAATCTTACCGAGCACGCTCTGGTTTAATATTTTTGTGAAGGCCTCAAGGCTCAGGACAAGGCTCTGCTTAACGCAGCCGTCATTGGATCCTTGACTGCTCTAACCCCAAGAGCCGCACGAGCAACGATAGAGCTCATGGCCAAGAACACCTCTGACGACCTTGCCAACAATCCAGGCCAGGATGTCCAAGTAGTTGCCCTTCAGAACCAGATATCTTCTCTTATAGGAATGTTCCAAAACTTCATAACAGCACAACCCGCACCTGTCAAGGCCTGCCAGATATGCAATTTCGTGGACCACCCCACTGATGCATGTCCGCATATTCCGGAGGAAATACAAGTGAATGCTGCTGGCCAATTTATTCCAGTCTCTTACGCTCAGACTTACAACCAAGGCTGGAAACAACCAAACCAAGGATGGGTTCCAAACACTCAGCTTTCGGGACCTAGCCATCAACAGCATCAGAACCCCTATGGAAATCCCCCTCCTAATATGCCAAATTTCAGACCTCGACCCACATTTCATCAGAACCAATATCAACGCCAACCTCCTCAGGATCAGACCTTCGTCCACCCTCCAGACCAGAATTTTGTCCAGCCCCGACTGCTGAAATACCTAAGAATCCCGAGCAGCAGAAAGAAATAGATGAACTCAAAAAGCAAATGAGTACCCTGACTGCCACACTGCAAGAGTTAACAAATCATGGCAGACTGCCACCTCAAACAAAAGTAAATCCCAAGCACAATGTCTGTGCATTAACTTTGCGAAGTGGCACGACCTTGAAAGCACCTACTTCTCCAGCCCCCTAAGTTGAAAACTCTCTAGAGACCGAGATTCGACCTAAACCTAGACCAAAGCGCCTAAAGTACCCAGATCTGTCGAAGTCATGGAGGATAGAATCCGCTCTCCTAGAGGTTCACCAAGGAACGACCCTAACCCACCTGAATTCACACAGGAATACATTCATAAGATTCTCGAGCCCCCATTCCCTCACAGATTGGTCAAGACCAAGAAAGATAAGGAGGACCGCGATATCTTTGAGATGTTCAGTAAAGTGGTTGTAAACATCCCTCTTCTCCAGGCCGTGAAAAACGTCCCTCGCTATGCCAAATTTCTGAAGCAATTATGCACGAACAAAAACAAGTTCGCCGAAGTTAACAAGATCAGCGTAGGGGCCAGCGCGTCTGCACATATCCAGCGTCGGATCCCTCCGAAATGCAAAGACCAGGGCATGTTTATAATTCCATGCCGAATCGGAACAGTTGATATTGGCAAGGCCATGTGTGACCTCGGAGCGGGAATCAATGTTATGCCCCTGGTAATCTATCACAGTCTAGGCCTCGAGCCTCTCGTGCCTACGGACCTTGCCATCCAACTTGCTGACCGCTCTATCATCTACCCCGAGGGGATCATCAAGGATGTCTTGGTCCAAGTAGGAGAATTCTTGTTCCTTGCAGATTTTTATGTGATTGCAATGGAGAGCGAGGACTCCACCAAGTCCATAGATGTTCTTCTAGGCTGGCCATTTCTGGCCACCGCCCGAGCAAAAATCGATGTTCATGATGCCACCATCTCCCTCGAATTTGATGGAGAGATCATCAAATTCAATATGCTAGAAGCCATACGATACCCCTCTGAATTTTCTAGTGTGAATTATGTTGATATTGTTGATCCCATTGTAAGGGAAATTGATGATATATATTCTACTGACCCCTTGCAATTTGCCCTTGACAGGAGTCTGACGCCAGCTCTTCTAGATGTCGTGGCCTCGACACTTCCTATTCCTTCTGAATTACACTCAGTCGTCGCTGCCCTAGAGGAATGCGTTGTTGCTCAGCATGAATCTCCGAATCAGTCTCCCGAATATCCAGGCCATGCTAAGTTATTTCCTTCTATTGATCAGGCTCCAGCCCTAGATCTGAAGCCGCTGCCTACTCACTTGAAATATGCTTATCTAGGCCCCAATAACTCTTTACCTTTCATTATCTCCAACAAGCTCGAAGGCCTCGAGGAGTCCAAGCTCATTTCCTTGCTAAGGAACTTCCGGCAAGCCATAGGATGGACCATTGCAGACATAAAGGGCTTGTCTCCAGCATTATGCACTCATCACATCCACCTAGAAGACGCAAGCAAGACCATTCGCCAGCCCCAGAGATGACTTAATCCGCCTATGATGGAAGTGGTGAAGAAAGAGATTCTCAAGTTGTTGGATGCGGGAGTTATCTACCCCATCTCGGATAGCCCATGGGTTAGCCCTATCCAAGTTGTGCCCAAGAAAACATGCATAACTATCACCATCGGTCAAGCTAGAGAATCCATTCCTACCCGGATCCAGAATGGGTGGAGAGTGTGTATCGACTACCGCCGGCTAAATTCTGCTACCAGGAAAGATCATTTTCCACTGCCCTTCATCGATCAGATGCTTGAACGTCTCGCCGGTAAAACCCATTATTGTTGCCTAGACAGTTATTCCGGCTTCCATCAGATCCCAGTTGCTCCTGAAGACCAGGAAAAGACAACCTTCACCTGCCCTTTCGGGACCTTCGCGTATAGACGCATGCCCTTCGGTCTATGCAACGTCCCTGCCACTTTCCAGCGTTGTATGGTCAGCATTTTCTCTGAATTAGTTGAAGATGGAATCGAAGTCTTCATGGACGACTTCACCGTCTATGGAAACTCATTTGAAGAATGCATGAACAATCTGAAAAGGTGCCTAGAGCGCTGCATTGAGACGAATGTTGTCCTGAATTTTGAAAAATGCCACTTTATGGTAGATCGAGCCCTGGTGCTTGGTCATGTTATCTCGGCCAAGGGAATTGAAGTTGACAAAGCCAAGATAGAAGTAATAGAATCCCTGCCCTACCCATCTTGTGTCCGCGATGTGAGATCTTTTCTAGGCCATGCCGGTTTCTACCGAAGGTTCATTAAGGATTTTTCGAAGATTGCCCAACCCATGTGTAAATTGCTCCAGAAGGACGTGTCCTTCGATTTTAGCGAGGCCTGCAGAACCGCTTTTGAACTTCTCAAGAACAAACTTATCTCGGCCCCGATTATTCGAGCCCCTGACTGGACACTACTGTCGCACCGTCGCGAGCGAAATTCGGGACGCAAATTTGAAAACACATAACAATGAAGTCGCCACCCTATTTTTCTAAGGTTTAGGGAAACCTAAAAGTCTGAAAAAGAAGAAAATAAAACAAAAACTAAGGCACAAATAAAAAGGGTCTAAACCCGAGAACAACGGTTCGGGGTCGTTTTATGGACTCGGGAAGGTGTTAGGCACCCGAGTCTCATCCTTAAAAAGGTTACCGGTTCTAAAAAAAGGTGTTTAAAAATCATGTTGAAAACAAGTAATTTGGCCCTCAGAGGGGGTATCGTCGCTTTAGTTCTTAAGTTTGTGAGATTGATTTTATCCTAACTGTTGTCGAGTTGTTTAATAACATTTTTTTTTATCCTCTAAAAGATAAAAAGGTTGGTTGTATTTAGCCGAGTTCAAAATTAGTCCGATTACATGCAAAATTGGTGAGATTACTACCGTTTTATTAATTTTTACCAAAGCGACGCCAGTATCGTCATTGGGCCATTGTACGTGATTAATCCTATTTACTAGGTGATTCTAAGCATGCATAGACTAGCAAAGTACCGTTTTATATGAATGCGAAAAAAAAACACATTGAAAAGAGAAAAACCGGGAAGTGGGGTCGAAGCCGCGCACATAAACACATTCGTCAAGATAGCATAAATTAAAATACAATCGTGGGGTCGAAGCCGCACATGAAACACATTCATCAAAATAAAGCGTAAATTCGTGGGGACGAAGCCGCACACGAAACAAGCATAAAATAAAGCACATTCAATGGTATAAGCATCATGCAAACTGATTAATTCGAATTCTAACAATCACGCATTAAAATACATTTATCCAAAATAAAGAGGGGAAAAAGGAAAACATACCTGGAGAGCTTTACCTGCAGATCAAAGATTAGTGGCAACAATTAATAATAAAATAGATAAATACTGCAAATAAATATTATAAATTAATTACAAATTCCCAAATAAATAAATACAACAATTAAATTCTCCATTCGAGCTCCGCAATTGGGAATGAACATCGAACTCCTCGTCGAGCTCCAACAAGCTCATTGGGCATCATCACGACGAGCGTGCAAATAAAACATACGAACAAAATAGACAAATAAACGCGTATTAGTAAGGGATTCACTAATAAAATCCAAATGATCAAATATTAATAAAAAATGAGACCGCCTTACCCATTAGAATTCGTAATGGTCCAAATGTTCGAGCTGGTTAATTAATTAAAACTAACCCATCTTTTCTCTTTTCTTTTCTTTTCTTTTTTCTTTTCTTTCATTTTTCCCTTGGTCTGCCCACTCTTCTTTTCTTCTTCTGTTTCTCTTCACTCTCTGCACTGTTTCTCTTCTCTCCTTTTCCTATTTCTTTCTTTCATTTTCCTTGTTTTAATTGGTGACAATAATAGTACTAATAATATTACAAGTAAATAAAAAAAAGCCTAGCTAACTTAGCTGGTCTCTGTTTGGTCCGAAACAACTTAACCCAGTTCACTACCCAAACCAACCAGCCCATATCCCTTCTTTCTTTCCTTCAACCGGGCCGGCCCACACTAAAACTAAAACAAATGCAGCCCATTTTTCTTTTAAACCATCAAAACCTAACAATTAAACATCTCATCTTCTCCCTTCTTCTCTCCAACGCCGGCGGCTACCCACAATCAAGACACCCTCTTCTTCTCTCTGCCGCCGGCGGCTTCCTCTCCCAATCCCCTCATCTCCTGCAACTCAACATAAACAAAGCAACAATCCGATCGAACAAACCAACAAGCAGGAAGGAAGAAAACATCGAGGTGGAGATAACGGCGTCGGGGTGCAGCGGCGACGGACGAACGGCGATGGACGGAGGTGCTGGTGGGTTTGAGCCGCGGTGATGGGCGATTGGTGCTGTCGGCAGACGGTTGGGGGGTTATGGCTTGGATTTAGTTTTGTGTTAAAAATTGGTTTTCGGGATTGATTTGATTCGAGTTTGGGTTGGGGATTTGGGTATTGATGATTGATTGGGTGGGTTCGGCTGTGGTAGCGGGTTTGGGGTATTTGGCAGTCGGGTTTGACGGTGGTGATGGCGGTTGGGTTTGGTTGAAAGGCTGATGTGGGTGGATTTGGTTCGGTGCGGGTTCGGTGTGGGTTCGGTTCGGGTTCGGTTCGGATGGTGATTTGTGGCTTAATTGGTACTGATTTGGGGGTTAATTTGGTTCTGGGATTGATTATTTGAATTTGGCAGAGGGGATGAGATTTTTCGATCGGTGATGGCTACTCCCTCTCAGGCGACAGAATTGCTTGTTGCTTCTGCCGAGAGTGAGAGAGCCGGTGATTGATTTTTGCAGAGGTCGTGATTGAAGAGGAATTGAAATGAGGGAGAGGATTTGGATTTGGCCGAGAGCTGGATTAATTTGGCAGAGGGATTTCTGATTGCTCTCCCCCCGATTGAAATTGGGTGGTCTGTTTATGATGGGATCCAATTTACTTTGAAAGAAAAATGTGGAGGATCCATTCGTATAAAATCTTTGAAAAAACAAGAGATTGTATCTTTGAAAAACAGAGAGGGGGAGCCGTGTGCGGGCTAGGGTGTAGGTTTCTTTCTAAAAAATGGAGGGGGTAGGATTGTGTGTCCGATTTCTTTTGACAATTGGAGAGTTGAGGTAAGAAAAAGGAATCCAATGTTGGTATGGTCGTGCAAGAGAAAAAATGGAAAAGGGAGATGGTGTGTTTTTTTAATAAAATTGAAAGGGAAGAGATGATGATGTTCGGATGGTGGAGAGAAAAAAATGGGTAAAGTAATGTAAAGTAAAGTGAAAGTGAAAAATGGGTATGATTAGTTTTTGTGATTCGATCCAATGATACGAGAAATTTTACTTGGAATCGATAAAAGTTCGAACGAAAAAATACATACAAAATAAAATAAATAACATGAAACAAAAGAAAACAAGATAATAAATAGTAAATAAACGGAAATAACAATACTAAAAATAAGATCAAGAATGAGCGAAAAAATGAACGATTTAAATTAATCGTGTCAAAATTCGGGTATAAACAGTTGCCCCCTCTTTACTGTCTTATAAAAAATAAAGTGTAACTGAAATTTTTAATGAGCAGTAAAGACGGTTGCCCCAGTACCACGAATGTTCAAAATGCAGAATGTCATTTGAGGGGCAGAAATCTTATAAGCGGAAAAAGAAAATGGTTCCACTTGGACACCATGATGCAGGTATGTAAATCGCAAAAATGTGTGCTTACCTCTGCTCTGACGTTGATGTGGAAATTTAAATTGTTTAAATTGCAAGAAAATAAATTCAGCTCCACTCGGATACTGATGAACAACGGCTCTACTCCGATGCCGACAACTCCACTCGGACGTTGATAAATTCAGCTACACTTGGACGCTGATGGTTCCATTCGAATACTGCGATACAGAAACATCGGTTCTACTCAGATACAAATGTTATGAAAGGACGTAAATCTGAAAGTAGAAAAAGAAACGGCTCCATACGGATACCATGTTGTTGAAAAGTAAGATACAGAAATATAAACTTATCTTTATTTGATGTTTTTGGCTCCACTTGGACATCTTGCAAAAATGTGAATCCAACTCCATTCGGACGCTGATGGCTCCAATCGGATGCCTCACAGGATCTGTGGATAAGGTATGGGGACAAAGCCGCTCACAAGAACAAGGTTGTGGGGATAAAGCCGCTCACGAAATGAAACTGTGGGGACAAAGCCGCTCACGAGATGAAACTGTGGGGACAAAGCCGCTCACGAGACAGGATGTGGCTTCACTTGGACGCTGATGTCCTTAGGATGCAGATGACTTCCAGTGATCAGGCAGTATTTTGAGCTTTAAGTCTAGTGCCTGCAAAATTGAAGGTTGGAGTTCAGTAATTTGATATGATAAATTCAAGGCTTTCGAGATACCTGAGGGGGTCAGCAGTGCATCCAACTCATTAATTAGGTTTTGGATTTCCGATGTGACTGTGAGCTTATCCTTTAATTCTTCCAAATCGTCTTTGGATCAACCTCCTTGACGCTGACGTCCTTAGGATGTGGGATAGAATTTAAGTTGTTGAAAAGGAAATTGAACTCCGCTCAGACACTGGTGCCCCCCGGGATACTTTGTAGAAAAACGTAAATTTAGCTCCACTCGGACGCTGATGCGGGAATTTTAAATTGCTTGTAGAAAAATATAAATTGCGGCTACACTCGGACGTCTCCACTCAAATTCCACGATGCATAAATGTAAATTCAGCTCTACTCAGACGCTGATGGCTCCACTCGGATGCCTTGCAAATTCAGTTCCACTCGGACACTGACGACTCCACTCGGATGTCTTGAATAAAAATTCAGCTCCACTCGGACGCTGATGAACAACGACTCTACTCAGATGCCGACAACTCCACTCGGACGTTGATAAATTCAGCTCCACTCGGACGCTGATGGTTCCACTCGGATACCTTACAGAAATGTAAAATGCGACTTCACTCGGACGTCTCCCCTCGAATGTCGCGATGCAGAAAATGTAAATTCAGCTCTACTCAGACGCTGATCAATAATGGCTCTACTCAGATGCCGACAACTCCACTCGGACGTTGATAAATTCAGCTCCACTTGGACGCTGATAATCATTACTGATTCTGCAAAACAATCGTTAAATGGTTTTTGCAAGGTGGGGTTTGAACCGCCACACGATTTCTTGAAAGGTGGGGTTTGAGTCGCCACACGATTTTCGCAAGGTGGGGCTTGAACCGCCACACGATCTTTGAAAGGTGGGGTTTAAACCGCCACACGATTTTTTGCGAGGTGGGGTTTGAACCGCCACACGATTTTTTGAGAGGTGGGGTTTGAACCGCCACACGATTTTTGCAAGGTGGGGTTTGAACCGCCACATGATTTTTGGAAGGTGGGGCTTGAACCGCCACACGATTTTTTGAGAGGTGGGGTTTGAACCGCCACACGATATTTTTTGAATGGTGGGGTTTGAACCGCCACACGATTTTTTGAGAGGTGGGGCTTGAACCGCCACACGATTTTTGCAAGGTGGGGTTTGAACCGCCACACGATCTTTGAAATGTGGGGTTTAAACCGCCACACGATTTTGGAAGGTGGGGTTTCTGAACCTCCACACGATTTTTTTTGAATGGTGGGGTTTGAACCGCCACACGATTTTTTTGAGAGGTGGGGTTTTTGAACCGCCACACGATTTTTGAAAGGTGGGTTTCTGAACCTCCACACGATTTTTTTGAATGGTGGGGTTTGAACCGCCACACTATTTTGCAAGGTGGGGTTTGAACCGCCACACGATTTTTTGAGAGGTGGGGTTTTTGAACCGCCACACGATTTTTGAAAGGTGGGGTTTCTGAACCTCCACACGATTTTTTTGAATGGTGGGGTTTGAACCGCCACACGATTTTTGAAAGGTGGGGTTTGAACCGCCACATGATTTTTGGAAGGTGGGGTTTGAACAGCCACACGATTTTTTTTAAAATGTGGGGTTTGAACCGCCACACTATTTTTGGAAGGTGGGGTTTCTGAACCGCCACATGATTCTTTGAAATGTGGGGTTTGAACCGCCACACGATTTTTGAAATGTGGGGTTTGAACCTCCACACGATTTTTTTTGAAATGTGGGGTTTGAACCGCCACACGATTTTTGGAAGGTGGGGTTTCTGCCTCCACACGATTTTTTTGAAATGTGGGGTTTGAACCGCCACACGATTTTTTTGAAAGGTGGGGTTTCTGAACCTCCACACGATTTTTGAAAGGTGGGGTTTCTGAACCTCCACACGATTTTTTTTGAATGGTGGGGTTTGAACCGCCACACGATTTTTGAAAGGTGGGGTTTCTGAACCTCCACACGATTTTTTTTGAATGGTGGGGTTTGAACCGCCACACTATTTTGCAAGGTGGGGTTTGAACCGCCACACGATTTTTTGAGAGGTGGGGTTTTTGAACCGCCACACGATTTTTGAAAGGTGGGGTTTCTGAACCTCCACACGATTTTTTTTTTAATGGTGGAGTGGTAACGTGCTCCATTCAGACATTTATTGGATGGATTTGTTGGCGGAAATTGATCATAATGTGAGATTCCATCGAAACATATCTGTATCCTGCAGATAAGGAGGAAACAAACAGGAAGCAGCAGTGGATGGAAAAAATATAGAGCAAATGATAAATGGAAACAATCAAATCATGTATGTTGTATATGAAAGTATTCCCACACTACCCAAAGGTTTGCCCCCAGTATTTTATAAAAGCAACTTCCCTATCAAGAGATGATTCAACAAGTTTATGCATTTCTGGAGAACATGTCATCCATTTTCTATCATATAAGCATGCTTGATACAAGTCTAGAAAAGCATCCGCATCTTGCCCAGGAGATAACGACCTCAAGGACAAAACTTTCCCACAACATGTAGGCGTAAGTAGTCCTCACCAGATATTAGTGTTTGCGCTCACACTCAGGAATAAGGCTATGTGTTTACACTCTTAGAAATGCAGCAACATAGCACACAGTCAGATTTGCAATGTCAATCCGAGTGAATAAACTTCAGATAAAGATGCACATGCATGGGCATTCTAGTAATCGAAAGGACTTTGCGGGGAGAAGAAGTGAATATATTCTTCTTTAATGAACAGGGCCTGCTGATTGGCCACAGTAAGGGCAAAGTGCACAAGTCCTTCCGTCTTGCTGGGGATGCTTCTTCCCACTATCACTTTGAGGGCGCAGTGCTTAGATGCTGGATATGCTCCTCCTTGGTCATTTTGAGGGCAAAGCGACCAGGTTCTTTGATCTTTGCCGGGAACGCTCTTTGATTACTTTGGTGAAGCCCTAAAACTTTCCCTTGAGAGGTCCACAATTTATTGTTTGAATACAACTGGGTTCTAAGTCTTTGAATCTCGGTGAACCCTAGACGATGAGGTTTTTCATGGGTCTGAGACTGGTCGGACTAATTGCCACTGCTGTGTACCACCCCTGCCTTGGTTGTTATGGGGAAATAGCCTTCACTTTTCTCCTTTTGGAAGATTGACCTGGAGCCATTTTTCGTACTTGCTTCTGCTTTTCTTTCCTCTTTTTTTTCTTTTCTTTTTTTCTTTTTTTCTTCTTTTTTTTCCTTTTTTCTCTCTTTTTTTGTTCTTCTTCTTCTTCTTTTTTTGTTTCTTTTTCTCTTTTTATTCTTTTTCCTTTTTGTTTCTTTTTCTCTTTTTATTCTAACACAAAATACATCAGCAAGCAGAACAAGTACCGTTTCCTTGGTCTTGGTTTAAGGCAGAGGCCTTCATTTCTTGCTCTTCTCGGTGTCCTTCTAGTGCCGACCATCAATATGCAAGGATTTCTTCTTTCTTCTTTTTGCAAACCTCACTCGTTGTGCACCTTGCCCCCGGTTAGCAATCTCAGTCTGGCACTGTTCATTGTCTTATATAAAAAAAGAAAATGGAAGAAAGAGCAAAGTCCAATGTCATTTTACTGCTATCCCATGGCTAATGGTGCATGTACCCTGGATATTATGCAAATCTAACTAGCACTTTAGTTTAGCATTTGCACTCATGAAAGAAGTATGGCATAAAGGCTCAAAATACTCACAGGGATGTGTTTGTGATTGCTTATATCTAAAGCATGTTGTAGATATAAGAGCTAGCAGGCGAGATCATGTATGCCATATAATTTCAAATGGATGCACAAGTTATCCATGATGCAGAAACATGTTGATCATACTTAATTTAAGGAAGGTTTGCAAATTTGGGGTAGTGTGGATTTTATTCAAAGAATCTTATGCACATTTTGCAGCAAATCTTAATGGTTTTAGCATTTTTTTTTTTTTTTTTTTTTTTACAAAAATATGAGGGTATGACCACTCACGAAAATTTATGAATAAATAAAAAGAATTGCCCCCAATGCGGGAATGAATGATTGTACAAAAATTAAAGAGGTAGAGAGATGAATGGACTTCTCTGGATGTGTGCTGCGGGGCCGCGAGGTTGTAGCGAGGATTTTGCCGCGGAAAAGTAAGTGTGGACTTCACTCTGACGTTGATGTCCACGTAGTGGATGAAAATAGGGTTTTATCCTGCCGCATAACATAGATGAAAGTGGGGAGCATTGAGCCGCCGCAATGGATGAAAGTGGGATGTTTCCAAATGGTTGCCCCCCAATGTAGAAATGCATAATGGACTTCCTGATAAGGGCGGCAGGGCAAAGAAGGCACACAAGAGGATCATTCAAGAGTTGATAAGAGGAGGATTCCTTCACCTCACTAAGCATTATGCAAGTAATCATGACATGATTCGAGTTCCTGCAAAAATAAGGGAGAAGCAATGGGTAGAATTGAAGAACGATTTAGGAAAAATGGGCAACGCAATCAATAGGTTTTAAACTCTCCCTTTTCTAGTGAGGAATTATGCAGGTGGCCACGGCCTGGTTCAAACTTTAACTCGGTATCTCTTCTGGCAAGGCTTTATGCAGATGGCCACGACGTAATTCAAATTCTGACTTGGGTTCCTGCAAAAGAAAATAGGTAGAATGAAGGGTGATTTAAGAAAATGATCAATATAATTAATAAGTTATAGAATCCCCCTTTTCCAGCAAGGCGTTATGCAGATAACCACGACATGATTCGAATTCTGACTTGGGTTCCAGATATGATTCAAATTCTGACTCGGGCTCATGACGATGTTGGAATCAAATCTTAATTATCTTCTTCCCAATCTCCCATGGGTAATCGCCTGTCAAGGTACAAAGTACAATCCATTAGTAGCATCAAATTCATGCATGTGCTAAAGGATTAATGATATTGATATGGTACGAGGGACTTCCATTGGGTATGGTGTCGGGATGTTGGAGTGTTAGGGTGATCTGAGCAAAGCGAAGTAGTTGGACACGCTTTAATTTCATCTTTTCTAGCGGTTCTGTGTCTTGGGCAAGACGAATTATGACTAATCAAGGGAGACCACGCCTTAATTTCACCTTGTTCTTCTTTTTGGTGGTTCTGTGTCTTGGGCAAGACAAATTATGACTAATAAAAATGAGAGTTTTTGGACCCCGAGGATCTAGTTTATCTTCTTCAAGCCTGGTTATAAACAAAAAGTGTAAATAAGTATAATATAAATCATACAGTAATAATAAAAAAACACATGGATTTCGTTCTGATAAATAATTCTCCGACAACGGTGTAAAAAATAATTACAACTTATCACTAGCTACAAAAAAACATATTAAACTAGATATGTAATTAATGCTCCTTGATGAGTAGATATGTGAGAGGAAAGCAATTCCACCGAACTCCCTTTTGTCCTTTTATTCTGCAAGTACGCAGAAAAATGAACGCTAATCAGTAGTATCTGAACGGAGAATGTATATAAAGGTGAGTAATAATGAATAAAAATAGGATATAATAACAATAACAATACGGACGAAATTCAATAAGACGAAAGTAAAATCATAGCATCGTGAGAAAAATAGTGAATCATTGCATCGCAACAAGAATTATCATGGCATCATGGTAAAAGAAATGGAGAATAATGGCAATGATGAGGCACGTTGGAAATATACATACGATCATGATGCATATGTCGGGTAATTTCAACTATTTCTAACTGGCTGAAAGGCTCCCGGACGATACCATAAAAGTGGTCCCTCAGTAAATGGATACGTGATTGCTGACCGAAACATAAAGGAATCGGGGCGCTCACCCATTTAGGGGTTCTAGTCCGAGTTAGGGTTCATGAAAGCTGACTGGGACCCAAGTCCTCAGGGCTTCACTAATACCAACCTAATCCTATTTGGGAAGGCCCGGCGAAAGGGCATTATGCATGATGCGAATGAGAAGACAACAGTTGATATCAAAGCGAATAAATAAATAATAACAATAAACACCTCAAGCAAATAATTCCGGCTTCGACCCTAAAGTCCCCAGTGAAGTCGCCAAACTGTCGCACCGTCGCGAGCGAAATTCGGGACGCAAATGTGAAAACACATAACAATGAAGTCGCCACCCTATTTTTCTAAGGTTTAGGGAAACCTAAAAGTCTGAAAAAGAAGAAAATAAAACAAAAACTAAGGCACAAATAAAAAGGGTCTAAACCCGAGAACAACGGTTCGGGGTCGTTTTATGGACTCGGGAAGGTGTTAGGCACCCGAGTCTCATCCTTAAAAAGGTTACTGGTTCTAAAAAAAGGTGTTTAAAAATCATGTTGAAAACAAGTAATTTGGCCCTCAGAGGGGGTATCGTCGCTTTAGTTCTTAAGTTTGTGAGATTGATTTTATCCTAACTGTTGTCGAGTTGTTTAATAACATTTTTTTTTATCCTCTAAAAGATAAAAAGGTTGGTTGTATACCTATTCCGGTTATATTTAGCCGAGTTCAAAATTAGTCCGATTACATGCAAAATTGGTGAGATTACTACCGTTTTATTAATTTTTACCAAAGCGACGCCAGTATCGTCATTGGGCCATTGCACGTGATTAATCCTATTTACTAGGTGATTCTAAGCATGCATAGACTAGCAAAGTACCGTTTTATATGAATGCGGAAAAAAAACACATTGAAAAGAGAAAAACCGGGAAGTGGGGTCGAAGCCGCGCACATAAACACATTCGTCAAGATAGCATAAATTAAAATACAATCGTGGGGTCGAAGCCGCACATGAAACACATTCATCAAAATAAAGCGTAAATTCGTGGGGACGAAGCCGCACACGAAACAAGCATAAAATAAAGCACATTCAATGGTATAAGCATCATGCAAACTGATTAATTCGAATTCTAACAATCACGCATTAAAATACATTTATCCAAAATAAAGAGGGGAAAAAGGAAAACATACCTGGAGAGCTTTACCTGCAGATCAAAGATTAGTGGCAACAATTAATAATAAAATAGATAAATACTGCAAATAAATATTATAAATTAATTACAAATTCCCAAATAAATAAATACAACAATTAAATTCTCCATTCGAGCTCCGCAATTGGGAATGAACATCGAACTCCTCGTCGAGCTCCAACAAGCTCATTGGGCATCATCACGACGAGCGTGCAAATAAAACATACGAACAAAATAGACAAATAAACGCGTATTAGTAAGGGATTCACTAATAAAATCCAAATGATCAAATATTAATAAAAAATGAGACCGCCTTACCCATTAGAATTCGTAATGGTCCAAATGTTCGAGCTGGTTAATTAATTAAAACTAACCCATCTTTTCTCTTTTCTTTTCTTTTCTTTTTTCTTTTCTTTCATTTTTCCCTTGGTCTGCCCACTCTTCTTTTCTTCTTCTGTTTCTCTTCACTCTCTGCACCGTTTCTCTTCTCTCCTTTTCCTATTTCTTTCTTTCATTTTCCTTGTTTTAATTGGTGACAATAATAGTACTAATAATATTACAAGTAAATAAAAAAAAGCCTAGCTAACTTAGCTGGTCTCTGTTTGGTCCGAAACAACTTAACCCAGTTCACTACCCAAACCAACCAGCCCATATCCCTTCTTTCTTTCCTTCAACCGGGCCGGCCCACACTAAAACTAAAACAAATGCAGCCCATTTTTCTTTTAAACCATCAAAACCTAACAATTAAACATCTCATCTTCTCCCTTCTTCTCTCCAACGCCGGCGGCTACCCACAATCAAGACACCCTCTTCTTCTCTCTGCCGCCGGCGGCTTCCTCTCCCAATCCCCTCATCTCCTGCAACTCAACATAAACAAAGCAACAATCCGATCGAACAAACCAACAAGCAGGAAGGAAGAAAACATCGAGGTGGAGATAACGGCGTCGGGGTGCAGCGGCGACGGACGAACGGCGATGGACGGAGGTGCTGGTGGGTTTGAGCCGCGGTGATGGGCGATTGGTGCTGTCGGCAGACGGTTGGGGGGTTATGGCTTGGATTTAGTTTTGTGTTAAAAATTGGTTTTCGGGATTGATTTGATTCGAGTTTGGGTTGGGGATTTGGGTATTGATGATTGATTGGGTGGGTTCGGCTGTGGTAGCGGGTTTGGGGTATTTGGCAGTCGGGTTTGACGGTGGTGATGGCGGTTGGGTTTGGTTGAAAGGCTGATGTGGGTGGATTTGGTTCGGTGCGGGTTCGGTGTGGGTTCGGTTCGGGTTCGGTTCGGATGGTGATTTGTGGCTTAATTGGTACTGATTTGGGGGTTAATTTGGTTCTGGGATTGATTATTTGAATTTGGCAGAGGGGATGAGATTTTTCGATCGGTGATGGCTACTCCCTCTCAGGCGACAGAATTGCTTGTTGCTTCTGCCGAGAGTGAGAGAGCCGGTGATTGATTTTTGCAGAGGTCGTGATTGAAGAGGAATTGAAATGAGGGAGAGGATTTGGATTTGGCCGAGAGCTGGATTAATTTGGCAGAGGGATTTCTGATTGCTCTCCCCCCGATTGAAATTGGGTGGTCTGTTTATGATGGGATCCAATTTACTTTGAAAGAAAAATGTGGAGGATCCATTCGTATAAAATCTTTGAAAAAACAAGAGATTGTATCTTTGAAAAACAGAGAGGGGGAGCCGTGTGCGGGCTAGGGTGTAGGTTTCTTTCTAAAAAAATGGAGGGGGTAGGATTGTGTGTCCGATTTCTTTTGACAATTGGAGAGTTGAGGTAAGAAAAAGGAATCCAATGTTGGTATGGTCGTGCAAGAGAAAAAATGGAAAAGGGAGATGGTGTGTTTTTTTAATAAAATTGAAAGGGAAGAGATGATGATGTTCGGATGGTGGAGAGAAAAAAATGGGTAAAGTAATGTAAAGTAAAGTGAAAGTGAAAAATGGGTATGATTAGTTTTTGTGATTCGATCCAATGATACGAGAAATTTTACTTGGAATCGATAAAAGTTCGAACGAAAAAATACATACAAAATAAAATAAATAACATGAAACAAAAGAAAACAAGATAATAAATAGTAAATAAACGGAAATAACAATACTAAAAATAAGATCAAGAATGAGCGAAAAAATGAACGATTTAAATTAATCGTGTCAAAATTCGGGTATCAACAACTACCTTTCAAGGTCATGTGTGATGCCAGTAATCAGGCCCTAGGCGCCGTTTTAGGTCAGAAGAAGGATAAAGAGACCCATGTCATCTATTATGCTTCCAAGTTGCTAGACCCGTCCCAGGAGAACTACACCACCACTGAGAAAGAACTTCTAGCCGTAGTCTATGCCCTAGACAAGTTCAGACAATATCTACTAGGAACTCAGGTCCTTATCTACTCTAACCATTCTGCCCTTCGGTGTTTGTTGACCAAAGTCGATGCCAAACCCAGGCTTATTCGTTGGATCTTGCTCCTTCAAGAATTCAATATAGCTATCAAAGACAAGGCCGGAAGAGAAAACCTTGTGGCCGATCACTTGAGTAGACTTCCAGCCCAAGAAGATAATTCGCTTGTGCCAATCAGAGATACTTTTCCAGACTAGCACTTATGTCTAGTCCAAACTGTTTATTCCCCATGGTTTTCCGATATTGCAAACTTTTGTGCTACAGGCACTTACCCAGCCGATTCCACTTCCTCTGAATGCACCAGAATCAGAAGATAAGCAAAATACTACATATGGGACAGTCCCTACCTATGGAAACACTGCTCCGATCAGATCATCCGTAGATGTGTAACCATGGACGAGGTGCCCTCGATCCTTAAATTCTGCCACTCAGAAGGAGGCCATTTTGCGGCCAAGAAAACTGCCCTGAAAGTTCTGGAAGCTGGGCTGTACTGGCCCACAATTTTCAAGGATAGTTACATGTTCTGCGCTTCATGCCCCCGATGTCAGGCCACTGGAAATATCAGGGCCAGGAATCAGATGCCCTTGACAAACATTATCGCTTGTGAGATCTTTGATATCTGGGGTATAGATTTCATGGGCCCTTTTCCCAATTCCTTTGGCAACATCTACATCCTTCTGGCCGTCGATTATGTCTCTAAATGGGTCGAAGCCAAGGCTACTCGAACGGACGATTCCAAGGTGGTTGTGAACTTCCTCCGCACCAATATCTTCAATCGGTTTGGTACACCTAGAGCACTGATCAGCGATAGGGGTGCCCACTTTTGCAACCGTGTTGTGTCCTCTCTTTTGACAAAGTATGGAGTCCATCATAGAACATCCACTGCTTATCATCCTCAGACCAACGGACAAGCTGAGGTCTCGAACCGTGAGATCAAGTCCATTCTTGAAAAGACCGTTAACCAGTCCAGAAAGGATTGGAGTTTGAAATTGGGTGATGCTCTCTGGGCCTATCGAACAGCTTTCAAGACCCCGATAGGGATGACCCTTTACAGGCTTGTTTATGGGAAGTCGTGCCATCTCCCGGTGGAGATAGAGCACAAGGCTTTCTGGGCTATCCGAAAGGCCAACACAGATCTAGGCCTCGCTGACCAACAGAGGCGCTTGCAAATTCAAGAGCTAGAAGAGTTAAGGGATGATGCTTATGAGAACGCCCTGCTCTATAAAGGCAAGACAAAAGCCTATCATGACCAACATCTTCGTCCCAAAACGTTCTCGGTTGGACAGCAAGTTTTGATGTACAACTCACGACTGCGACTCTTCGCTGGGAAACTGAAATCCAAATGGTCGGGACCTTTCGTGGTCACGACAATCTATACCCATGGGGCAGTTGAAATCCAGAATCCTGTCACATGAGTCATCTTCAAAGTCAGTGGGCAAGGACTGAAGCCCTTCTATGAAGGTTTCCAGCCCTTGGTTGTCGAGGAGGCTATGGTGGAGGACCCACCTGTCCAGACCTAGAATATCAAAGCACATCGAGGTCCCGACGAGTAAATGGACCATGTTGGAGGCATTTGATATGCAAGCCGTATCCTTTCTCTCTCCCTTATCTCCTCTGCCACCTTTTGAATTTTCTGATTTTTGTTGATTTTATTTCCATGTTTTATTCCTTGTATATATCTCTTACCTTTCCCTTTCCCTATGATTTTATTCCTTTTTATTAGCATTAACTCACCTTTATTCTCCCTTTTTGTCCATATCTTAAATATACCAACTGCCATTTTGAAATTTAAAAAGTTGCTATCCTTTTTGGGCAGTTGGGATACGCGTGGGTCATCGTGCTCCATGCCCAGGGTGCCACGTCGCCTGTCAAGCCGCAGAAAACGCAGACCTCATCAATGAAAAGGCTGCACCATTTATTGCCAGCTGTGATTTTTACTCTCTCTCCCACGCTCCCCTTCCATTTTTCACTCATATCACTTTCAACCCTATCACTTTCACCTTTCTCCCTCACCAAACACGCAACCACACCCTCTCTCCACCACCGTCTCCTACTGCAACACTGTCTTCTCCTCAACCACCATCAATGGCACCTAAAACTAAGAGGCCAGCTCGCAAAAATGCTGCCGGACCTACACCAGTAGACACTTCTAGCCCAGTTCCTTCCCGATCTAGGTCACAGTCAGCCACACCCAACTCTGCTTCGTACAAAATGGTCACGCCACCATCTGACCATCCACTTCCCATCCCCTCTCCTACGCCGTTATCACCGGCAGCCGTGGACCAGACCCGGGAGTTTACCCCGGTGGAAAATGACATAGAGATCACCGGCTCCGTTCCCCCAACCACCACGACCACTAGAGGCGGCCGTGTTGTGAAACTCCCTCCAGGTTCATCCACGGCCAAGTCCAAGCCAAAAAAGCCCGTTACGTCCGCCAAACAGTCCCCCCTTGACGCGGCCGTCAATCGTTTCCTAGCTCCCCATCATTCCCTAACCGTTGAGGAGGTCCTAAAGGACATCCAAATCTCAGACGAAGAACCAGAGGTTATGGAGGAGCAAGGAGAGCCGGGTGAAGGCCAAGAGAACGAAGACCTAGAAGGCATGGAAGAAGGAACAGGAGAGAGTGGGGAAGCAGAGGGCAGCGATGAGGAGGAGGATCTCGAGGCCCAGAGAGCAGCGGAGGAGGAGAAGAAGCTGAAAGCAGCCGCGGCAAGAGCAGCGGCCAAGAAAGGGAAATCAAAAGCCACTCCCGCATCGGAGAAGCCAGCCGCAGTTGTAACGCTAGTAGGTGCCAAGAGAAAACTCCCATCCACCAGTTCCGGCAAGCCCTCGAGCTCAAAGAAAAATCGAGCCCCCGAAGTAGAGGATGAAGTCGAGGCCGAGACCCAGAACCTTCATCCCTCCCCAGGTCCAGTTTCCACCTGGTTACTTATGAATTTTCATCACCCCATGAATGGATTGTTTTTAATGACAAGCACTCTCTTGACAAGTTGAATTTGCTGAATTCCAAGGGCGTTAGCTCATGTGCGCGCCTGGATTTTGATTTTCTTGCCAAAATGGGTATTGAGTCGAGAGTTAGGGAGTATGTTGCCAACATTGGTTGGGAGTCCCTATTCTATCTACAACATCCGACCTATGTTGAGCTTTCCCTAGAGTTTTTCACAACTTTTTAGGTAGATGGGAAATTTAGGCCAAAGGGCAAAGTCGGTCCGAATTCTTCTACCCCTGGTTTGATCAACTTTAGGCTAGCTAACAAATGGGAACACTTGACTCTTGGTGAATTTAATTGTTGGTTGGGATTTGTGACTAAGGATGAATTGAACACCCCTCGGTATAAAAATGCTTTAACTGTTATCCCTGCTGTTTTTGATGCCACTGCTGCTTTTTGTGAGTTAACCAATAAGTCTAATGCTAAATATGATACTAAGTGTCGCGCCCCCACGAAAATTAAAAACTCGCGAGTGTGCAGCGAAATTTGGGACCTTACAATGCTCAGCGTAGACAGACGCCTCGCAACATGCAATGAAGTCGCCACCCTAATTTGGTTGCTAGGCTTTAGGGAACCTTAATCGTCATGGCATAGGAAATATAATAAGTAAAAAAAACTAAAGGCACAAAAAAAGGGGTCTGGACCCCAGACAAAAGGTTCGGGGTCGTATTATGGTCTCGGGAAGGTGTTAGGCACCCGAGTCACATCCGAAAACGGTTACCGGTTGATGAGAGAGGTGTTTAAAAGGTGTTTTGATGAAAATGCGTTTTATTTTGAAAAAGGGGGCCCTCAGAGGAATCGTCACTTTAGCCTTTTCCACAATCGGGACCGTTCAAAAATAATAAAAAAGATCTTTCGGACGGGGTTACCGTTTATCAAGATCAGTCTATTATTCTTGACCGTAACGTGATGGGACTGAATTTTCTGTAAGATTGAATGAGCGCCCTCTTATTTCATCATCGGGTCATGCATGATTAGATTGATTGCTATGTGAACCTATCATGGATTGCTAACAGAGTACCAATTTTAAATGATTGGTTTTTGAAGTGGAAAACTGATGTGGGATCGAAAGTCCCCATGTACATGCAGTCAATATATGCGAGAATTTAAAATCACATGAATATGGCATTTGAAGCGACTCTTTAAACACGTTGTTCATGTGGGTTGATTTTAATTCTAACAGTTCTATATATCATGCGTACGACTGCTATTTTACGAAAAAAGCGCTGAATAAATAAAAGGGAATCGAAAGGCGTACTTTCGAGCGAAGCTTGAATTTAAAACCTACAAAGTGAGAGTATTAGTGATAGCTTGAGAAAGAAGTAAACAATTTTATGAGTGCGAAAATTTAAATGACAGTTGATTGCATACGAGAAATGATGAATTTTGCGTATACGAAAGTGAGATGCTGGGTTTGACAAAAATGATGACAGTTGTTTGTATGCGAAAAATGATGGATTTTACGCATACGAGAATTTAAATGCTGAGCTGATTTGCATGCGATAAATGATTGATTTTACGCATACGAAATTTAAATGTCGGGTTGATCGTATGTGAAAAATGATTGATTTTACACATACGAGAATTTAAATGCTATGGTGATTGCATGCGAAAAATGATTGATTTTACGCATGTGAGAATTTTAACAGTGCTACGTGATTGCATGCGAAAAATGATTGATTTTAAGCATGTGAGAATTAAAATGCTACGTTGATTGCATGCGAAAAATGATTGATTTTAAGCATGTGAGAATCTAACATCTACGTGATTGCATGCGAAAAATGATTGATTTTAAGCATGCGAGAATTAAAATGCTACGTGATTGCATGCGAAAAATGATTGATTTTAAGAATGTGAGAATTTTAACAGTGCTACGTGATTGCATGCGAAAAATGATTGATTTTAAGCATGTGAGAATTAAAATGCTACGTTGATTGCATGCGAAAAATGATTGATTTTAAGCATGTGAGAATCTAACATCTACGTGATTGCATGCGAAGAATGATTGATTTTACGCATGTGAGAATTAAAATGCTACGTGATTGCATGCGAAAAATGATTGATTTTAAGCATGTGAGAATCTAACATCTACGTGATTGCATGCGAAAAATGATTGATTTTAAGCATGTGAGAATTAAAATGCTACGTGATTGCATGCGAAAAATGATTGATTTTAAGCATGTGAGAATTAAAATGCTACTTGATTGCATGCGAAAAATGATTGATTTTAAGCATGTGAGAATCTAACATCTACGTGATTGCATGCGAAGAATGATTGATTTTACGCATGTGAGAATTAAAATGCTACGTTGATTGCATGCGAAAAATGATTGATTTTACGCATGTGAGAATTTTAAAAGTTGGATAATTTGCAGAAAGTAGAGAGTTGATATTTGCAAAAAATAAAACAATTGATATTTGCAGAAAATAAAGCAGTTGATATTTGCGGAAGGATTTCCAGCAGTTGTGCGAAAAATTAAAGCAGTTGATATTGGGGAAAATAAAACAATTGATATTTGCAGAAAATAAAACAGTTGATATTGCGGAAGGATTTCCAGCAGTTTTGCGAAAAATTAAAGCAGTTGATATTGCGGAAATTAAAGTGCGACCGTCCATGTAGGCGGTAAAAATAAATAACTGAATTTTTAAATTGCAAAAAATAAAGTGCGGAAATTTAAAGTGCTAAGAATTAAAACAGTTGATAAGTGCAGAAAATTAAACAGTTGATACGTGCAGAAAATTAAACAGTTGATAAGTGCAGAAAATTAAACAGTTGATAAGTGCAGAAAATTAAACAGTTGATAAGTGCAGAAACTTAAACAGTTGATAATACGAGAAATTAACGTACGATGCGTACGAATTATTTTTACGAAAAACTTGCGATTTGAAATTTCGGAAAGAATTAAAAATCGGAGGGACCTAATTGAAAACTTTGAAAACTTGGGAGGGGGGCCAAAACGGCGCCGTGTGATGAATAGGCATGGCACTATTCATCACCCCCTCCCTTGGTCGCCGGAGCTACTGCCGGCGACCCAACTCCGGCCACACTTGGCCGTTTTGAAAAATGGACGTACCGAAATGTTCGTCTCTTCGACGACTTTCCGACCGTATAAACCTCGATTTTTAGTTTGACTCGTACAAAATTTAATTTCGAAAAAATGACCGAACCGTTAATTATCGAAAACTAATTAATTCGAACAATCTAGCCAACGATTTTCAAAATTGAAAGCATGTATTTAATCTACATTACGTATGTGAATTAATAGCACAAAAACAATCAATTTATTTGCTCAAAATCAAGCCAAACGAAATTAAAGAAAACTTGCGCAGAAAAACCGAAGATGAGCTAGAGAGAGAAAGCTCACGTTTCAACCTTTGAACTGGACGATTGTCGCTCAATATGAGCAAGCTGATCAAGAGGGAGAAGGAGCAAGGGTTTCTTGCGATTTTGGTGCCGTTTTTACATTGAATGGGAGCTCCTATTTATAGGAGAAAATCGCGTGGAGGAGAGGGAGAAGGAGCTGCGCGTGGTGGTGTTGTTCACGCTAGCGGGGCTACGGCCGTGAGGTGGCTGGGCTAGGGGCGTTGTGATGATGGCCGAGGGGACAGGTAACGGCTGAGGGGACGGGAGCGAGCAGCTCGGTGGCTCGCTCCCCTGTTCACGCACGTCCATGGCCGTTCGCGTGTGCCATGCACCATGCCCCTTTAATTTGTCAACCGTTGATCTGGTTGACTTTTCTTGAGTTGACCAGATCAACAGTTGTGATTAAAATGCCCTTTAATTTATTTAAATGGGCTCGAGCTGAGTCCTGCGAGCCAATGTTCGGACTTTTCGAACCGAGGGTACCTGCGCGTAGAGAAAAATACGACGAGCCTAACGGTATACAGCGAAGCATGAAAATTTCGCGTTTGACGCATTTATTTTCGCGTTCAAAAGCGCGAAACGCGGGAACGGAAAAATAAAAACGTTACGCCGAAAATTACACGAAACGCTGTATACCGTTGCGAGCAGAAAAAAAGCTAGCAACTAGTTGATGGAAAACATTTAAAAGTCAAGCTGTGGTTCGAGCAGACTTACTCGGGTCCAATAAAAGCTCGAATAAAAATATTAATAAAATAATAAAAATACTAAAAAATGCGCTAAAACCCTAAAAATCCTAAAATTCGTGAGATGACCAAAAATGCAGGAAAACTAGCATACGACTGCCGGATAGTCTAAAACGTGATTTTTTTAGGCTAAAAATAATATTAATAATAATAATGAAAATGCATGCCGAAAAATTGAAAATGCGATTTCGAAAGCTGACGATGCGAACGACGATGCAAAAATGCAACGAAACACCTAAAAATGCTAGCGATAGTAAACTAACTACAGATGACTGTAAATCAAGTAAAAATGACAGTAAATTAAATAACTGACAGAAATGCTAAAATTGATTAAAAATGGCGTCAAAATTTGGGTATCAATAGTTGCCCCCTCTTTACTGTCTTATCGAAGGATTTGATAAGCAGTAAAGACAACCGCCCCTATATATATCCGAATTTTGGCGACACAACAGGTCTTACCTCAAACCTACAGTGATGATGTCGCTCTGGGAGGAGGTAGTTTGATTGATGCTACCACTGGGGTAAAAGGTGATTACTTGCCGTCACTCTGGGAGGAGGAGATTGATTGCTGTCACTCTGGGAGGAGGAAATTGCTGTTGTCATCACTAGGGATTAACAGGTAATTGCTTGATGTCGCTCTGGGAGGAGGAGATAGGTTGTTGATCCTGCAAAGATATAAGCTTAGATCTACTCGGGTATTGAGAGAAACATAAGTTGCAGGAAGTGTAAATGATGACTACTTTGCTAGGGATGAAAAGTGATTTTACGACAACGTAAATGACGGCTCCACTGGGGGGTCTGACACGCAACAGACGTTGCCTAGGGAGGATGACGCGCTATTCGTAGATGTACGAACGTTTCGCCCTAATGATGTCAACTCTAAGAGGAAGAAAATAATTATGCAGAAATGTAGAATTATGTGAAGGATATCACTCTGAGAGGGGAAGAAATGCTAAAGCTGAAAAAGGTAGATCTACGCTATGTTGTCACTCTGGGAGGAGAAGAAACGCTACGCTGGAAGCTACACTATGCTGTCACTCTGGGAGGAGGAGAATGCTATGCTGAAATCAAAAGAACGTCGATTCCCGTAGGAGATGACGCGAAATGCGGAAACTTAAACTAAGGTCACTCTGGGAGGAGGAGATGCTGTGCTGGAAGCTAAACTATGCTGTCACTCTGGGAGGAGAAGATGCTATGCTGAAATCTAAAGAACGTCGATTCCCGTAGGAGACGACGCGAAATGCGGAAACTTAAACTAAGGTCACTCTGGGAGGAGAAGATGCTATGCTGGAAATTAAACTATGCTGTCACTCTGGGAGGAGAAGATGCTATGCTGGAAATTAAACTATGCTGTCACTCTGGGAGGAGAAGATGCTATGCTGAAATCTTAAAGAACGTCGATTCCCGTAGGAGACGACGCGAAATGCGGAAACTTGAACTAAGGTCACTCCGGGAGGAGAAGATGCTATGCTGGAAATTATACTATGCTGTCACTCTGGGAGGAGAAGATGCTATGCTGAAATCTAAACTATGCTGTCACTCTGGGAGGAGAAGAATGCTAATGCTAGCGGCCTTGATACGAATCTAGAATGCGTCTGCGTCCTGCTCAGGAGGTAACGACCCCAAGGACAAGACTTTCCCATGATTTGCAGCCGTAAGCAGTCCTCACCTGATATTAGTGTTTGCACTCACGCTCTGAAACAAGGCTAAGTGTTTTACACTCATAAAGATGCTACTAACGTGATACATAATTTACAGTTCGCAATATCAATCCGAGTGAATAGACTTCGAATGAAGATGCACCTGCATGGGCGTTATAATAATCGATGGGACTTTTACGGAAAAGAACGAAAGGACATGAAAAGTCCAGAAAAGAGTTTGTTTTGGAAAAGGATTGCTTCGCTGGGGAGTTTTTGATGAAGGTGATGTTTTGTTGATTGGCCCTGATGTGGGCGATGTTTTGCTGATTGGCCCTGATGTGGGCGATGTTTTGCTGATCGGCCCTGATGTGGGCGATGTTTTGCTGATTGGCCCTGAGGTGGGCGATGTTTTGCTTGATTGACCCTGATGTGGGCGATGTTTTGCTGATTGGCCCTGATGTGGGCGATGTTTTGCTGATTGGCCTTGATGTGGGCGATGTTTTGCTGGGGATGTCATTTTCCCGTCGGCCAGGGGCCCTTTTCTCGAGTCTTCATTGGGGGAGCGTCGTCGCTGCTTTGCGGTTCGCTGCTTGCGGTGTGTCGAGTGGGGCCTTGGGCCTTTCCTGGGGAAGGATGCTTCGAGATTTCTCGAGTTGGCCTTGGGCCTTTTTTGCTCGAGTTCACTGGGGAAGGTTGCTTTGAGATTTCTCGAGTTGGCCTTGGGCCTTTTTACTCGAGTTCACTGGGGAAAGTTTTCTTCGAGATTTCTCGAACTGAGTCGTCCCCGGGCTGTGCTTGCTTTGTCTCTTCGATTGTTTGTTATTCTTCGAAGGTCTCTGAGCATTTCTTTTTTCTTTTCTTTTCCCTTTTTCCTCTCTTTTTTTTTTTTTTCTCTCTTGTCTCTCCCCTTTTTTTTCTTTTCTTTTTTTTTCTTCTTCCCTTTTTTTTTGATTTGATCTTGAAATGCAACAGAGCAGAGCAAGCACGACCTTCGTCTTGATCTCTTCCCCTTCTATCTCGAGGCCTCGGCCTTCGTAGTTGCTGCTTCTTCGGTGATAGTCCTTAGCGATCTCCTGGCGCCCTTTTCAGTCTCCTTCGTCGTGAACTTGAACTTGGCGTGCTTTTACTTCCGGCTGGCAATTTTAGCTGAAACTGCTCTTTGGCTCCCGGGGTATGAGTGATATTGTTGGTTTGGGGAGTGATGACATACATGGTGGAAAGAGTAAAGAAACGAAAAAAGTGGAGAAAATCGTAAAAGTCCCACGTCATTTCATAGCTATCCCATGTCTGATTGCGCATGTACCCTGGATATTATGCGAACTCAACTAGTATCTAGTCAGGCCCTTACACTCATGAAGGATACGCCGCGATGGCTCGAAAATGCTTACCGGGATTTGTTTGCGACTGCTTACGTCGGAACAAACCGTGGATATAAGAGCAAACAGGTAATATCATGCATGGCACGTAATTTGGATAGATGCTTGATTTAACAGAGGGATTGAATATTTCTGACCTATGCGATGCATGAAAATGCCTATAAGAGCAGTATGCTTTTGTTTTAGCCGGGCTAAAGAGGGATTTTGATCGATTTTTTGATTTTTGATTGATTGAGGGTTTGATTGCTCAATGGTTTGATTGCTAGAAGACTTGATTGCTAGATGTGGGGGATGACCTACTTGCAACGTTCTAATGAGAACCTAAGGTTGCCCCCAGTGGGCCAGACGACCGTACTCGGCTTAAAGCTATCTAATCGAGTAAGAATGAAAACAATTTTAAATAAAAGGGGAAAGAAAGATGGACTCCCCTAAGGTGTGCAGCGGGGCTGCAAGGGCGTCTTCCACGAGCTTCACGCGGATGACAGCGAGATACTTCCGGTCCCTGTGAGATGCAGAGGGGACAACAAACAGAGAAATTAATTTAAAACGAAAAAAGAGATAAGTTCAGGGATTCTCCCTTCTTTTAACTCGGCTTTTCGAGGGTGCCTATGACGTGGTCCCCGGTTCTGGGATGCTTCGCTTCGATGTGCTGATTGGTTTCTTTTTCAGCTGCTTTACGGGAACCGCTGATCCCGGTCGAAGGGAAAATGGGATCCGCACTGGGTATACTTGCTTACCGGTCCTTGCTAGACCTTTGTTGATGGGCTTCGTGATTGCTTGGGGATAAAGGGGAAAACCCTCTGTTCCCGTAATGTGCAGCGGGGCTGCAAGGGCACATGCTTACCGTCCTTATGCGGGCATCGAATGGGGGTGACCCAGTTCCTGAAAAAACGATGCGGCAAGAACTAATGAGGAGTAAATGCGAGATGATTTTTGGCAAAAGGAATGTGATTGATAAGTTTTTAAGCTCTCCCTTTTAGACGGGCCACTCGTGGGTCATTGAGCGTGACTTAGGTCGGATGTCGATTGATGATAGCTTTGTTTTTAGATGTGTTGCTGCAGCTCTCGCCTTGGCGTGGGTGATACTTATAGCCTGGCTGTCTCTCGATTAAAGGATACACCGTATTGATCATGGTGCGGATGCCGGAACCTTCTTGAACAAGACCACATTAAGTATGTTGATGGTGACCCCAGGAGGACGACTTTTTGTCGTGCTTTTCCTAGGAGTTGTTGCCTGTAATGTTGCACTGTGCGACCACGGTGTTTTGGCGATGAGCTCCTCTGAATAGGTGAACGGAGATGGGAGCCGACTTTGCTAGCGTTTCGACGGCTTGGCCGGCTTAGGATGAGCTTTGTGACTTTGGTTCAGCATTTAGTCCTTCGAGAACGGTTGTTCGCGATGCCGGTTGTGCTGGTCGCACTGCAAGAAAAAGAATTTCGCTTTAGATGGTGACAGTTTGCCTTAAAATCTTTCCTGATTCGCTCTTGAGTGTGGCCCGCTGCGGCCCTCCAAGAGTTGCTACGAGCGGAAGCTCCGTGGTCTTCTCGTGATGCCAAGATGAGACCATACGCCGCTGCAAAACCTAAAATTGATTAGTGGCGTTAGTCTAAGGGACGCGTCTTACGTCTCGAGCTACTCCTGGGGAGCCATCTATGCCATGCCTCCTTTTGTCATCTCACACGTTTAACGAAAGAGGATAACAAAGTTTTAAAATCATACGCATCTCCTGAAAAAAACTTGTTTTATTAATTTCAGAACAAACGTTTGTATTAGATTGTCATGATAAAACCCTATGTCGCTGATCTGGCCGAACGTGTAACCCGTGACACTTCAGGCGTAGTATATCTTGACTGCATCGGCATTCACCGGTCTTAGGAGATCGCCTCCGTCCATGTTGGTTAGCATTAGGGCACCCCCTGAGAATGCACTTTTAACTAGATACGGGCCCTCATATTTGGGGGCCCACTTTCCTTGACTGACCTCCTGATGAGGGAGAATCTTCTTCAGTACTAAATCCCCAGCCTCGAACTTGCGAGGTCGCACTTTCCTGTCATAAGCGTTGGCCATTCTTTGCTGATATAATTGTGCATGGCAGATAGCGGCCAAGCGCTTTTCGGGAAGGAGGTTCAGCTGCTCGTACCTCACTCTTGCCCAATCTGATTCTTCTACTTCAGACTCTGCCAGGATTCTGAGAGAAGGGATTTCTATTTCAAGGGGAATTACGGCTTCCATGCCGTAAACTAATGAGTAGGGAGTTGCCCCTGTAGATGTACGGGTTGCTATCCGGTAGGCATGCAATGCGAAGGGAAGCATGTCATGCCAGTCCTTGTGAGTGATTACCATCTTTTGGATGATCTTCTTTAGGTTTTTGTTTGCTGCTTCGACGGCGCCATTCATTTTTGGTCGGTACGGAGATGAGTTTCGGTGCTTCACTTTCCAATGTTGGCAAAGACCGTCGATCATTTTCCCATTGAGATTGGAGCCGTTGTCCGTGATGATGGTTTCTGGGACTCCGTGACGGCAGATGATGTTTCTTTCGATGAAACGCATGGTCGTCTTCTGTGTGATGTTGGAGTAGGAGGCGGCCTCTACCCATTTGGTGAAGTAGTCGATCGCTACGAGGATGAAGCGATGGCCATTAGAGGTTGTGGGATGAATTTGGCCGATGATGTCGATTCCCCACATTACGAAAGGCCAAGGCGATGTCATGTTGAAGAGAGGGGCTGGCGGTACGTGGATATGGTCCGCGTAAACTTGACACTTGTGGCACTTCCGGAAGTAGTTGATGCAATCCCGTTCGATGGTGAGCCAAAAGTAGCCTTGCCTCATTATCTGTCTGGCCATCATGTGCCCACTAGCATGTGTGGAACACACCCCTTCGTGGATTTCCGTTATGATTCTTTTCGCCTCGGTCATGGTGACGCAGCGAAGCAAAGCTCCATCAGCTCTTCTTTTGTATAAAACTTCGCCGTCGAGATAGAAGTCTAGGGCTAAACGCTGGAGGGTCCTTTTGCTAACCCGGCTTGCCCCCGGTGGATGTTCCCGGTTTCTGATGAATTGTACTAAGTCGTGGAACCAAGGCTTCCCATCGGCTTCCTCTTCCAAGGTGACACAGCATGCCGGCGTTTCCTTTACCTCTACCCTCAAAGGCTGAAGCATTACTCCACACTCTAGTTTGAACATGGAGGCCAAGGTGGCTAATGCGTCTGCGAAGCGGTTCTTTTCTCGGTCGAACTTGGTTTCCTCGAATTCCCGCGCGAGGTGAGTGAGTAACCTTTGATAAGGGATGAGCTTGGAATCCCGTGTCTGCCAGAGGTCCTGGGCTTGGTAGATGACGAGTGCTGAATCGCCGAAGATCCAGAGCTTCTTTACTTTTAGGTCGATGGCTGCCGCGAGACCACTGATACATGCCTCATACTCAGCGATGTTATTAGTGCAGGGGAAGTTCAACTTGCATGCTACAGGGAATTGACGGCCGTCTGGGGCTATGACTACGGCTCCCACTCCCTTGCCTGAGAGGTTCACCGCGCCGTCGAAGAACATGGTCCACCAGTCGTCTTCTTGAAGATCCTCTGCGATTTCATCCTCAACTGCTATGATGTCCTCATCGGGGAAGTCAAAGCTCAACGACTCATACTCATCCAAGGCATGATCAGCCAAGTGATCGGCGAGGGCGCTTGCCTTAATCGCTTTCTAAGTTACATAGATGATCTCGTGCTCAGCTAATAAGACTTGCCATCTGCAAATGCGACTCGATAGGTACGGTTTTTCGAAGATGTACTTCAGCGGATCCATGCGAGAGATTAGCCATGTCGTGTAATACAACATGTACTGTCGAAGTCTTCGGGCGCACCATGCTAGGGCGCAACATGTTCGTTCTAACATGGAGTAGCGCATCTCGCACTCGTTGAATTTCTTGCTGAGGTAGTAGATGGCTTGTTCCCGTCTTCCCGACTCATCGTGCTGTCCCAAAACGCAGCCCATGGTGCTAGCCGTGACTGTTAGGTACATGAGCAAGGGTCGTCCTGGCGTCGGGGGAACCAGTACCGGCGGGTTTTGCAGGTACGTCTTGATTTTCTCGAAGGCTTTCTGACAGTCTCCGTCCCATTCCGCTTCTCCGTGTTTCCTTAGCATTTTGAACATCGGCTCACAAGTAAGTGTTAACTGGCTGATAAAGCGCGCGATGTAGTTGATGCGTCCTAAGAAGCTTCGTACTTCCGTTTCAGTGCTGGGAGCGGGTAGCTCTTGAATTGCTTTTATCTTATCAGGATCCACTTCTATGCCTTTGTTACTGACGATGAATCCCAATAACTTTCCGGAGGTTACTCCAAAGGTGCATTTAGCTGGGTTTAGCCTTAGCCGAAATTGCCTCAACCTTTCGAATACCTTCTTCAGGGTGTCTACATGGTCTTGCGCGCCGCGAGATTTGGCTATCATGTCGTCGACATAGATTTCCAACTCTTTATGCATCATGTCATGGAAAAGGGTGACGGCAGCACGTTGGTACGTGGCTCCTGCGTTCTTTAATCCGAAGGGCATCACTTTGTAGCAGAAGGTTCCCCAAGGGGTGATAAAGGTCGTCTTTTCACTGTCCTCGGGTGCCATCTTGATCTGATTGTACCCGGAAAATCCGTCCATGAAGGAGAACATGTCATTTCCGGCGGCACTATCCACCAAGATGTCGATATGGGGAAGTGGGAAGTCATCCTTAGGGCTGGCTCGATTGAGATCCCGAAAGTCCACGCATATGCGAACCTTCCCATCTTTCTTAGGCACTGGCACTATGTTGGCGATCCATTCTGGGTACTCGGCAACTCTCAGAAAACCCGCGTCCAGTTGCTTGGTAACTTCTTCTTTGATTCTCAGAAGGATGTCTGGATGCATTCTCCGAAGTTTTTGCTTGACAGGTCTAAACTCGGGCTTTAATGGGATACGATGCTCAACTATCCCGGGATCAAGACCTGGCATGTCGGCGTATGACCATGCAAATACGTCGGAGTAGTCTTTGAGGAGAGAAATCAACCTTTCTCTCTGAGTCGTATCCAAGGTAGTCCCGATCTTGACCAACTTTTGATTCTCATTGCTTGCCCCCAAGCTTACTTCGTCCAATTCCTCCTGATGAGGGGTTACTTCCTTTTCTGAACTTTTCAGTAAACGGGCCAGTTCGTCGGAGATTTCTGCTTTGTCTTCAGTCGTAGCGATGATTTCTTCGCCAATAAAGACATAAGTTTTATCATGACAATCTGAACTAACATTCATCCTGAAATAAAAAAATGCGAAAAAAGAGATGCGTAAAATGAAAATTGCATATATATTTGATTTTTAACAGAAGGGGAACGTGAGTTCCTACAAAAAGGTTTTCGTAAGAAAACGTGCAAACATGTGTTTTTCTAAAAGAAGTAATTACGGAGAGACATCCGGAAGCATGGTGATGGTCCAGTTACACACAGACTCCCCTGACTTCTTAACAAAAATGACTGAACCAGACGACGATCCCTCTTCTCCTAGAGTGCAGATACGGAGGTCCGATACCTTGACAGGATTTCCATTGATGGTTTCGGCGGCGAAGGGGAATGTAGTTCTGATATGGGGGGATTGACATCTTGCCCCCTGGCGCAGAACGTCCGAATAGCTTAGCCAGCTGCTTTTCTTTCTTTTCTTGGGCAATTCTAACGAAATCGGCTTTGCCCGGTTGGTACCCTAACCCAAAACGGTCTCCGAAGCTCTTCGGAGGCGACCATCCTTTGGATCCTTGTAGCTTGGCACCGAGCCATTTTCCCAATTGGAAACTTCCTTCCAGCATTGGTTTAGGGGTGGTTCCGGCTGTCTCAGATTTTGAGGCTTTGCCCACAAGGGACCCCTCCTTGATCCAGTCTGTGTTGACGATTTCGAAGGCTTGGAACGAGCTCTCCAAGGTTTCGGCAGTTTCGATGTAAGGCACGGAGGCGTGCTCAGCCAAGATCAGGGCCTCTTCTGCCTTTATCGTGACTAAGGCATTATCCTTGACGTACTTGAGGCACTGATGCAGAGAAGAGGGGACTGCCCCTGCTGAGTGGATCCAAGGTCGTCCCAGTAGCATGCTGTAAGCAGGTTGGATTTCCATGATCTGGAATGTCAGGGCGAAGGTGTGGGGCCCAATGACCATGTCCAATTCGAAGTTTCCGATGATCTCTCGAGTGGTGCCATCGAAAGCCCTAGCCATCATTCCGCTAGGTTTCATGTGAGAGAAATCGACCGGTAGTTGCTCGAGGACGTGCCTGGGCATGACATTCAGCGCAGACCCATTGTCGATGAGGGCCTTGGCTATGACGTGTCCCTTACATTCTACCGTGATGTATAGGGCCTTGTTGTGATCTTTTCCTGAGGGGTCGATCTCTTCTTCAGAGAAGGAAATGCCGCTGAGGGCCTGAATCCTTCCGACAAGGTTTTCCACCCCTTCTGTAGTGATATCCTTAGTTACGAAGGCTTGCTTCAAGACTTTCAGGAGAGCTTGGCGATGAGCCTCTGAAGTAAGTATCAGCTCCATGATGGAAATGCGAGCTGGGGTTTTCTTCAGTTGTTCGATGATGCTGAACTCGCTCTGTTTCATGATTTTGAGGAACTCAGCCGTCTCGTCCGCGGTTACAGGTTGGCTCAAACCTTGTGTTTCCTCTATCGTTTCCTCGCGAATCACAGGGTTTTTCCCTTTAGCTTGTCGTTGCTTCTCTACTTCCTCCGAGATGTAACATCTCCCGGTGCGGCTCATGCCCCCGATATGAGAGGTTTCACCGATAGTGGGTCCTATTGGCGTGACTGTAGGAGGGGTGGTGACTACCGTGTACCCGTAGTCGAATGGGACCGCGTGCAGGTCTCGGCTAGGAGTATTCACAGCTAATGTGAACACTACCTTGCGTGGGGTTGTGGAGGTGTCCCCTGTCCGAGCCACATATTCGAAGGAATATGGTGCTGGAGAGTGGTCCCCGATGGCATTGATGGTTCCTCGGGCTTCTCCTTTAGTTTGGATGACTCCGAATGTGGTGAGTTGCTTGACTTTTTGCCGAAAGAGTCCACAATCCTGGATGTCATGCTTGCTTTCCCCTTGGCAGAAGAGGCATTGGGCCTGATTATTCCCCGGGAATGGTAGATAAGCGTTGTTAGCTAGAGCGAAGAACAACTCTTCGTTGGGTGTTTCTTCCATCGAAGGGCGAGGAAAGTTGATTCCTACGGAAGCAATGTCGCCCATCCCCGAATTATGGTGCGGTAGGGAACCCATTGTCACAGCAGGATCCTTTGTTAATCCATGGGGCGAGATTCGCCCTTGTTTAGTTAGGTGCTCGACCTTTTCTCTAAAGGCAGAACAATCCTCCAAGGAGTGTCCTCTGGTTCCGGCGTGATATTCGCAGCTAACCTTTGGATCATACCAGCTAGGGTAAGGAGTGGATTGAGACGGGAGTGGGGATGGCATAATCTGTCCCTCTGCCAAGAGGCTTGTGTAGATTTCCTTCAAAGGAAACAGAGGGAGCGACCACATCGGTAAAGGGTATGATTCGGAGTCTGAGGGTTCCCAAGAAGGCAGTGATGGTGCTGGGCCACCATAGGAGGGTGGCGCCGAATACCTGACGAGGTAATCGAATCTCCCAGAAGGTTGGCCCAAAGTATCAATCTCGCGATCGCCCTCGTCGCGGCGTTTGGAGAATCGTTTGCCCGACGAAGTCGATCCCTTCTTTCGGAGGATTGGGAGTGGAGTTCCCTTGGCGTTATGCGAGATAGGAAATCCGTCTCCGATGGCGTTAATGGATCTTCCCTCGTGGGTTGCTTTCTGGGTTTGGATCACCCCGAGATGCGAGAGTTGTACCACCCTTTCTGCGAACACCTTGCAGTTTTGAATTTTGTGATCGTCACTTTCCTCGCAGTACATGCAGCCACTTGGATTGCTCTCCGAGTATGGCAAGTGTCCTCCTCGAGTTAGGGTCAGGAAAAGTTGTTCCTGTGGCCAGCTTGATGCGGAAAAGAGAAGGTCGTTTCTTTCTCCTGCCGAGATGGCGTTCACTCCTCCCTTTCCCTGGGCATGATTGGGAAGAGGGTTGGTGGATGTGTTGGGTCCTTTTGCTAACCCTTCGAAAGATACCCACCCACTCTTGATCAAGTTCTGGACTTTGGCTTTAAATGCGAAGCAGTTTTCCAGAGTGTGACCTGGGGCTCCAGCGTGGTATTCACACCTCGCGTTGAGATCATACCACTTCGGGTAAGGAGGCAATTGAGGCTGAGCCGGCACCGGTACGATCTGTCCGGCTGCCAAGAGATGTTTGTAGATTTCTCCTGCAGGAAGAGGAAGAGGAGGTGGAGGCTCTCGGCTCCACCGATTGTTTGTCGTGTTTTGGTTATTTGGGTTTTTTGGTGGGTTATATGGCTTGGGTTGCATGGGTTGTGATGCTTGCACTGATGGGAAATGCGTAGGGCTTTGAGGCGCGATATTGGCAACAGGCGGCGAGGTGAAAGGAAAGTAGGTAGGTTGATATAATGACGGCAGAGGGTAAGGCGATGGCGATAAATAAGGTGGAGGTGGTGGAAATGGCTGCCCCTGATGAGCTTGGGGAGCCACAAATCCAACGTCTCTTTTTATGATAGGTGCTTTCCTGGGCGCAGATTCCGATGCTGAAGGCAAGATTCGTCCTGACTTAATTCCTTGCTCGACTCTTTCGGCAATTAGGACCATATCGGAGAAGCTATTTGAGGGGTTTGAGATCAGGTAGGTGTAGTAGGGAGCCTTGAAGGTGTGCAAAAAGATCGACAGGAGTTCCTTGTCGCTTAAGGGTGGAGAGATCCGTGAGGCCACCTCCCTCCATCTCTGAGCATAGGTTTTTACGGACTCGCCGACTTTCTTTTCCATGTTTTGCAGATCAGCGCGGTCGGGTGCTACCTCCATATTGAACTTATATTGCCGGTAGAATGCGTCGGATAAGTCTCTCCATGTCCTGATCCTGGCTCGATCTAGCCCCATATACCATGTCAGGGCGTGCTTGGTCAAGCTTTCCCGGAAGAGATGAATCAACAACGGCTCATTGTGGATTACCTCTACCATCTTGTTGCAGTATGCTCTGAGATGGGTCTTTGGGCACTCTTCCCCAGTATATTTTTCGAAGTCAGGGATTTTGTACTTCGGGGGTACGACAATCCCGGGGACCATACACATATCGGCAGGGCCGGTAGGGTCAAATGGATCAGCCCCTTCAATTGCTCGGAGCCTTTCCTCAAGTAGGTTTAGCCGATCATTTTTCGGTTGCTCGGCCCCGATGGGGTTGGAACCGAAGGGTAGTGCCAGTCCTGATGAGAACTGCGGTTGTGCTGAGTTGAAAGTGAGGAGCTGAGTTCCCACAGGTCCGGGAACTGTGCTCGGAGGAATAGGAGGGAGATACGGATTCTCTGGGTGGGCCTGGCTCTTGCTGGGGTCCACAGCAGGGTTGATTGAAAGGTGCTGAAGCGACGGGGAGATCTCTTCACCCGCCTTAACTGGAGGACTTGCAGCGTTGGGTACAGTGAAGGGACTAACCCATCTCCAACGGCCCGGGGGGCCGGACAGGGGTGGGAGTACCGAAGGTCCTGCGACGGTGAGTAAAGTGGAAGGTCGGTTTGTTTGAGGGGGATCGAAACCCGGTGGCAACTCGGTGACAGCTTCATCTCTTTCCTTTTCGGCCCTGGCGGCCCTTTCCGTAGTGATCCTAACTTGCTCCTCTAACTCAGCAATTCTAGCGGTCAGTGCTTCATCGGTCTTGGCCGGTTCAGTCATTTTTTGCTTTTGAAGTCTAGTCAAAGGGAGCCTGTGCGGAGTAGCTTGCTTCCGAGGAGCTATGGTGAACCTGAAAAAAGGGAAAAAACACAAAAACAGTGAGTATAAATGAAGATACACAGGTGATGTGCAATCCCGAGGTCTCCACATTTGCTCATTCGCTTTTCTGGCTTGTACTTTCATTTGATATTTTCAGGGTGGTCGCGGAGGCGAGATATCCTGGTCGTTGGCGAGATACGAAGGAAGCCTCTATACATTCCAACGATATGACGCAAATCTGAGATGCTAACGGCGAAACCCAAATCAGCAGGGGCAACCAACGCCGTCATGCTAGGGGGATCTCTTTTCACATTATGCTTTCAACGCTGTAGGGCCTGATGCCTAGTGAACCCAACCAAGGGGAGGGACGTCGATCTATGCTACGAACTCGGAAGTTCTTGTGATAAACTAAAAGGATAGGGTCATGAGCGAGGGCTACTTGGCTATATATTGCTTGGTCTGATTTTTCTGGTTTTTTAGTGAAAAGATTGTGTTTATCTCGGAGGGATTTTCTTTTTCTTTTTGCGATGGTCTTTTGAGTTGTATTTGGGATGGATAATTGATATGAAAAAGATAGGCAATTTTAATAAATATCCGAAAGAGTACGACTTTATTAAAGTGTTTACAAAAGTATGGTAAACTTGCCAACTACCTAAGTTCATCAAAAATGGCTAAGATAGATGAAATTAGGGGTCCTAGCTAAAAGAAAAGGTTTGCCGATATCCGAGCCTTTCCCTAAAGGCGTCAATCCTGGGCGTCAGAGTTCTCCTGCCAAAGGTACTCCATCGAAGCCATCTCCCCTTTCTGCATTTCTATCTCAGCTTCTAAGGCGGTAATTCGGTTTTGCAATGCCTGGCTCTTCTTATCTCCTAGATCTGCTCGAGTAGTCAAGACCCTTATCGTTGAATCCTTGTCTTGGATTATGGCACTCGAAGCTTCTTTCTTGCGGGTTTCGCTGCTCAAGCGTTCGTTGAAGGCCCTGAGGGCCACCTTCTGTTTTACTGCTTGTATCCGGACAAAATCCCTATGACGCCGGTGTACCTCATTCTTCTGGACTTCTGCGTAGCATTGACGTGCTTCGGCAGTATCTCTTTCCTCTGTCATTAGATCTCGCTCTTCCTACGCTGCTCGCATTTGTTCTACCACTTGCGCGTAAGCCATGGCATCCATTCCTCCACTTACTTGCGATTCTCCTTCCTCTTCTATCGGTTTCTGATTTTCTGGGTGAGGCAAGACATTGCCGTTGACTCGCTGCAACCTCCACTGTGGATATTGCGGTATTGTTGCGGCCGGGGCGACACGTCCTTTGAGACAAAAGGGGTTGGCCCAGTCTAGGGCGTACAACTGGATGTTCTGATTTCTCTCCGGTGCGTGGTAGATCCGTTTTCGTCATGCCGAATGTTACTGGAATGATCTGGGTGATGCAAAACTGCCTGAGTACGAGGGCAGGGCAGTAGTGAGCACATCCCCAAGCTCCGATTAGAGGAACCCAAGGTAGGGGTCCGCAGCAGACGATAGGATCGGAGGTTCGTAGCCACTTGGCATGCCAACTGAAGTCTTCCTCTGAGAGGTTGATGAATCGGTTGATCCAGACGTCTTTATTTTCCATCTCCCATTTATCTGTGGTCATTGCATTGATAACTCTGAGCAGAGGGCACGACCTGATGTAGCTCTCGAAGAAGATGGATTGATCAGGAATTTGCTTGAAGTGGCTGATCAACCATACTGTCAGTAGCTGGGCGCAGCAGGTGAGCCTCTCTTTCCCCTTCCTTCGGCAGGAGTCTAAGGAACGAAAGGTCTTGGCCAAGATGGCTGTTGTAGGATTGATGGCATTTACCTCCATCTCGTAAAAGATGTTGGCTGCTGAAGAGTCGATGGCGTTTCTCATCCTCGAAAAAAGGACGAATCCTACAATGGCGAAGGCCAGAATCCTTAAGCGCCTAGCCCCATTTGATAGCTGAAATCGTGCCTCGATATCCGACCAACACCAAACGTAGTCACCCTCCTTGACACGAGTAGGGATTCCTAATAGCTTGTCGAGTCTTATTTTTACACTTGTAGAGTCAAGTCGGACATTCTGGTAGATGATTGATATGGGTGATGTGAAGCACATCAAAGTTGAGTACTCCTCGAGTGTAGGAGTTAAGTCCACTCCCTTGTCAAAAGAGAAGCAATGATAGTAGGAATCCCAGAACTTCAGAGCTGCCCTGATACAACCCCAATCGGCCTTGACATCCACTAGGGTCAGTAGCTTTCCATAACTACCCTCAAACTGAGTCTCTTCGTCTTCAGTCAGCTCATTCCTTAACATCCGAATCCTAGTCAAATCAAAGTCTACAACCTCTACTTTGATTTTAGTGGTGATGTCAGGGGCGAATCCCCGTTCTAACAGATCTCCTCGGGCAGCTTGATCGTCGAAGCTTCGTCCCCCGAAAATATCAAATGAAAGTAACGTAGGTGCTGTCATGGTGAATGAGCAAAATGGGCCGTGTAGGATAAACATCAAAATTTTTAAGTGCTAAGTAAATGGTGTGTGTGAGAAATCCACAGTTTGTATAACAGGAAAAATCACGTCATCATACCAACAAGATAAATAGCCACGATAAACAGGTATAATCATGATGCACGTGCTGGGGCTCTGATTCCGACACCTTTAACTGGCTTGAATGGTTCCCAGATGATACCATGAAAAGGTCCCTAAAGTGTCGTCTGGCGTCCCCGATTCCTTACGAAATCGAGTAATCCTTTCAACTGGCTTTAGGGGTTCATCCGAGTTGGGATTGGTGAACACTACCTAGGACATGTGTCCTAGGGCGTCACTACTACCCTCCTATTTTGGTATTGGTCCCCTGGGTGTAGGGCGCTATGATATGCATATGACGATTGATAAAGCAAATAAATGAACAGATCAGCAATTGATCAAAGCAAATAAATAAACACATAAACACCTCTCTAAAAAAGACAAAACCGGCTCCGACCCAAAAACTCCCCAGTGAAGTCGCCAAACTGTCGCGCCCCCACGAAAATTAAAAACTCGCGAGTGTGCAGCAAAATTTGGGACCTTACAATGCTCAGCGTAGACAGACGCCTCACAACATGCAATGAAGTCGCCACCCTAATTTGGTTGCTAGGCTTTAGGGAACCTTAATCGTCATGGCATAGGAAATATAATAAGTAAAAAAAACTAAAGGCACAAAAAAAGGGGTCTGGACCCCAGACAAAAGGTTCGGGGTCGTATTATGGTCTCGGGAAGGTGTTAGGCACCCGAGTCACATCCGAAAACGGTTACCGGTTGATGAGAGAGGTGTTTAAAAGGTGTTTTGATGAAAATGCGTTTTATTTTGAAAAAGGGGGCCCTCAGAGGAATCGTCACTTTAGCCTTTTCCACAATCGGGACCGTTCAAAAATAATAAAAAAGATCTTTCGGACGGGGTTACCGTTTATCAAGATCAGTCTATTATTCTTGACCGTAACGTGATGGGACTGAATTTTCTGTAAGACTGAATGAGCGCCCTCTTATTTCATCATCGGGCCATGCATGATTAGATTGATTGCTATGTGAACCTATCATGGATTGCTAACAGAGTACCAATTTTAAATGATTGGTTTTTGAAGTGGAAAACTGATGTGGGATCGAAAGTCCCCATGTACATGCAGTCAATATATGCGAGAATTTAAAATCACATGAATATGGCATTTGAAGCGACTCTTTAAACACGTTGTTCATGTGGGTTGATTTTAATTCTAACAGTTCTATATATCATGCGTACGACTGCTATTTTACGAAAAAAGCGCTGAATAAATAAAAGGGAATCAAAAGGCGTACTTTCGAGCGAAGCTTGAATTTAAAACCTACAAAGTGAGAGTATTAGTGATAGCTTGAGAAAGAAGTAAACAATTTTATGAGTGCGAAAATTTAAATGACAGTTGATTGCATACGAGAAATGATGAATTTTGCGTATACGAAAGTGAGATGTTGGGTTTGACAAAAATGATGACAGTTGTTTGTATGCGAAAAATGATGGATTTTACGCATACGAGAATTTAAATGCTGAGCTGATTTGCATGCGATAAATGATTGATTTTACGCATACGAAATTTAAATGTCGGGTTGATCGTATGTGAAAAATGATTGATTTTACACATACGAGAATTTAAATGCTATGGTGATTGCATGCGAAAAATGATTGATTTTACGCATGTGAGAATTTTAACAGTGCTACGTGATTGCATGCGAAAAATGATTGATTTTAAGCATGTGAGAATTAAAATGCTACGTTGATTCCATGCGAAAAATGATTGATTTTAAGCATGTGAGAATCTAACATCTACGTGATTGCATGCGAAAAATGATTGATTTTAAGCATGCGAGAATTAAAATGCTACGTGATTGCATGCGAAAAATGATTGATTTTAAGCGTGTGAGAATTTTAACAGTGCTACGTGATTGCATGCGAAAAATGATTGATTTTAAGCATGTGAGAATTAAAATGCTACGTTGATTGCATGCGAAAAATGATTGATTTTAAGCATGTGAGAATCTAACATCTACGTGATTGCATGCGAAGAATGATTGATTTTACGCATGTGAGAATTAAAATGCTACGTGATTGCATGCGAAAAATGATTGATTTTAAGCATGTGAGAATCTAATATCTACGTGATTGCATGCGAAAAATGATTGATTTTAAGCATGTGAGAATTAAAATGCTACGTGATTCCATGCGAAAAATGATTGATTTTAAGCATGTGAGAATTAAAATGCTACGTGATTGCATGCGAAAAATGATTGATTTTAAGCATGTGAGAATTAAAATGCTACGTGATTGCATGCGAAAAATGATTGATTTTAAGCATGTGAGAATCTAACATCTACGTGATTGCATGCGAAGAATGATTGATTTTACGCATGTGAGAATTAAAATGCTACGTTGATTGCATGCGAAAAATGATTGATTTTACGCATGTGAGAATTTTAACAGTTGGATAATTTGCAGAAAGTAGAGAGTTGATATTTGCGAAAAATAAAACAATTGATATTTGCAGAAAATAAAGCAGTTGATATTTGCGGAATGATTTCCAGCAGTTGTGCGAAAAATTAAAGCAGTTGATATTGCGGAAAATAAAACAATTGATATTTGCAGAAAATAAAACAGTTGATATTGCGGAAGGATTTCCAGCAGTTTTGCGAAAAATTAAAGCAGTTGATATTGCGGAAATTAAAGTGCGACCGTCCATGTAGGCGGTAAAAATAAATAACTGAATTTTTAAATTGCAAAAAATAAAGTGCGGAAATTTAAAGTGCTAAGAATTAAAACAGTTGATAAGTGCAGAAAATTAAACAGTTGATACGTGCAGAAAATTAAACAGTTGATAAGTGCAGAAAATTAAACAGTTGATAATACGAGAAATTAACGTACGATGCGTACGAATTATTTTTACGAAAAACTTGCGATTTGAAATTTCGGAAAGAATTAAAAATCGGAGGGACCTAATTGAAAACTTTGAAAACTTGGGAGGGGGGCCAAAACGGCGCCGTGTGATGAATAGGCATGGCACTATTCATCACCCCCTCCCTTGGTCGCCGAAGCTACTGCCGGCGACCCAACTCCGGCCACACTTGGCCGTTTTGAAAAATGGACGTACCGAAATGTTCGTCTCTTCGACGACTTTCCGACCGTATAAACCTCGATTTTTAGTTTGACTCGTACAAAATTTAATTTCGAAAAAACGACCGAACCGTTAATTATCGAAAACTAATTAATTCGAACAATCTAGCCAACGATTTTCAAAATTGAAAGCATGTATTTAATCTACATTACGTATGTGAATTAATAGCACAAAAACAATCAATTTATTTGCTCAAAATCAAGCCAAACGAAATTAAAGAAAACTTGCGCAGAAAAACCGAAGATGAGCTAGAGAGAGAAAGCTCACGTTTCAACCTTTGAACTGGACGATTGTCGCTCAATATGAGCAAGCTGATCAAGAGGGAGAAGGAGCAAGGGTTTCTTGCGATTTTGGTGCCGTTTTTACATTGAATGGGAGCTCCTATTTATAGGAGAAAATCGCGTGGAGGAGAGGGAGAAGGAGCTGCGCGTGGTGGTGTTGTTCACGCTGGCGGGGCTACGGCCGTGAGGTGGCTGGGCTAGGGGCGTTGTGATGATGGCCGAGGGGACAGGTAACGGCCGAGGGGACGGAAGCGAGCAGCTCGGTGGCTCGCTCCCCTGTTCACGCACGTCCATGGCCGTTCGCGTGTGCCATGCACCATGCCCCTTTAATTTGTCAACCGTTGATCTGGTTGACTTTTCTTGAGTTGACCAGATCAACGGTTGTGATTAAAATGCCCTTTAATTTATTTAAATGGGCTCGAGCTGAGTCCTGCGAGCCAATGTTCGGACTTTTCGAACCGAGGGTACCTGCGCGTAGAGAAAAATACGACGAGCCTAACGGTATATAGCGAAGCATGAAAATTTCGCGTTTGACGCATTTATTTTCGCGTTCAAAAGCGCGAAACGCGGGAACGGAAAAATAAAAATGTTACGCCGAAAATTACACGAAACGCTGTATACCGTTGCGAGCAGAAAAAAAGCTAGCAACTAGTTGATGGAAAACATTTAAAAGTCAAGCTGTGGTTCGAGCAGACTTACTCGGGTCCAATAAAAGCTCGAATAAAAATATTAATAAAATAATAAAAATACTAAAAAATGCGCTAAAACCCTAAAAATCCTAAAATTCGTGAGATGACAAAAAATGCAGGAAAACTAGCATACGACTGCCGGATAGTCTAAAACGTGATTTTTTTAGGCTAAAAATAATATTAATAATAATAATGAAAATGCATGCCGAAAAATTGAAAATGCGATTTCGAAAGCTGACGATGCTAACGACGATGCAAAAATGCAACGAAACACCTAAAAATGCTAGCGATAGTAAACTAACTACAGATGACTGTAAATCAAGTAAAAATGATAGTAAATTAAATAAATGACAGAAATGCTAAAATTGATTAAAAATGGCGTCAAAATTTGGGTATCAACACTAAGGGTAGTAAAGCCCATGAAATAGTTGATCCTGCTTTGCGTATCTTGCACCGATATCTAGCCCTCACCTTTTCCGCAAGATTTGGTTCCTCGGGACAGATATCTGTGCAAGAACTCTTCTTTTTATGGTGCATGAAACACAAACGTAGGGTCAACCTAGGCTTTTGGATAGCTTCTGGTGTATTGCATGTCTTAAATGGTGGCCGTGGGCCTATTTTTGGGTCGTTAATCTCCCTGTTTGCTGTGAATATGCGTAACATTGACCTGGCTGCTAGTAACCTTTCCGAGCCTTTGGCATTCAAGGATCTGGATATCAAAACCTTGGATGTCATGGGCCATTTATGTCTCTCACGCGGTGTGTTGAGCTTTTATCCAGGTTGTGCCCCAGCAGCGGAGAAAGTTTTCGAGACCAAGAATGGTGGCATTTTTTATTATCCAGATCTCTCGGGTCCCCATTCCAATGCCATTCCTCGAGCCCCCGAAAGCCAAGCGACACAAGGCCAGAATGCAGCAGCACCAAGACAGCCCCCAACTCCTCTCATTGTCTATGATCCGACCCAAACAAGGCTGCTCCAGCTTATCCTACGGGAACTTCAGGCTTTGACGGCTGAAGTTGCCCGCAGAAATCTGCCTCCGCAGTAGCCCCTCCCGAACAATTTTATCTCTCCAGCCCCCGAAAAGGGGCACTGAACAATTTACTATTTTTGCTTTGTACTGTACTTCTATTTCTTGAACTCCTTTTTATACTCTCCCCGCATTGAGGACAATGCGCTGCCTAAGTGTGGGGAGGGAGTTATTTATGCGTTTTGCCTGTGTGTTTGCATGTTTATTTTTACGTTTGTTGCATGATTGCATGATCTTCAGATTTTATTTTTAGCCATGCTAGGAAAATTTTCAAACCCTCATTTTTGGCATTTGTTTTTCAACTTTCGATGCATAGAAAAAGCATGACATCCATAGCACCTACGCCTGAGCATGCATTTTTAGACCTGCTAGCCCTTATATCTATATCTAGGCCACAACACCAGTAGTCACAATTGATCCCGTGAGCATATTTGAACTCCATGCCCGTTATTTTTGAGTGAAAATGCTTAGCTAGGCACGGTCTAGGTTTGCATAATATCCCCGGGTATAGTCACTGTTAGGACATGGGAAAGCTTAAATACGACGGAAAGCTTCGCATCAATGTCTCTTTTCTTCTCTTCTCCCATCTCTTTCTTTTCTTCTCGAGCCCCCGACATTCCCCTTCTTTTCATACTCTTTCCTAACCATTCGCCTTTTCTTGATCTTTTTCCTTGGCAGGTGAGGTAGCAATTATTGAGGGCAACGTCGAGGGCTAGACACCTAAAGTGATCAAACGAGTTCAAGTGTGGGGAAGGAAGGCAAAAGCAAAAGACTTCAGAGCAGAAAGCAGAGATCTAGGGCAAGAAAAAGCAAAAGCTCGAAAGAGTTCCGAGCCCTAGATCATTCAAGCGATTTGAGCCTTCAAGTGTGGGGAAGCGAAAAAGAAGTCACCATCGATGCAGGAACAAAATCAAGGGCCATCTCCTTTACTAAAAAAAAAATATATATATATATAATAATAATAATAATAATAATAATAATAATAATAATAATAATATGATTTTATCTCAAAATAAGAGGAGAAAGGCTTCGAGCGTCCAAGAAAACGCATCCGCTTCCGAAGCTTCAATTCGAAGACTTTCCTGGCCCCGAAAGAAGATCCCAGTCTAGCCCCCGAATCACATCGTGCCCTCGATGAAAGCTGCCTCACCACTTCTCTTTTTCCCAGCCAAGGGATCCAACCAGGTTTTGCCTGGTTCCTTTTTTTTCTTTCCTTCTTTTCTCCCCTCTTCCACCTTTCTAACTCTTTCGACCCCCCTTTTTCTTTCTATTTGCTGATGTGATGTTTTCCCGATTGTTGATTGCCCATGCATGTGCTCTACAGTACTCGGATTGACGTGCAAACCATGCCTGTGTTGTGTTGCTTGCATTCATGAGTGATAGCCTAAACACTTGTTTTATTCTGAGAATGAGCACAAATACATGCCTATGCGAGGACTGCTGGTGATTAGGCTAGATATGGGAAAGTCTGATTGGTAGGGTCGTTATCCTATCAGCCGGATGCAGGTGCTTTTCTAGGTCTGGATTTGTTTTGCTTGGGTGTAGCTTTTTGGATGACGTGCCGATTCTGTGTATTGGGAGTTGATTACGTATGTTTACGAATGAGGTGGTTTTCCAATTTTGTTTATGCTCGAGGGCGAGCATGGGGGCAGTGTGGGGATGTTTGATAGCATGTCTAATAGTCTCGGTTTCACCCTCCTTTCTAGCCCTTTCGGGGGCTCGATGTTACTATTTGACCTTCATTTCAGTTTTATTTGCAGATTAACATCAAAGGAGGGAAAAGGCCAAAAAGGAGCGATTTGAGAGCATTTCTGTGGATTTCCAGTTTCAAGGCCTAGAAGATCGAGCGATGTCAAGACCACGACGCGAACCAGACCAGTGCGTTATCCCAAGGCCTCGACAAGTTCTGAGCCTTCTTCCAAAGAGCATCTTCTGAGATCCGCACGGAATCCCAGGCGCTTCCAGAAGATGCCAGGCGTGCCAGGAATCCCAGAATATTCCTTTTGCAAGGATGTGTGCTATCACGCCCTCATTGATCCTTCCTCTCCCCTTAGTTGTTTTTGTCTCCTAGCTAGGCTTAGGCTATATAAGCATAGTTTTAGGGTTTTGTAATGACGGCTGGTTCCAAGGGATATTTTCTTACATTCATTTCAGTGCTTATTTTCTGGGAATCATCTCCTCTTCCAAGAGCAGCCATTGTCAACAACTTTCCTCTTTGATTATTAATTAATCTATCGGTTTACTCTACTCCCTTTTTACTTTCCTTGTTTTATCATTGTATGATTATATATACCTACTGTTTATACTATAGTATGAGTAGCTAAATACCCCTTTCTTGGTGAAGGGTGTTCCACGGGTTGTAGGGTTTGGCTAAGAGGTCTAATGCATGCTTAATATATTCTCTTGTGACACATGACTGTTTATCGATTTCATTACATGCTTGTCTAGAACTGTTAAGAGCTTGATCACCTTTTAGTATTTCTGCATGAGTAACGTCATATTCCAGGGTTATAACTAACGCAAAGCCCTGGAGTTAGAGCAGGCACCTAGGGGAGGCAGCGCGAGAGGCCTCACCTAGGGGTAAACAGTTATCTAGGGTATGTGATACGAGTCTGACAAGCTGAGCTATCGCGCCCTAGATCTGTCTTACCTCTCCTTCATGGGCGTTCTGAATTTAGCCTCCCTACTTCGAGCCGGGACAGGCCAGACGGTCAAGGCTACCTTTTGATGACAAGAAAGGTAGGTGGGAGGACGGCTGAACGTCAAGGTGACCTCATATGTGGAAACGGGGGGTGGCTCTTATCTACGAAGGTAAGCAGGGGATGCGGTGTGGAAACGCGGTCCCTATAGCAGATCTGCACATGAGTCTAGAAAACCTCTGCACCAATGACTGGCCGACCTAGAAAACAACCCAAGGGAGCACCTTTCGCTAAGATCTCGTCTCATTTGATTAATATCCTTTTCATTACTTTTTCCCACATTCGATCTGTTTACATCTCTTGCCCTGGATTACGATTTCCTTTCGTGCCCTAGATTAGTACTTTCCAATTCTGCTTTTTTAGCTCCCCTACTCTGCGTTGATTAATTTATTAATCAACATAAAACCCCCCCTGTTGTTGTTACTTCGGTTAGATTTGTCGCATATTGCCTTGTCATACTAGTTCACTAGCAAATTAGTCCTTCAATCTCTGTGGTTCGACTCTGAATTACTTTATACACATTACTTTGTGCATTTAGGCATCAGGATAAATTTAAGTATATTTGAGTGACGACCACCTATCTCCTAAATCCATTACAAAGTAATTGGTTTCCAATTTCATCAAGAACACCATAATCCTTCATTATCCGAGCCATCCCCAATCGAGACTAATTCCTTGCAAATTCAACATTAAAGGATCCTAACACGTGGTAGCGGAGCTCTGCTGTCTCAAAGGTTGGTAAACGTTAAATTCGCAAATTAATTCCTTTTTCCATTTTTCCGAATTCATTACTCCTTCGTCTTGTCCATTGTATAAATTTTTCCACTACCGCAAATTTTATTTTCTTTGTTATTTATTTGCGATCCGAGCGGCATTTTACTTGTGATAAAAAAAAAGAGATCAATATATATATCTATTGTGTATATATATATATCAAAAAAAACAAAAAAAAAGATCGACACAAGTCAAAAGCAAGGGGCAAGATCTCTAGGTAAGCTTTTTCAACACTTGACGTGGTCTTAAATTGGACGAGTCAAGCTTTTCTTTCGGCTTCCTAAACAACAACCCTTTTGCACCATTCTTCATTCGAGTCTTTGTAAGTTTTCCATTATTGATTCCACATCTTTTCTACTCCAAATTAAGGTAGGTACATAACTTCACTTTGTTCGTGTTATTTACCTTAATTTTCCATACCTTCTTTGCGTACCGAGTTTTCATTGTGTGTCACCAAAGTGCTCATCATTCTTTGAGTCGTTAAACTGAAATTGGCATTAACTTTGTTTTTGTGTGATTTTGGTGAGAACAATAGAGAGAAGAGTGTAAACACGTGAGGGAGGGTACTAACAAACACCTTTTAGTTCTCCTTTTGTGTTTATTTTCTTTGTGTAGGTACACATCATGTCCAACGACCCTACCATTACTGAAGAACATTCGGAAGTACCCCCCCCCCCCCCCCACCGCCCGATCCAAACATGAGCCACATTAGCTCCATATTGGAGAAAATGATGGCTAGGCTCGAGGTCATCGAAACTCGACAAGCCCAAACACCCCCACCACTACAAACACCACTACTACAAAGAAGCCCTACATTTCCCCACTTTCAACAAAGAACCCGATCCACCGATCCAAGGAATCAACTCCTATATAGTCCTCCCTTCAATAGCAACACCGAAGGTATCTATACCCATACTGATAGTAGTGACAATGAGGAGGATCGCTAATCACACAACCGCCCACCCCTTAACATGCCTTAAACATCCCAGCCACTAACGCCACCTCTCCTAAACCGACATCGAATTAGCACGTCTAACCGAGGACCCAGTATCCCACTTCACCAAGAGAACTCCTACGTGCCGCCACCAATACATCCAGCCATGTCCAACCCATACATTCAATCACGTCAAACGCCTTTCTTTGACGCACCATGGCACGAACCGCTAAGGGAGGCTCGAAGGGCACCTCGACATGAGGAACGGTATGATAATACTTCCAATATTAAATTGTTTATACCATCTTTTGAGGGTAAAGAAGACCCCGATGTTTATTATGAATGGGAAAGTAAGATGGAAAGGATATTTACCTGTTACCCATATTCGGAAGAAAAGAAGTGTCGTCTGGTTGTTGTTGAGTTCACAGGTTTGGCCATACAATGGTGGGAGAGAGTCTTGGTCAATCGGAGATTGGATGGTGAACCACCAATAACGACTTGGACTGAAATGGTGGAGGAGATGCGGCGACGGTTTGTGCCAGTCTTCTACCTCCAAGATTTACATCAGAAACTCCAGCGGCTGTATCAAGGAAGTAGAAGTGTCACGGAGTTTTACCATGAGATGTTGTCCCTGTTGACACGATTGGATGTACGAGAGAGTAGTGAGGCCACTATGGCCCGATTTCTCGGTGGTCTTCGCAAGGAAATCTCACAATAGTTAGACTTCCTTCCCTACAATACACTCGAGGAGATGTATCACCTAGCCCTAAAACTAGAATGCCAAGTAAGCTCTAAACCCCGAAACTTTGTCAATACTACTACTCCACACTCTGTGACAAATACCAAAAAGCCTTGCCAAGCAAACACCTCTAAAATGAGCTAGCCGAAACCAACTAACTCCCGACCAGACTACACCAAACCATCCGACCCTAAGCCATACACGTCCCAAAATACCTCCACAACACTGATTGACGTTATATTTCATTCGTTTCTACCACTTCAAAGTCCCTTGTTTGTGGCAGAAACTCCCATTTTTACGTCAATTTGGCTTCTTTTGGAAGAATCTTGGGCAAGACCGGTTCTGGATGGATCTAGTGCTGGAGCGAAGACTGGCAGTCTTAGCTGCATGTCTTGGCTAAGACTGCAGGATAGAAGCATGCTGAACATGGACTCATGGGAAGCGGGATCAGATCAGAGACCACCTGGCTGTTACATCCACTTGAAGACTTTTTGGATGTAATCCTATTTGAACAAAAACACTTTATTATTATGTTATTATTATTATCTCTTTAGTATTTGAAAACAATTGGGATTCTTATCCCTATCTTTTTGTTAATTTGAAGTGAGGAGTTTTGGTAAGAAACGTGATTGGTGGGGACTCTAACCTTATTTAACGTTAGGGAAGGCTGTCAATTACGATATTCTTCCATCTTCCTTTCTTCTGGTTTTGTAAACAACTGCTGTGATAATTCCTTCAGAAATATCGCCTCTTAATTATATTTCATGTTCTTCAATTGTTCCCTTTATTTCTTTAATTAATATGTTTAGTAGCTAAAGCACCTAATTCTTGGTAAGGGCCGAGTGAGCATACTTGTGAATCGTGAGGCTGAGTTGTTCTTAATCATCCTCTCGTTTGTATTCAGTTGAAGTTCCATTTTAACAAACCGGTTCCCGTCTAGGCTAAGACTTGATCGATCTTAGGCAAGACGACGAATTTGCAACCAGTCACTAAGGCGACGAGCGAAACCGAAGTGATGAAGTAGGTAGCTAACCTCGCGGGGGTTAGTAAACTTGAATTGATATGGGCCTAACCAGATTGACGACCTAGGGCTCCGAGTTTGGAGTAGCTTGGCCTAGACTCTGTCTTTCCCTATGCCATTGAGATAACGCATGTGCCTCAAGCCAGCAGCCAATTGGATAAACCCTTTAGCCAGCAAGGTGTCCACTGGCCAGGATCACTAGGAAAGGGGGTACCCTCCAAGTGATTTAAATAGGAGGAAAGTAGGATTGGAAAGGGGTTCGTCCTAATCTATCGCAGAGTTACAAAAGGAGAAGGAGAAAATCTAGAGTCAATGATCGATGAAACAAGTCTAGTGCTCACGAATTCGCCCTTGCCAGGGATTAATCTCACGAAAGTTCCACCCAATCTCAGCCAGCAATCTTAGCTAAGATTCACTTCTGCCCAAGATTGCTTCTTCATTCTATTGTTGTTTATTCTCTTTTTACGCTTTGCTTATCTTAATCATCAGGAACAAAAATACCCTCAACTCCAGTGACGAGGAAGTCGAGTCAAGACTACGATACATCACCAAGATCTCTGCGGACGAACCTCTTATCGCAATCTACGAGTCCCTTGTGGACGAGTGATAAGTTGTATTCCTACCCCATTTTCTATATCTTTTTACAACTAAATTTGATGCCCTCGACACGCAATCAAATTTTGGCGCCGTTGCCGGGGATCTTCTAACGGTGTATTTTGCAGTTTTGTTTTTTTTTTATTTTTGTCTTTCAGAGTTGATGACTAGGTCCTCAAAGGAAGAACTACTACCTTTGAATCCAGAACTCACAAGGACCGAAACCCAAATCAGGAAGAAATCTAAGAGGAAATTCGTTGGTGAATTTTTGGGAACTCAATCAGAAACTGATTCCAGCAACAATCTAGGCCAAGATCAGGGCCCAGTTGAGAATCCAATACCAAACATGGAAGAAAACCAAGAAGAACAGACGATGAGAGAACAAAACAGGGGGGCAGGACGAGTGACCTACTCCTGTATTAATCTACCACCGATGGCTAATGATTGGTCCATCAAGACAAACATCATTGCCAACTTAACCAAATTTCATGGCCACTCAAAAGAGAATCCGTATAACCATTTGAGGAACCTTCACCTCTAATGCGATACCCTCAAACCTATGGGAGTATCAATCGAGAGAGCCAAACTGAAGTCATTTCCGTGGTCTCTCGAAGACTCAGCTAAGAATTGGTTCTATAGCTTGCCCCATAACACAATAATAACGTGGGGAGACATGTCCCCTGCCTTCCTAAATAAATATTGGAATGCGACTAAGGCAGGGGCAGTAAGGAAAAGCTTAGTTTCCGTTTAGCAGAGGGGAGGAGAAAGTTTGAGCGAGTATCATCAAAGGTTTAGAGACCTTCAAGACATTTGCCCTACCCATGGGGTGGCAGATCATCTCCTAATCCAATACTTCTATGATGGAATGTGTATAAAGGATAGGGAAAGGCTAGATTCAGCCACTGGAGGAGCACTTCAAGATCTTACTCCAACGAGAGCAAAATTACTCCTCCAAACGATGGCCGACAACAGCCAAAACAACGCCTCATCCGAGAGAAATTCTACACCTTCTTCTTTAAATGCAATAAATATGGAAAATAAGCTGACATTTTGATGAATCTTTCTACAGGTACCCAATCGCAGGCACAAACTACAGTAGCAGCAGTCAATCCCATGCCCTCAGTTTGCGGGGTTTGCCAATAGCTAGATCATCCAACCGATAGTTGTTATGTGGTGGAACAGCCGGGAGATCCAGCCCCAATCCCAGTGAATGCAGCATACGGCTACAATCAAGGACAATCTAATGGACAACCTAGATTCCCACACGAGAGCAACCACTACTCATGGAGACAACATCCCAATCTAAAGTGGAGACAAGATACGCCTCAGCCCAGCTAACCAAATCACCAACAATACCAATCTCAGCCTAGTCAACCATCTCAACACCAATACCAACAACAGCCACAACAATCTCCCATAAATTTCCAACACTTCGTACCCAGACCACCAGGAGCAAACCAATCCAATGCCCCTGTCCCACTTCCTACACCTCAACCGCTTAAGATTATCGGAGTACCTATCGAGGACACTATGCAAAAATTCATGCAAGCAACTCAATCCAGCCTTGTTTAAATGCAAAAACAAGTAGGTCAGCTCACCCAACAGATCCAGCAAACAGGAACAAGTGGAAAATTACCTTCCACCACCGAGGATAACCCAAAGCACAATGTAAGTGCCATCCACCCAAGGAGTGAAAGTGTCCTACCTGAACGAAAGGGTGCGAAATCGGATCAAGAGATTCACGACCAATCATACGAAGAAGAGGATGTGGACGTAGATGAGGAAGTACAAGAAGAAATCCAAGCAGAAGTTCAGTCGGAGCCAATCTTGGCTAAGACTGGAACTCAGAGTGAAGTCGAGCTTGATATTCCAGTTCAAAAGGAACAGCCGATCTTAGCTAAGACTAAGGCCAAGGCTGATGAGCAGGTTATGAAACCTCTAGAGACAGCAGAAATCCCACCTCCCTATCCTCCCAAGTCCTCTAAACAGAAGAAGTTAGACGAGGCTAAGGACTTCATGAACATTTTTGGCAAAGTGGTAGTGAATATTCCTATGCTAGACTTAATTTCAAAAGTACCTTCTTATGCAAGATTTTTGAAAGAACTCTGTACTAACAAAAGGAAACTTGCAGGTATTGAGAGAGTGAATCTTATGCAGAATGTTTCTTCAGTGCTTCAGAGTAAACTACCGGAGAAATGTGGAGATCAAGGAACCTTCACCATCCCTTGCAAGATTGAGAACAAAATGGTGGAAAAGGCCCTTTGCGATTTAGAGGCTGGGATCAACGTGATGTCCTTAAAGGAATATGAAGTATTGAAAATGGGACCCATGAAGGAAACACAGGTGGTGATTCAACTGGCTGACCGAACGGTGATCCATCCTAAGGGTTTAGTAGAGGACGTTCTCGTCCAAGTCAATAACTTTATATACCCTGTGGACTTTTATATTGTTGAAATGGATGCTGATTTACCTTCCTGTACCACTGATGTGCTCTTAGGTAGACCTTTTCTTAGGTCTGCTAGAGCAAAGATAGACGTTTATGAAGGTAGTATTATTTTGGAATTCTTTGGAAGTACGATTAAGTTCTACATGAAGGAGGGATTAAATTATCATAATGAGACACATAGTGTTAATTTTATTGATATCTTATACCCTATTGAGGAAGAAACTGCAGACTTAAATGCTACTGACCCACTTGATTTTGTCTTAAGCAGAAGCATCTCAGCTAAGACACTGGAAGAAATGGAAGACCGCGTAGGAAACCGAGAGGATCTTAGAGAGATCTTAACGGATTTTCATGAGACTGAACTAGTGAAGGAAACCACACCTTGTCCATTGTTTAGCCTATCTAACTCTGAGATGTTACCATCCATTGTGCAGGCACCCGAGCTAGATCTTAAGGAGTTACCAGAACACCTTAAGTACGCCTATCTAGGCCAAGGCAAGACTCTCCTAGTAATAATCTCAGCTAAGCTTTCTAGCGAAGAAGAGACAAGATTGACAAGCGTTTTGAAGGAACATAAAGAGGCTATTGGGTGGACTCTAGCAGACATCAAGGGCATATCCTCAACCATTTGTACCTACAAAATTCATATGGAAGAGGATAAGAAAACTATTAGACAACCCCAAAGGAGGCTTAACCCTCCAATGATGGAAGTTGTCAAGAAAGAAATCATCAAATTACTTGATGCTGGAATTATATACCCAATCTCTGATAGTTCATGGGTTTCCCCTGTGCAGGTTGTGCCCAAAAAGACAGGCACTACCGTGACTGAAGGTGAGGATGGAGTAAAGAGAACCGCGAGAATTCAGAACGGATGGAGAGTCTGCATAGACTACCGCAGACTTAACCAAGTCACCAGGAAAGATCACTTTCCATTGCCATTCATCGACCAAATGGTGGAGAGATTGACTGGGAAGTCCCATTACTGTTTCTTGGACGGTTATTCAGGATTTCACCAAATCCCAGTGGCATTAGAAGACCAAGAGAAGATGACATTTACATGTCCCTTCAGAACCTTTGCATATAGGAGAATGCCATTCGGATTGTGCAATGCACCGGCCATCTTTCAAAGATGTATGGTTAGTATCTTTTCAGACTATGTGGAAAAGGGTATTGAAGTGTTTATGGATGACTTCACCGTCTATGGTGATGATTTTGATAAATGCTTAACGACACTGAAATATATTTTAAAAAGATGTGTGGCCACTGATCTTGTTCTTAACTATGAAAAATGTCATTTCATGGTTGAACAAGGTATTGTCTTAGGTCATGTAGTTTCTAAGAAAGGTATAGAAGTTGATCAGGCTAAGATTGACGTTATCAAAACCTTGTCTTACCCCTCATGCGTGCGTGAGGTTAGGAGTTTTTTGGGCCATGCAGGATTTTATCGCAGGTTTATCAAAGATTTCTCGAAGATAGCGGAGCCAATGTGCAAACTCTTGCAAAAAGAAGTGGACTTCGATTTTGACAAGTCTTGCCAAGAAGCGTTCGACAAGGTCAAAGAGAAACTCATATCATCCCCAATCATCCAAGCCCCAGATTGGAGCCTACCATTCGAATTGATGTGTGATGCTAGTAACTCGGCTGTTGGTGCGGTTCTAGGGCAGAGTAACGGTAGAGATCCACACGTGATCTACTACGCCTCCAAGATGCTTGACGATACGCAAAAGAACTATACCACAACGGAGAAAGAATTGTTCGCAATAATCTTCGCTTTGGACAAATTCAGATCGTATTTGATGGGAACAAAAGTCGTAGTCTTTTCTAACCACGCAGCCTTAAGGTATCTCCTGACAAAAGCCGAATCTAAGCCAAGACTGATCCGCTGGGTTTTACTTTTGCAGGAACATAATTTGGAGATTAAAGACAAAGAAGGAAAGAAGAACTTAGTTGCGGACCACCTAAGTAGATGCTTTGTGAAGGCCGATTCAGAACCAATGAAGGATGATTTTCTAGACGAACATCTATTTGCCGTCTAGGTAATTAGACCATGGTTTTCCGACCTAGTCAATTTCTTAGCCACGGGAAAACACCATGGAGACCTAACGGCTCAAGAAAAGGTTAAGATTAAGCATGACCGCAAGTATTTAGTTTGGGATGATCCTTACCTTTGGAAGATCGGGTCTGATCAGTTGATTAGAAGATGTATTCATGAAACTGAAATTCCATCGGTCTTAAGATTTTGTCATTCTTATGCATGTGGTGGACATTTTGGAGCTAAGAGGACAACCTTAAAAGTCCTAGAATCAGGATTTTATTGGCCCTCTCTATTCCATGATAGTTATATGTTTTGTAAAACATGCCCTGAATGCCAAAAGATAGGGAACATAAGCGCTAGAAATCAAATGCCCATGAATGTAATATTACATTGTGAGATTTTTGATCTATGGGGCATTGATTTCATGGGGCCATTTCCTATGTCAGATGGAAAGCAATATATATTGCTTGCTGTAGATTATGTTTCTAAATGGATAGAAGCTAAGGCAACTATGACCAATGATGCTAGAACTGTTGTTTCATTTTTGAAAACTAACATTTTGAACATATTTGGCGTGCCTAGGGTGATCATTAGCAACCGAGGCACACATTTTTGCAATAGTATTATTGTTTCCCTTTTCAGGAAGTATGGAGTAACCCACAAAGTCTCCACGGCATACCACCCTCAGTCAAATGGCCAAGCGGAGGTATCAAACAGAGAAGTCAAATCGATCTTAGCTAAGACTGTTGGCTTAGATCGACGAGACTGGAGCCAAAGGTTAGATGATGCACTATGGGCGTATAGGACAGCTTACAAATCCCCCATAGGAATGACTCCTTACAAACTGGTGTACGGAAAAGCTTGTCACCTACCAGTAGGTATGCAACATAGAGCTTATTGGGAAATTCAGAAATGCAATCTAAGGTACGACCAAGCAGGTGAGGAAAGGAAACTCCAAATCCACGAAATAGAAGAGTTGAGGAATCAAGCATATGATAACCAGCTCTTAGCCAAGATCAGGATGAAAACATATCACGACAGTAAGATTGTTGAGAAAAATCTCCAACTTGGGGGAAAAGTCCTTCTGTACAATTCACGATTTAAACTCTTCCCAGCTAAGCTCAAAACCAAATGGGAAGGTCCATATGTTATCACTAATATCTACCCTCATGGTGCAGTGGATATTAAGAATGAAAAAACAGGGATTGAGTTCAAGGTCAATGGACAGCGACTGAAACCATTCCTAGAAGGATTTCCTACGTTTCAGGAAAATCAGGCGATGGAAGCCCCACCTAAGATTCATTAAAAGAACAGCAAAGTCATGCCTAGGACTATAACTAGGGCGCTACATGGGAGGCAACCCATGCCTTTTAATTTTAATTATCTCGAATAAATTTATCGTCCAAATTTTGCCAGTGCTACTGATTAATTTCCCTTTGCTGAATTTTTCAGGGAGCATATGGAAGAAAAATAATTTTCAGGAGTGATTTTGAGGATCTAAGTGTGGTGAAGAGTATATTTGACCTTAGCCACATTTTATTCAGCCTTAGGCTGATTGACACGCGGAGATAGAGGAAGAAAAAGAAAGGAAGCGTGTTCTAGGGAGGAGAAAAAGTAGGGATAACGGTCACATTTTTTGTAATTATTAATCATGATTTGGAAATTAATTTTTCCAAATCTTAATTAATAATTATCTACCAAGAATCAGTCCCCTTACCTCCCACAAACACAAATCCCTAAAATTTCGCCCTCTCTCTCTTATCTTTCGCGGTCACCTCAGCTAAATCCTCTCCACTCTTCCACTCTCCTACTTCAAACCCACGATCAATCAGCATTAAAGCATGGGAAAATCAAAGCGATCATCTGCAAATAAAGTGAAATCCACCCCGATTAAGCAGAAATCTCCTACCCCTTCGCAATCTCCCTCTCTAACGAATACAGAGGAGGATTTACCACAAAACCTCAACGAAGCGCTAGATATCGCAAGGACAATCATGTCCATGGAGGCAGCCGACTCTGATTCTTCGAAGCAAATTCTCTCCACTCCTACTTCAGTCCCCGAGCCCAAAACCCAATCTAGGGTTAGCAAGCCGGTTGACTCCGAGGTTCAAAAGATTTTGGATTCCGAGCCTAAGTGTGAAGAAGGCTCGGCCAAATCAAAGAAATCGGGAAAGAGAAAGGCAGGACTGAGTGTTGAATCTGCCCCAGCCAAGAGGACGCGATCTGCGGCTACCAAGGGCAAGAAGAAAGCTGATGAGGGCAATCTTGGCCCAGACTCTGAAGCTGACGAGGTTGCAGTCTTGGCCAAGCCTGCGGCCAAGACTGCCAAGGTAATCACCCTTCCGCCCTTGAACTCTTTGAAAGGCTGTTTGAGGCCTGATACTCCTGATTTTAGGGCTAAGTTGACTGAAAAGCATGCCTGTGAGATAACTCAGTTTGTTGTCTTTGATTTTTCCTTTCTTGATGACTTGGGGATAGGAAATAGAGTTAGGCGGTTTATTTCCAATCTTGGGTGGGATTGTTTTTTCTATCTATCCATGCCTGCTTATACTGAAGTATGTTTAAAGTTTCATTCCTCTTTCTGGTTAGATCAGGAGAGATTGTATGCTAATGGTAGAGCTTTTCCTGATCTGAGTGCTACTGATGTTGTGCACTTCCGTTTGCTTGATAAGTGGTGTCACTTTTCCATTTATGATTTTAATCTGTTGCTTGGCTTTGTGACTGAGGATGGCCTCAAGTCTCATGAATATGCAAATGCCCTGACTGATTATCCCCCAGACTGGGATAAGGCAGCGGCCTACGGAGAATTGATTGGTGACCATACGGCTAAGCTAAATAAAAATTCTAAGGCTCACCAGATCCGAGATCCTACCTTGAGGATTCTCCAAAGGATCCTTTCAATCAATCTCTCGACCAAGACCACAGTCTCGGGTAATATTTCAAAACTTGAGACATTTTTACTTTGGTGCATGCTGCATGAAAAAAGGGTTAATCTTGGCTATTGGATTGTTAGGCAGATAAAAGTATGTGATTATCTTCCTAGAATGATTCTAGGAACTCTGATTTCCCATTTGACTGCTACTGCTAGGGGTATAGATTTGTCTGGTTTGAATTTATATAAATCATGTGCCATTAAGATCATGGATCTTAGGGCTTTTGACCAAATGAGCCATTTCCACGAGGAAAAAGGCTATCTATGCTTTAATACAGGATTTACCCCAGTACCAGATCACCTCTATGGGAAGAGGATCAACGGGAACTTCAAGGTTAAGCCAATTCAGATCGACGGTGCAGCAGAGGAGCCCAATCTTGGCCAAGATGATCAGATGCCTGAGTAGACCAATAGCCTCGGCATTGATCCTGGCCACCCTAGACTTCCAGAATGGGCCAACAAATTCCATGAGCTTATGCAGATCCAGCTCGACGCTTTCACGGCAAATCAGAAGTTGTTTCACGACTTTCAAGACTCCTCTCAAAAGCAGATGCAGCGGATTGTGGATCAATAGCAATCCCTGTTTGCGAGTGTTGAGTTAGCACAGAAGGAACGGCTGGACAAGTTCATGGAGCAACAGGACGCCAAGTACAAGTTCATCCAGGCACGCTTAGAAGGGACTTTCACCTACATCAAGGCCATAGACAGAGTTGTTGCGCACATTCACAATAAAGCGAATGACCACTTCAGCACCACTAGCGACTCCAGCGACGCCTCTGATGAAGAAGAAGAACAAGCACCTTCTGTGCAAGACCCGAAACCTCCACCTTCCACATCTCAGTGAATACCCCCAGGTCGTGTCTTTCTTTCTTTCTTTTTCAAATTTTTGTGTCTTTTTTTATTTTTTCTCTCATTTACACATTGAGGACAATGTGTTCTCTAAGTGTGGTGAGGGTGTTTTTAGGATGTTTGTCTGTATATACATGTTCTGAAGTGTTTTTGGTACGATTTCTTTTCTCGCATGAAATTTTTCATTTTTTTTGTGAATCTAGGCTAAGTTAGTTGGCCTAGATCGTCTGAAACAGAGTCCGATGCATGTTTTTTCTTTCTCAATATGTGTGTTTTTTTTAGGAATGTGTGTTCTCTGTTTTGTTTGTGTGTCAGCAAATTTTCTGAACTATGCCTAAAGCCTGTTTTCTCGAGTACCTTAACCTTAACCTTTAGCATCCTTCACCTTGTGACCCCATAGCTTATGAACACAGCATCCTCAGCCTAGAGACATCCTTATTGTACATAATCATAGGGTCTAGCATTGTACAACCGACTTGACACATAGGCGAACTTCCACCAAAAATACCTAATACCCCCTTAAGGAAAATTGCTAGTGGACAATGGAGTCTAATGCCTTGTAATTATGCTGAATCGCTCTAATATAGAGAACTACTGCTATGTCTAGTAAATTGCAGCTCTAGAAAAAATATATATAAATAAAAACGTCTTGGTATTTCTGCCTCAGTAAGCGGAAATAATCAAGAAACTTTTAAAAGAGCAAAGAAAAAAAAATAAAAGCAAATGCCTCGATGTTTCTGCCTCACTAAGCATTAACAATCAAGAAACTTTTAGCAATTTAGGCATAGTAAAACAAAACTTCAGGCAAGGTAATTAGATGATGATATTGAGCAATTGAATTAAAGGGGGAAAATCCAAGTAGGTGGAGGTCTTGCTTTGTTGAGTCTGTTGTGGAATGCAAAGATGTTATGGTCATGTGGAATTTGGATGTCTAGGGTACTTATCAGGCTGTATTCATAAGGCTTGGGATCCATGGAGAAGTATGCTCACTGTCATAGGCCAAAGATATTTAAGGAAATGGGCTAAGGGTAGTTTGTCCAGAAAATTTTGCCACTGTTTGAGTTTGTCTGTTTGAGTCTGTCTGTTTTGAGTCTTTCTTTTTTTGCCTTAGTTAAGAGTCTAGTATTCTTGGGGGAAAGCATTGTTTAAGTGTGGTGAGGTTTGATTGACGTTATATTTCATTCGTTTCTACCACTTCAAAGTTCCTTGTTTGTGGTAGAAACTCCCCTTTTCACGTCAATTTGGCTTCTTTTGGAAGAATCTTGGGCAAGACCGGTTCTGGATGGATCTAGTGCTGGAGCGAAGACTGGCAGTCTTAGCCGCATGTCTTGGCTAAGACTGCAGGATAGAAGCGTGCTGAACATGGACTCATGGGAAGCGGGATCAGATCAGAGACCACCTGGCCATTACATCCACTTGAAGACTTTTTGGATGTAATCCTATTTGAACAAAAACACTTTATTATTATGTTATTATTATTATCTCTTTAGTATTTGAAAACAATTGGGATTCTTATCCCTATCTTTTTGTTAATTTGAAGTGAGGAGTTTTGGTAAGAAACGTGATTGGTGGGGACCCTAACCTTATTTAAGGTTAGGGAAGGCTGTCAATTACGATATTCTTCCATCTTCCTTTCTTCTGGTTTTGTAAACAACTGCTGTGATAATTCCTTCGGAAATATCGCCTCTTAATTATATTTCATGTTCTTCAATTGTTCCCTTTATTTCTTTAATTAATATGTTTAGTAGCTAAAGCACCTAATTCTTGGTAAGGGCCGAGTGAGCATACTTGTGAATCGTGAGGCTGAGTTGTTCTTAATCATCCTCTCGTTTGTATTCAGTTGAAGTTCTGTTTTAACAAACCGGTTCCCGTCTAGGCTAAGACTTGATCGATCTTAGGCAAGACGACGAATTTGCAACCAGTCACTAAGGGGACGAGCAAAACTGAAATGACGAAGTAGGTAGCTAACCTCGCGGGGGTTAGTGAACTTGAATTGATATGGGCCTAACCAGAATGATGACCTAGGGCTCCGAGTTTGGAGTAGCTTGGCCTAGACTCTGTCTTTCCCTATGCCATTGAGATAACGCATGTGCCTCAAGCCAGCAGCCAATTGGATAAACCCTTTAGCCAGCAAGGTGTCCACTGGCCAGGATCACTAGGAAAGGGGGTACCCTCCAAGTGATTTGAATAGGAGGAAAGTAGGATTGGAAAGGGGTTCCTCCCAATCTATAGCAGAGTTACAAAAGGAGAAGGAGAAAATCTAGAGTCAATGATCGATGAAACAAGTCTAGTGCTCACGAATTCGCCCTTGCCAGGGATTAATCTCACGAAAGTTCCACCCAATCTCAGCCAGCAATCTTAGCTAAGATTCACTTCTGCCCAAGATTGCTTCTTCATTCTATTGTTGCTTATTCTCTTTTTACGCTTTGCTTATCTTAATCATCAGGAACAAAAATACCCTCAACTCTAGTGACGAGGAAGTCGAGTCAAGACTATGATACATCACGAAGATCTCTGCGGATGAACCTCTTATCGCAATCTACGAGTCCCTTATGGACGAGTGATAAGTTGTATTCCTACCTCATTTTCTATATCTTTTTACAACTAAATTTGATGCCCTCGACACGCAATCAAACACCAACCCCAAACACAACCCAAAGAACCCCAAGCCGATCAATTGAGTGCTTCAAATGCGGCGGTAAAGGACATATGAGAGCCGAATGTCCAAACCGTCGCATCATCTTGGTTCGAGAAAGAGGGGAGATAGTAAGTGAAGACGAGGAATCTGAGAGGGAAGAAGAAGTCGAATTTGAGGAAGAAGACGAGTATGCCCCTTTAGAGATTCCCCGAAGTCTGGTTGTCCGACGAACTTTGAGTATGCAAGCCCGAGCAGATGATGAGGTCTTGGAATAGAGAGAGAACTTATTCCATACAAGGGGTGTAGCTGATGGGATGGTTATGTCGATCATCATTGATAGTGGGAGCTGTGCTGATGTGGCTAGCACCTTGCTAGTTCATTCGCTTGGATTATCGACGACCAAGCACCCACACCCTTATGTGTTGAACTGGTTCAACGATGGAAGTTCGATCAAGGTAGTCAAGCAAGTAAGAGTCAAGTTTCAGATTGGAGAGTACATGGATGAGCGAGTGTGTGACGTCGCTCCTATGCAAGCCAGCCACCTTCTGCTTGGCCGACCGTGGCAGTTTGATTGCCACGCCATTCATGACGGTGTCCGCAACACCTACCGGCTCACTCACGGCGACCACAAATTCATGATTCCACCACTCGCACCTAGTCAGGTATACGAGGACCAAATCAAGCTTGAAAAAGCGAGTGCGGTCTTCGATATTTCAATTTCTTTGCTTAAAAAAGAGGGAAAGAGTGGAGTGAAAAATACAAGCGGTGAGAGCATTCAAAATAGCCCGCAAGAAAAAAGTGAGCTTGCGAAAAGAGGAGAGAAAAAGGAAGGAAAGAGTGGAAACACACGGCTAGAAAAAAATGAGCTAGCTAGCGAGGTTCCGAGGGGAATGAGAGAAGAGAGAAAAGTGAGTCTCATGGGAAGATCTCGGGATGTGAGGCGTGCGCTCGTTGCGCAAAAACCCATTGTTTTCCTTCGTGTCCGTGCCTTGAGTGCGGAAACATCTAACACTAACCCCGTTTCCGTTTCTCCTACTTTTGTGTCTTTGATGGCAGATTTTCAAGACGTGTTTCCTGACGAGTTACCCGAAGGGCTACCGCCCATCCGAGGGATCAAGCACAAGATCGATTTGATCCCCGGTGCGCCTATGCCTAACCGCCCAGCTTATCGGTGCAATCCGATGGAAACCAAGGAGTTAGAGACTCAAGTCAAGGTGCTTCTCGCAAAAGGTTATGTGTTAGAAAGCCTTTCCCCATGCGCCGTTCTGGTGATCCTTGTTCCAAAGAAAGACGGTTCGTGGCGTATGTGCATGGATTGTGGAGCCGTCAATAAGGTAACCATTAAATACTCGCACCCCATACCTAGACTTGATGATATGCTAGATGAACTCAGCCATGCTACAATATTTTCTAAAATCGATTTGGCTAGTGGATATCATCAAATCTGTATGCATGAAGGAGACCAATGGAAAACTGCTTTCAAAACTAAATTTGGTCTTTATGAATGGTTAGTTATGCCTTTCGGATTAACAAATGCTCCTAGCACATTTATGCGTTTAATGAATCATGTGTTGCATGACTTTATTGGTAAGTTTGTTGTTGTTTATTTCGATGACATCTTGATATATAGTTCCTCGCATGATTCCCATTTCGAGCATTTACGACTTGTATTCCTAACCCTTCGCGAGCATAAGCTTTATGCTAAACTCGCGAAATGCGAGTTTTGTTTGGACGAAGTCCACTTTCTTGGCTTTCTTGTAGGCGCTGAAGGACTCAAAGTTGATCAAGCCAAGATCAAGGCGATTGCGGATTGGCCAACTCCGTAAAATGTGAGCGAGGTGCGCTCATTCCATGGTTTAGCCGGTTTCTATCGACGGTTCGTGAAGGATTTCTCAACGATTGTCGCGCCCCTCAACGCACTCACCAAGAAGGACGTTCTGTTCGTATGGGGGGTGAGCAAGATGAGGCCTTCAAGACCCTTACGGAATGCCTTGTCTCCAGCTCGGTTCTCGCCCTACCCGACTTTGACAAGACATTCGAGGTCCAATGCGATGCCAGTGGAGTCGGGATTGGAGCGGTGTTATTACAAGGAGGCCGACCGATCGCTTATTTCAGTGAGAAGCTGAAGGACGCTCAGCTCAATTACTGTACATATGATCTGGAACTGTACGCCCTAATTCGAACCCTCACTGTTTGGGAGCACTACCTCGTCCCGAAGGAATTCGTTGTTCACACCGACCATCTATCCCTTCGCTACCTCAAAGGACAAGGTAAGTTGAATCGTCGTCATGCTGTTTGGCTAGAGTTCATTGAGCGATTCCCATATGTGACCAAATATCTGAAAGGAAAGGAGAACACGGTCGCCGACGCCCTTTCCCGAAGGTATGCACTCATTACCTCTTTGCAATCAAAATTATTGGGATTTTCGCATATCATTGAAATGTATGAAAATGATGATGATTTTCATGTGGCGTATGATGCATGCTTAAATGGACCTTTTGAAAATTACTCTTTACATGATGGATTTCTGTTTTGTAAAGGTCATTTGTGTGTGCCTAAATGTAGCATGCGTGAGCTTCTCATTAAAGAGGCTCACGGTGGTGGACTTAGCAGTCACTTTGGTATTAACAAAACTTTGAGTACTTTAAAAGAACATTTTTATTGGCCGCATATGCGTCCTATGATAACTCGAATTGTTAATGCATACGTTGAATGCCATCATGCTAAGTCTACATCTCACGATCATGGTCGTTACATGCCATTGCCTGTTGCTTCGCACCCTTGGTGCGATATTCCATGGATTTTGTACTAGGGTTACCTAGAACCAGTAATGGAAAACATGCTATCTTTGTTATTGTTGATCGATTTTCTAAGATGGCACATTTTATTCCTTGCAAATCCACTGCCGATGCTTCTCATATAGCTAACCTATTTTTCCGAGAGGTTGTCCGCCTCCACGGCATGCCACGTACAATTGTGAGTGATCGAGACTCAAAGTTTTTGAGTCATTTTTAGCGTGTCCTATGGGCCAAGTTGGGGACCAAGCTCCTGTTTTCCACATCCTACCACCCCCAAACGGATGGCCAGACGGAGGTAGTCAATCGAACTCTTGGTAACTTACTTCGAATCATGGTACCAAAATATTCTAAGAATTGGGATCAATGTCTCCCCTTTGTTGAGTTTGCATATAATCGTGTCATGCATTCTGCCACTTTATATTCTCCATTTGAACTCGTCTATGGGTTCAACCCAATCACCCCCATAGACTTGCTCCTTTTACCTGTTTCTCATGTATCCAGTTTAGATGGTGAAGAACGAGCGGCCAAAGTGAAGGAGCTGCATGCTAAAGCCAAGCAAAGGATGGAAAACTTGAACGCCAAACTCGAGGAGAAGCGCAATGCCGGCAAACGAGTCAAATCCTTTGAAGTTGGAGATTGGGTTTGGGTGCATCTACTCAAGGAGCGTTTCCCTCACCTTCGAAAGTCTAAATTGAGCCATAAAGGGGCTGGTCCTTTCCTTATTGTTAATAAGATTAACGATAATGCTTATGTTTTAGACATTCCTACATCTTTTGTTGTTTCCTCTACTACTTTAAACATTACTGATTTATCTCCATATTTTGTAGAGGATTCAGATGATGAGGACCCTGAGGATGTGCAAGCTTTGGATTCGAGGTCGAATCCACTCGAAGGGGGAGGGGATGATACGATCGCTCCGATCGCATCGCATACTCGAAGCCAACGCCAAAATCTCATGGCATATATGCTTCAACATTTATGCCGCGAAGAGGCTCACCCAAAGCCCAAGGACCAATGGAGCTCATGTATGGAAATCCAAGGACCAAAGGGGAGCCAACCTCCTTTCCAGCCCAGCCCATCATCAAGCAGCAGCTGTCCTCCTTTCCAACCCAGCCCATCACGCACCAGCAGCCCGGTCCAGCACCAGCTTGCTCGCCCAACGCCAGTCCACGCAGCAGCAGCACACGACGACGTCCACGCAACAGCAGCACACTCGTCCACACACGATGCGGCCCACCAACGCCATCACCTGCACAATGCCCACTCGGCCATCACTCCACGGCAACCGCAATGAAAGCCTCACGTCAAAATTAAATCCAATTAATTGCCACCCAATTAATTGGTAAATTACCCTTCTCACCCTTAAGATTTTAGCTATAAATAGGAACCTTTGTTTCCTTCAGAAGTCACTTTTTGATCATTGATAAACACTCAATGTTGAAGCCATTTTTAGTTAATTATTTCTTGTAATTTTTTACTTTCTTTCCCTAAATTTCTTGTAATTTTTGACTTCGAACTAGCATCTTCATTGCAAGTTTAAGATCGATTATTTTCGAGTATATTCAATATAGAAAGGTTGCTCGTTCTAGTTAACGAGAGGGTTTTCTCGAATTTACTTTTCCATTTAATTTTCCATCTTTCACTTCTAAAATTCCTAATTCAAGAACCATTAATCTTGAATCAAAAATCCATAAACCCTTCCTTAAAATTTCTACATCGTTCCATTACAATTTCCCACAGCGCCTATCTCCTAAATCCATTCCAAAGTAATTGGTTTCCAATTTCATCAAGAACACCATAATCCTTCATTATCCGAGCCATCCCCAATCGAGACTAGTTCCTTGCAAATTCAACATTGAAGGGTCCTAACAGGGTGGCTGCCTCTGGTACTGATAATTCTGAAAATTAGGTCTGGGCTTGAAATTTTGCATGTTGAAAGGAGGGGGGTGATTTCCGTATGGATTTTATCCATACTGATGGCTAGGTTCGGCCTGCTGGTTGTTGTTCCACCCATAGTTAGGTTGTTTCCAGCCTTGATTGTGATTCTGACCATACGGGACATTGAATCCTCCAGCAGCGTTGACGGGCATTTCTTCAGGAATAAATGGGCAAGCATCAGTGGGATGGTCTAAAAGCTAGCAGATTTGGCAGGCCTTGACCTGGACTGGGTGTCCCGAAGCTATATTCTGTAGCATACCCGTAATGGCTGCTAATTGATTTTCCATAGCGGCTGAACGGGCGTCTTGAACGCTAATGGAATTGTTGAGTTGGAGGTTGTTCTTGGCCATGAGCTCAATGGTGTCCTTGGCGGCAGCAGGAGTAAGTCTAGTAATGGATCCGCCGGCAACAGCGTTTAGCAAGGCCTTGTCTCGACCCTTGAGTCCTTCGTAAAAATATTGTATGAGGGCATGTTCGGACAGATTATGCGAGAGGCATAGGGCCTGCATTTTCTTAAACCGCTCATAATATTGCTCAAGATCCTCTGTGTCTTTTTGAAGGACGGATACGAGCTACTTTCGGGTCACCATAGCGATGGATACCGGGTAGTATTTGTCTGTAAAGGCCTTGGACATTTCAGCCCATGAGTTGATGGATTGTGGTTGCAAGTCATAAAATCAGTCAAGAGCATCGTCCTTGAGGGACCACATGAAGGCACATAGTTTGGCATGCTCAACAGTAACGTTGTGGGGCTTCATAGCATCACAAATGGAATGTAGTTGCTGGAGGTAGCGGTGGGGATTCTCTTTAGCTAGCCCTCGGTAGAGGGGTAGGTGGTGCATGGTTGCGGATTTGAGTTCCCAATCATTCGGGACCACCGGCCAAACGATACAACTGGTTGGGGCCTCGGGGGCAGCATTGAATTCATCGATGGTCTGGATCACTAGGGGAACTGGTGGAATATCATCCCTTTCGGGGTCGTGATTATCCATGTTGCGTTCTTCTGGATGGGCTGGAGGTAGGTCTTCGGGGTCTAGATTGTCCTGGAGAGCAAAGAGACGTTCGAAGTCCCGAACATAAGGATTGGAATTCGATCCTTGGGCAAGTCTTCGAAGGCCTCTTTATGTCCTTCCTAACTCGTGATCAAGGGGCAGTAAATCGGGTGCAGATCTCCTGGTCATACAAGCAAGAAAAATAAATCAGTCTTGAAACAATCCCCGGCAACGGCGCCAATTTGATCGTCAGTCAAATAGAGATTTATAATGCCTGAAAATGTGTGCACAATGGATAATGTGTACAGTGGTAGTCAGGGTCGAACACAGGGATTGAGAGAGACTGATTCAAGGTCTTGAATGCAATCGCCGGATAAAAACACGAAAAGTAACACTCGGGGGGGTTTTACTTGGCTAAACGAGTCAGCCAAGAGAGATTGGGAGCTAACAATTTCTAACTAAGAAAACAGTATTCGGGACCTTGAGTTGTTAATTCGGGGTCCCGAAGGATAAAACAAAGCAAATCAGTGAACAAATTCGGAAATAATAAAATAGAGAGATAGTCCAACACAAATAATCAGATATAGAGGGATCTTAGCAAAGGTATTCTTGGGTTGCATTCGGGGGGGAGATCGTCATCAGCACAAGAATATTCTACTCAAGCATGCATAGAAATGACATAGGGACCAGATTCCTCGAATATCCCCTACTTTTCTCTTAAGAGGAACTACCCCCCGTTTCCACATATGAGGTAGTCTTGACAGTTTGCCATCCCTCCAGGCACAAATGCGGGAGAGCCATACTCAAACTGCCCATGAAGATAAGAAAAGACGGATCTAGAGCTAAAAGTCCCTCAGTTTGTCAGGCTCGTGACCTCGCTCTAATCAACTACTCACCCTATCTATTCAAGACCACTTCAGCGCAGCCAAGACTAAATAGATGCCTACTTGTTCCATGTAATTTTCCTTCTATATTCATCACAAAGATGGCAACATTCACACAAAATAATAATCAGTTGATCAAGCCTCTAATTATTTCATGCGAAGATGTAATTAAAATGACAAGCAGTTGAATATGGCAGCAAGAATATATTAAGCACATTTAGGCCTCGAATCTGCCCTTGCAACCCTTGAATAACCTTTGCTAAGAATTAAAGATTTAGCTATTCATGCTTGAAGATGAACAAATAATAATTAAAGAAAGCATAATAAGTAAATAAATAGATTAAGGGAAGAAGACTTTGTTACTAAAAAACATTTGAAGCCCGGCGGCAAGGTTGAAGGAAGCTAACAAGAACTAGAGAGATAAACTAGAGAGAAGTCTAAGAAAAACTAATTCTAATGATTCTAAAAATTATATTATGTGATGAGAGATGTGTCCTAAACTACTCCTTGGATGCTCCTTATAAGCTAGAGCTCCAAACACAAAATATCTTCAGCCTAAACTAGGGACAAAATGCATTAATTGAAAGCCTATTACAATGGATTCATGCTCCCTAAAGCACAAAGCTGAAAAAACATAAAGCTGTCTGGTTTTCCCAGCTTTGGAAGGTCTGGATTGGGCTCAAGGCCTGCAATGGTCAGAAAGGTAGGTATTTTGTGATCAGTGCAGAGCGTTAGAACAGTGTCAGGGAGATCACATGGGAGCTTTGGCAAGAGGACACGTGGAAATGCCGCTCTTTGCCCTTCGGGGGCCCGAATGGAGAATCCGATTCGGGACCTTGAACGTTGCTTTGGACTCGGGACCTCAACTTTGGTCTTGAAGCTCGAATTCGCCCAAAATGCACCAAAAACGCATGTTTTTGCATAACTCCCTTTTTAGGCCTAGATCTGCAATAGTAATGAAAACAAGGATAAATTAGCAGAATCATGCCTTAAATGGGTGAGAAAATGGAGGGAAATCATGCATAAAAACATGCTATCAAAGGCGTCAACTGTCATTCCCCCTAAGGTCGCTGAAACCCCGCCAGTGTCAGAGTCGCCTCCGCTGACTAGTGTCCCTGACTCTCTCATTTCCTCTTATATTCCTGACGTGGTCATGCCGATTCCCAACCCGAGCATTCCTTCCGACCCTCCTACAAAGTTTCCCCAACCATTATTCTTTACATCCATTTTTGGCATCGGTGATTCCATTGAAAGTTGCTCTTCTCCTTTTGTCGCCAACCTTTCTCCTCAAGGCTCCCAAGGGTTAGCTTCTTCTTACCGACTAGATCTGTACACCTTTGGTACTAGCGGACTTCGTGCTCTAGGGATATCGGATCCGTTATCGTGAAACCAGCCAGTAGGCTCCCTGGTGGGTGAGAAATTTGGCTCTCCCAAAGATAAGGAGGAATTATTGCGGCTTCCCCCCGATATCCAACGTGCGCGGGTTCTGAATAACGTTCTTGCTAGTTTCCGCAAAATGCATTATTTTCTCGGGGCTCACGGTGACAAACTTCGGGGTTCCTCAGGCTCAAAGGAGCAGTTAGATGCCGCCCTGACCAAGGTGACGGAGTTGACTCGGCTTCAAAGTCGTACCCAGGCAGAGCTGAACGATTGTCGCGCCGAGCTTGCAAGAGAAAAATCAAAGGGGAGGGCCAAAGTAGAACTTTTGGAAGCGGAATTGGTAGTGGCTACGGCTGAGTTGGTGGCGGCTGACAAAAGAAACTCTTTCCTTGCGGATCTGGCGAAGGTTCCTTCAAAGATAACCGAGGCGTCTCCATGATCAGATAAGGTTGACGCTAGAGAGGACTTTACTTGCATTTCTCCCATCGATCTTTGGCTCGATTTAGTTTGTAATAATCGATGATGCTTGTCATGTATTATTGTCTGTAATTCTTTCTTGAACAAATAATCTTTATTCTGCTTTTTTGAGTTATCTTGTCAGCTACTAGTTCGATTATCGCCCAATCGCGTTATCTCAATCATCGCGTCATCGTGTCATCGCGCCATTGCGTCTGTCTTGTTTTGAAAAATTGATTCTACTTTTCAGAGATTTTAATGCTCAGGATTTTCTCATTAATGCAAAAGAGGAGTCATGATGATCTGAAAGACAAGTGTCAACTCGTAAGGGTGCCCTAGGAATTGGTGAGATCAAGAGTTAGCGTGCCCTAGGAATTGGTGAGATCAAAGTGACCTCTCGCTTCTCAAGAATCGTACTCATTACCTACGCATGTTCCTTGAGATGCCGCAACGACTGTTACAACAGTCGTTTTACTTAGCTTCTAAGGCTATAAAACCTAACACTTGTTTCTTTTTTCCACTTTTGTCATTTTACTCTTTCCATATCCTTCTGAGTCAGCTTCTGTTTCTCCTTTTCATCGTCTGGGTGTTCAGAGCTCCTCTTCTTAGAAAGGTAATTCTCGTTTGTTTCTGTCTTCTTCATCTTTTTACCCTTTATTTCTGCCATGGCTAGAACTCGTCATTCTGAGTCTAAATCCGTTGACGAGGAAAAGATTGAGAATATCGTTAGTAGCATTACTTCTTTAACCGCTCTCAATGAGCATCTAGCTGATCATCATGCTAGTATTCCTGAGCGCTATACGGTCTCCGTCGCCCCAGAATCATTACGCCTGAACAGCGTTTTAACCGGTAAACGTAGGGTTCTCTATGCCTAGATGTTTCGCTATGGTTTCCGGTTTCCTGTTGATCCCTTTGTAAAACAGTTGCTTACTGCTCTTGATTTGAATCCTATTCAGTTGACCCCGAACGCATATTGCTGTGTTTATGCCTTTTTAGAACTTTGCAAATACAAAGGGATTAACTCTCCTTCCCTTTTGCTGCTTAAGTCTCTTTTCAAACTATACAGTCGTTGGGGTGTGATAGCGATATCGTGACGATGACTCGCTTAAAAACTTCACCTAGAAACTCCTTCACCTTGAGTCTTCCATTGAAGATTGGAAAAAGGAATTTTTCGTTATTGATCTTCCAGACCTTCCTGACCCATGGTGGCGATCTGGTTTTAATCAAGGCGTCAAAGATAGTGCCTGGGGTCGGCGGAGGGCACTTCGCCAGCCTGAGTGAGGCTGGCTGGACAAACTACTCCAGCTGGAAATCAACGTTCATACTCGCAATTTGGCATGCTGGATGGACATCCAAACCTGCATCAGACATGAGTGTTGTGTTGTTTTCTTCATCATCGTAGTCGGTACTAACGCTAACATTATCTTATGATTATGCAACAACTGATCCCAACCGGAAGCCCGAGAGCGTCAGGAAACGGCTGAGAAGGGATCAACAAATGAGGGAAAAAGAAGAAGTTAATTCGACTGTACCGCCTGTCACTACCGTGAGTCTCGTCCAGGCGTCTTCTTCCCCAGTTGGTAAGGAGTCCACCACTATTCCTGTTGGTGTTCCTGCCGTGTCTGTTGCCGCCTACCCTGTTCAGGCATCCTCCTCTAGGGCTCCAACAAAAGGAAAGAAAAAGAAAAGGACAAGAAGCGTTGCCGCTCTCACTCCGTCTTCAAACGAGGCGGCTTCCCCAGAAGCACCTGTTAACGATATTGTTGCTGTCGCGCCCCGAAAATAAAAATTCGCGAGTGTGCAACGAAATTTAGGACCTTACAATGCTCAGCATAAACAAACGCCTCGCAACATGCAATGAAGTCGCCACCCTAATTTGGTTGCTAGGTTTAGGGAACCTTAATCGTCATGGCATAGGAAATATAATAAGTAAAAAAACTAAAGGCACAAAAAAGGGGTCTAGACCCCAGACAAAGGTTCGGGGTCGTATTATGGTCTCGGGAAGGTGTTAGGCACCCGAATCACATCCGAAAATGGTTACCGGTTGATGAGAGAGGTGTTTTAAAGATGTTTTGATAAAATGCGTTTTGAAAAGGGGGCCCTCAGAGGAATCGTCACTTTAGTCTTTTCTATGATCGTGACTGTTCAGAAATAATTAATCGTTGGACGGGGTTACCGTTTGAACGTCTCTCGGACGGGGTTACCGTTTATCAAGACCGATTGATTATTCCTAACGGTTACGTGATGGGACTGAATTTTCTGTAAGACTGAATGAGCACCCTCTATTTCATCATCGGGTCATGCATGATTAAATTAATTACTACGTGATTCTATCATGGATTGCTAACAGAGTACAAATTTAAATGATAGGTTTTGAAGTGAAAAAAACTAATGTGGGATCGAAAGTCCCCATGTACATGCAGTCAATATATGCGAGAATTTAAAATCACATGAGCGTGGCATTTTAAGCAACTCTTTAAACACGTTGTTCATGTGGGTTGATTTTAGTTCTAGCAGTTCTATATATCATGCGTACGATTGATATTTACGAAAAGCGTTGAATAAATAAAAAGGAATCGAAAGGCGTACTTTCGAGCGAAGCTTGAAATTAAAACCTACAAGGTGAGAGTGTTAGCGATAGCTTGAGAAATAAATAAGCAATTTTATGAGTGCGAAAATTTAAATGACAGTTGATTGCATACGTAAAATGATGGATTTTACGCATACGAGAATTAAATGCTGAGTTTGATAAGTGCAGGAAAATAAATGATGACAGTTGATTGTATGCAAGAAATGATGGATTTAACGCATACGAGAATTAAATGTTGAGTTGATTGCATACGAGAAATGATTGATTTTACGCATACAAGATTTAAATGATGACATGATTGCATGCGAGAAATGATTTATTCAACGCATACGAGATTTAAATGATGACATTATGGCATGCGAGAAATGATTTATTTAACGCATACGAAAATTAAATGCTGACATGATTGCATGGGAGAAATGATGGATTTAACGCATACGAAAATTAAATGCTGAGTTGATTGCATGCGAAAAATGATTTATTTGACGCATACGAAAATTAAATGCTGAGTTGATTGCATGCGAAAAATGATTTATTTGACGTATACGAAATTTAAATGCTGAGTTGATTGCATGCGAAAAATGATTTATTTGACGCATACGAAATTTAAATGTTGTTTTGATAAGTGCAGAAAAATTAAATGTAGTTGACGATTTACAGGGAATTAAAACAGTTTGATGATTTGCAGAAAATAAACAGTTGATATTTGCAGAAGAATTTCCAGCAGTATGATAAGTGCGGAATTTAAAACAATTGATATTTTGAAGAAAATAAACAGTTTGATATTTGCAGAAGATAAAACAATTGATATTTGCAAAAAATAAACAATTGATATTTGCAGAAAATAAAACAGTTGATATTGCGGAAGAATTTCCAGCAGTTTGCGAAAAATTAAAGCAGTTGATATTTACGAGAATTAAAATGCGACCGACCATGTAGGCGGTAAAACGAATAATTGAATTTAAATTGCCGAAAGTAAATTGCGGAAATTTAAAGTGCGAATAATTTAAATAGTTGATAAGTGCAGAAAATTAAACAGTTGATAGTACGAAAAATAATCATACGAAGCATACGAATTATTTTTACGGAAAAACGTGATCCGAAGTTTCGGAAAGAATTGAAAATGGGCTGGGCCCAATTGAAAAAGGAAAGAAAACTGAAATGGGCCAGGAATAATGCGTGGCCCAAGGAAAATATTTAAACGACGATGGGCCAAGCCCATCACCCTTACACACGTGAACAGTGCCGAAACATGGCAGTGTTCATCATCCTTTTCCTTGGTCGCCGGCGCTACTGCCGGCGGCCAAGCTCCGGCTTCCCTTGCCCGTTTCTGGCGATCTTTGTACCGAGACGCTCGTCTCCTCGACGGCGTCTCGACCGTATGAAACTCGAATTTTATTTCAAAACACACCGAGTTTAATTTTGAAAAAATGACAAAACCGTTAATTATCAAAAACTAATTAATTCGCACAATCTAGCTAAGGATTTTTAAAATTGAAAGTGTGTATTTAATCTACATCATGTATGTGAATTAATGGCATAAAAGAAAGCAATTTATTTGCTCAAGATTGAGCCACACGAAATTAAAATGGCCTCATCAACGGTTGATCTGGTTGACTAATTAAGGTTGATCTGGTTGACTCATCAAAGTTAAAAGAAAGCTAATTAAGGTTGACTTTTCATGGTTGACCAGATCAACGGTTGAGATCAAAGGCTCTTTTAATCTTATTTAAATAGCCTCGAGCCGAGTCCTGCAAGCAAATGTTCAGACTTTTCGAACCGAAGGTACCAGTGCGTAGAGAAAAATATGACGGGTTTAACCGTCTACAGGGAATAATGAAAATTTTCCGTTTAACGTGTTTATTTTCTCGTTCAAAAATGTGAAACGTTCGGACGGAAAAATAATGACGTTACGCCGAAAATTACACTAAACATTGTAGACCGTTGCGAACGGAAAAAAAGCTAGCAACTGGTTGATGGAAAACATTTCAAAGTCAAGCTATTGTCCGAGCGAACTTACTCGGGTCCAATAAAAGCTCGAACGAAAATAATAATAAAAAAATAAAAATACTAAAAATGCGCTAAAATACTAAAAATCCTAAAATTCATGTGATGACCTAAAATGAAGAAAAAACTAGCAAACGACGACCGGATAGTCAAAAATGTGATTTTTAAGGCAAAAAATAATAATGATAATAATAGTGAAAATACGTGCCGAAAAATTACAAATGCGATTTCGAAAGCTGACGATGCTAACGATGATGCTAAAATGCAACGAAACACTTAAAAATGCTAGCGACAGTAAATCAATTGAAAATGACTGTAAATTAACTAAATAACAGAAATGCTAAAATTAAGTAAAAATGGCGTCAAAATTTGGGTATCAACAGTTGCCCCCTCTTTACTGTCTTATCGAAGGATTTGATAAGCAGTAAAGACAATTGCCCCTACATATCCGAATTTTGGCGACACAGCAGGTCTTACCTCAAGCTTACAATGATGATGTCGCTCTAGGAGGAGGTAGTTGCTGCTGTCACTCTGGGAGGAGGTAGTTTGCCGATGTTGTTCGTTGATGTCACTCTGGGAGGAGGCAGGTTGTTGTTATCACTCTGGGAGGAGGTAGTTTGCCGATGTTGTTCGTTGATGTCACTCTGGGAGGAGGCAGGTTGTTCCTGTCACTCTGGGAGGAGGTAGGTTCGTCGATGTCACTCGGGGATCAGATATGTCGTAGATGTCACTCTAGGAGGAGATATGTCGTAGATGTCACTCTAGGAGGAGATATTGTTTGTAGATGTCACTCTGGGAGGAGATATAATTTTGATGATGTTATTCGTCGATGTCACTCTAAGAGGAGGTAAGTTTGTTGATGTCACTCTAGGAGGAGATAGTTTTGATGATGTTATTCATGGATGTCACTCTAGGAGGAGATAGTTTGTTGAATGTCATTCTGGGAGGAGATAGTTCGTTGAACGTCACTCTGGGAGGAGGTAATCTATTGATGTCACTCTGGGAGGAGATATGCTTTTGATGGTGTTATTTAGTGGAGGAAATTGATGCTGTCATTGGGGATTAAAAAGTGTTAACAAAATTGTTGAGGTTATTCGTGGATGTCACTCTGGGAGGAGGTAAGTTTGTTGATGTCACTCTGGGAGGAGATAGTTTTGATAGATGTCACTCTGGGAGGAGATAGTTGGTTGATGTCACTCTGGGAGGAGATAGTTTTGATGAATGTCACTCTGGGAGGAGATATTGTTGGTTGATGTCACTCTGGGAGGAAATAGTTTATGGATGTCACTCTAGGAGGAGGTAATCTATTGATGGTGTTATTCGGCGATGAGGGAATGGATGCTGGCACTAGGGATAAAAAAAGTGTTTACAAAATTGATGATGTTGTTCGTGGATGTCACTTTGGGAGGAGATGGTTGGTTGATGTCACTCTGGGAGGAGGTATGCTTTAAATTCTAGTCTGGGCGAGGCTATCGCACTGCTAGATGCTGGTATGAAAAATGAGGTTGCATGTCCGTGCGAGGCTATCGCTCTTTGGACGATGATGTGGAAATACGAAGGAAGGTCCGTGCGAAGCTATCGCTCTCCGAACATTGACGTGGCAATATGGATGAAGTTCTGTGCGAGGCTATCGCTCTCCGGATGTTGACGTCGCAATGTAAATGAATGTCCGTGCGAGGCTATCGCTCTTCGGATGTTGACGTGGCAATGTAAATGAATGTCCGTGTGAGGCTATCGCTCTCCGAATGTTGACGTGGCAATGTGGATGAAGGTCCGTGCGAGGCTATCGCTCTCCGGATGGTGGTGCTGGAAATGTAGTTACACGACTGTGCGAGGCTATCGCTCTCCTGACGCTGGTGCTGAAGGTATAGTCACTCAAGGAGGAGTTATTTAGATATGCAGAAAAGTAGTCGCTCAAGGAGGAGTATTTTTAGATAGACAGAAAAGTAGTCGCTCAAGGAAGAGTAATAATTATGCAGAAATGTAGAATTATGTAAATGAGAGTTGTAACGTACCTTCGCTCGGATATTGATTGACGGTAACATACCTTTGCCCTGATGTTGATTTGATATTTGGGGTGACTGTTTATGAATTTTCAAGATATGGTGTGGGGACGTGACCTGACACAACATTAACAGATGACATATGCGGACGTGACCAGACACAATATTAACAAACGCGATGTAGGGACGTGACCCTTCAACGCTTAACAGACAACATGCGCGGACGTGACCAGACACAACCTTATCAGACGACTGTGCGGACGTGACCAGACACAACATTAAAAACACGATGTGGGGACGTGACCCTTCACAACACTTAAAAGACAACATGTGCGGACGTGACCAGACACAACATTATCAAACGACATGTGCGGACGTGACCAGACATGACATTAACAACACGATGTAGGGACGTGACCCTTTACAACGCTTAACAGACAACATGTGCGGACGTGACCAGACACAACATTATCAGACGACATGTGCGGACGTGACCTAGACATGACATTAACAACACGATGTGGGGACGTGGCCCTTTACAACGCTTAACAGACAACATGCGCGGACGTGACCAGACACAACATTAAAAACACGATATGGGGACGTGACCCTTCACAACGCTTAACAGACAACATGTGCGGACGTGACCAGACACAACATTATCAGACGACATGTGCGGACGTGACCAGATATGACATTAACAACACGATGTGGGGACGTGACCCTTTACAACGCTTAACAGACAACATGTGCGGACGTGACCAGACACAACATTATCAGACGACATGTGCGGACGTGACCTAGACATGACATTAACAACACGATGTGGGGACGTGACCCTTTACAACGCTTAACAGATAATATGTGAGGACGTGACCAGGCACAACATTATCAGACGACATGTGTGGACGTGACCAGACATGACATTAACAACACGATGTGGGGACGTGACCTTTTACAACGCTTAACAGACAATATGTGCGGACGTGACCAGACACAACATTATCAGACGACATGTGCGGACATGACCACACATGACATTAACAACACGATGTGGGGACGTGACCCTTTACAACGCTTAACAGACAATATGTGTGGACGTGACCAGACACAACATTATCAGACGACATGTGCGGACGTGACCAGACATGACATTAACAACACGATGTGGGGACGTGACCTTTTACAACGCTTAACAGACAACATGTGCGGACGTGACCAGACACAACATTATCAGACGACATGTCCGGACGTGACCAGACATGACATTAACAACACGATGTGGGGACGTGACCCTTTACAACACTTAACAGATAATATGTGCAGATGTGACCAGACACAACATTATCAGACGACATGTGCGGACGTGACCAGACATGACATTAACAACACGATGTGGGGACGTGACCCTTTACAACACTTAACAGACAATATGTGCGGACGTGACCAGACACAACATTATCAGACGACATGTGCGGACGTAACCAGACATGACATTAACAACACGATGTGGGGACGTGACCTTTCACAACGCTTAACAGATGGTGTAAAAGGGAAAGCAAATCTTACCTTGAACTTACCGTATGAACTGAGATGGAGAGTGGTCGACCGTGAGGGAACGTGATCTGCCACACGAAGTTGATTTGAATGTGAGGGAGCATGAACCATCGCGCAAAGTTGATTTTGAATGTGAGGGAGCGTGATCCACCGCACGAAGTTGATTTGAGAGTGGTAACGCACTCCATTGGATTTTGATGAAAATCCAAGATGGCGAGGGCTTTACAACGATGTTGTCATCGAAGACCCATGGTTGAGGAGTGGTGATGTTCTCCATTCGATGTTTGATTGGATTTTGATGAAAATCCAAGGCGAGGGCTTTACAACGATGTTGTCATCGAAGACCCATGGTTGAGGAGTGGTAACGTTCTCCATTCGATGTTGATTGGACTTTGATGGAAATCCAAGGCGAGGGCTTTACAACGATGTTGTCATCGAAGACCCATGGTTGAGGAGTGGTAATGTTCTCCATTCGATGTTGATTGGACTTTAATGGAAATCCAAGATGGCGAGGGCTTTACAACGATGTTGTCATCGAAGACCCGTGGTTGAGGTTTCACTAGAGCATATCTGTATCCTGCAAATTGAAAGGAAGCAAATACAAAGCAGCGACAGATGGAAAAAGCAGAGAGCAATTGACCTATGTGAGAAATATCAAATATTCCTACATTTAACCCATGGCTTGCCCCCAAGTTTTTTTGTTTGGAATGAAAATGATTTCTTTATTTAAGAAAAAAAATTCATGCCTTTTTTCTCTTTTTTGGATAAAAATGTTCGTTCAGTTTTCGTTATATGAACATGATTGATTCAAGTCTAGATAACGTCTATGTCTTGTTCAAGAAATAACGACCTCAAGGACAAGACTTTCCCACAATTTGTAGCCGTAAGCAATCCTCACCTGATATTAGTGTTTGCACTCACGCCCTGAAACAAGGTTAAGTGTTTTACGCTCATAAAGATGCAACTAACATGATACATAATTTTTAATTCGCAATGTCAATCCGAGTGAATAGACTTCAAATGAAGATGCACATGCATAGGTCTGCTAATTATCAATAGGACTTTCATGGAAAATAATGAAAGGACATGAAATGTCCGGAAAGAAGTTTGTTTTGGTAGAGATGTGCTTTTCTGATGAGTTTGAAAGTTTTTGACGAGTGATGCTTTATTGATTGGCCCTGATGAGGGCAAGGTGCGCGAGTTCCTTCGCCTTTTGCCAGAGATGCTTTCTTGACAGAGTGCATGAGCTATTGGATCCTTACTGGGAATGTCATTTTTCGGTCGACTAGGGGCCCTTTTCTTAAGTCTTCATTGGAGAATGTTTCCTTTGAGATTCCTTGAGTTGGCTCTGAGCCCTTTCTCTTCTCGAGTCTTCACTGGGGAGTGTTGTCGCTGTTCTTTTTGCGACTTATTACTTGAGTTGGCCTTGGGCCCTTTTCTTCTTGAGTTCTCACAAAGGATGCTTGCTTCGAGATCTACTACTTGAGTTGGCCTTGGGCCCTTTTTCTCGAGTCTTCACTGGGGAGTGTCATCGCTATTCCTTTTGCGACTTACTACTTGAGTTGGCCTTGGGCTCTTTTCTTCTCGAGTTCTCACTTGGGATGCTTGCTTCGAGATTTCTCGAGTTGGCCTTGGGCCCTTTTCTCGAGTCTTTACTGGGGAATATTTTCTTCGAGCTTTCTCGAGTTTAGTTGTCCCCGGGCTGTGCTTGCTTCGGTTCTTCGATTGTTTGTATTCTTCGAATGTCTCTGAGCATTTCTCTCTTTTCTTTTCTTTTCTTTTCCCTTTTCCCCTCTCTCCTTTTTTTCTCTCTTTTTTTTCTCTATTTCCCCCTTTTTGATTTGATTTGAAATGCAACAAAGCAGAGCAAGCACAGCCTTTGTCTTGATCTCTTCTCGTTTTGGCTTAAGGCCTCGGCCTTCATCTTCGGGTTTTTGGTCTTTCTTCGGTGATGGCTCTCAGCGATCTTTCGGTGACCTTTTCCATCTCCTTCGTTGTGAACTTGAACTTGGCATGCTTTTATTTCCGGCTGGCAATCTTTGCTGAGACTGCTCCTTGGCTCCCGGGGTATGACTGATAGTGAAGGTTTTGGTAGGAGTGATGCCATATGTGGTGGAAAGAGGGAAGAAACGGAAAAAATAGAGATGATCGTAAAAGTCCCACGTCATTTTATTGCTATCCCATGTCTAATTGCACATGTACCCTGGATATTATGCGAATTCAACTAGTACTTAGTTAGGCACTTACACTCATGAAAGAAACAAGGCGTGAAGGCCCAAAATACTCACAGGGATATCTTTTGTGATTACTTACGTCTAAACATGCCATGGACATAAGAGCTAACAGACAAGATCATGTATATTTCATATAATTTCTAATGAATGCACAAGTCATCTGTGTCGTGATAAAGTGGTGAATACGCTTGATAAAAAAAATGTTCAAAACGTAGGATTTTTATTTCCCCCCCCCTTTTTTTTTTTTTTTAGCCCAAGTTGCACATGTATAAAGAGAAAATTTTGCGAAAACTAAGGATTTTAGCCAACATGACGCATACACTCTTGCAACAACATAAATTGTCGGAGTTTAAAAATTGTGGAAATGTAACTCGCGAAAACATAAATTACGGAAATGTAAATTGCGGAAACGGAAATTGCAAAAATGTAAAAGGACAACTTCCCTGAAAAATGAGCTTTGACATTTTTCGACACCTTCTTCTGGCCGTCACTTCACTTGTTTGCCGCTAAGTTTACAAGTCTCGTTGCACCTGAAATGTAAAATTACAGAAACGTAAATTGCGAGACCATAATTTACAGAAACGTAATTTACGAAAGGGAAAATTGTAAACATAAAGGATAACTTCCTTGAAAAATGAGCTTTGACATTTTTCAACGCCTTCTTTTGGTCGTCACTTCATTTGCTTGCCACCAAGTTTACAGGCCTCATTGCACTGAAATGAAGAGAGTGTTAAATAGTAAATTCATAGGGAAAAGGTATCCCGAGATGTTGAATTTTACAATTAACGAAAGATAGAATAATTGAAAAGAACGCGTGGGTTGCCTCCCACGAAGCGCCTTTGTTTAAAGTCGCAGGCTCGACTATGGCGTGCGTTTGAGTCTTGTGTTTTTGGATCACCATTCTTTTGAACTTCGTTGCTTGCCCCCAAGACTTCTCCTGATGAGGGACTATCTCCTTTTCTGCCCTCTCTCTTAAATAGACCGATTTGCGTGGAATCCCGGCCTCATTCTTAGTTGTTGATACTTTCTTCATTGGTAAAGACATAGGGTTTATCAAAACCAACTGAATCAACATTCATCCTGAAATGCGAATAGTACAAGATGCTCGAAGAGGGGGTTAAATATATTTATTTATTTTTAAACCGAAGGGGAACACAAGTTCCTATAAAAGACAACAAAATATGCATACATATTACAAAGAGACATCAGGAAGCGTGGCGGCGGTCTAATTACGCAGAGCCCCTTCCCCTCCCCCCCCCCCCCCCCCCCCCCAAGACTTCTTCACGCAAATGGCCGAGCCCTATATCATCCTTCCGCTACCCAAAGCATGATTTGGAATAGGGTTGATGGTCATGCTAGAACCTTCGAAAGAGATGCATTTGTTCTTGATCAAGTGATTAACCTTTCCTCTAAGGGCAGAGCAGTCTTCTATGGCGTGGCCTTGAGCTCCGGCGTGGTACGTGCATCTAGCAATAGGGTTGTACCACTTCGGGTAAGAAGGTTGTATAGGCTGAATCGGGATTGGCGCAATTTGCCCGGCTGCCAAGAGATGCTCGTAAATTTCCTCTAAAGGAATGGGAAGAGGTGGTAGCGGTTCCCTGTTCCAATGGGTGTGTTGGTTCTTTTGTGGGATTTGTTGTGGAGGCGAGGGGGAAGGTTGCCGGTTACTAGGTCCTGGGGAGACAAAGATGACATCTTCCTTCATGATAGGTGCTCCTTTAAGCGTTTCTTCTGGTGTGGAAGCGGTGATCCTCCAGGACTTAATTCCTTGTTCAACTCTCTCAGCCACCATGACTATGTCAGAAAAGTTATTTGATGGATTGGATATAAGATAGGTGTAGTAGGGAGCCTTGAAAGTGTTTATGAAAATTGACGAGAGTTCTTTGTCATTTAACGGAGGAGAAATTCTAGATGCTAGCCCTCTCCACCTCTGAGCGTAAGTCTTCACTGACTCGTCGATCCTCTTCTCTAGATCCTGTAGATCAGAACGGTCTGGTGCAACTTCCAAGTTGAATTTGTATTGCTTGAAGAAAGCATCCGATAAATCTCTCCAAGTTTTGATCCTAACCCCATCCAAACTCATGTACCAGGTCAAAGCATGCTTGGCCAAACTCTCTCTGAATAGATGGATTAACAGGGGCTCATTGTGTATCATATCGGCCATTTTGTTGCAATAGGCCTTGAGGTGAGTTCTCGGGCACTCAATCCCAGTGTACTTCTCAAAATCCGGAACCTTGTATTTCGGAGGCATTACGATGCACATGTCGGCGGGGCCGGTAGGGTCAAATGGATCAACCCCTTCAATTGCTCGGAGTCTTTCTTCGAGTAGATTCAGTCAGTCACTTTTCGGTTGCTTAGCCCCGATGGGGTTAGAACCGAAGGGTAGCATAGGTTCTGACGATAACTGAGGTTGTGCTTGGTTGAAAGTAAGAGGCTGAGTTCCCACAGGTCCGGGAACTGTGCTCGGAGGAATATGAGGGAGATAGAAGTTCTCTAGGTGGGCCTGGCTCTTGCTGGGGTCCACAACAGGGTTGGTCGAAAGGCGCTGAAGTGACGTGGCAATTTCTTCACCCGCACTAACCATAGGATTTGCTTCGGTGGGTACAGTGAAGGGACTAACCCATTTCCATTGACCCCCAGGACCAGGGAGTGATTGGGGGACTGAAGATCCAATGATGGCGGATGAGGAGGGTCCCATCATTTGACTAGGATCAAAATCGGATGGGAACTTAGTGGTTGCTTCCTCTCGCTCTTTTTCGGCCTGAGTGGCCTTTTCTGTAGTAACCCTTACTTGCTCTTCTAACTCTTTTATTCTAGCAGCCAATGCCTCTTCTATCTTAGTTGGTTCGGCCATTTTTTGCGCTTGAAGTCTAGTTATGGGGGGCCTTGGCGAAGTAATTCGCTTGCGAGGAGCTATCGTGAACCTGAAAAAAGAAAATACGAAAAAATAGTAAGTACAAGTGGGGATATGCAGGTGATGGGCGATCCCGAGGCCTCCACGTTGCTCATTCGCTTTTCCGGCTACACTTTCACTTGATATTTTCAGGGCGGTCGGAGAGGCGAGGTATCCCAGCTATTGACAAGATGCGAAGGAAGCCTCTATTCATTCCAACAATGTGAAGCAATTGCAGATGCTATCTGCGAAACCCAATCAGTAGGGGCAACCAATGCTGCCATGCTAGGAAGATCTCTTTTACACTATGCTTTCAAACGATGCAAGGCCTGATGCCTGGCGAACCCATCCGAGGGGAGGGACGATGATCTAAACCGTGAATTTGAAGTTTTGTGATGAGCAAGGAGAATATGGCTACGAGTAATATTCGGATGTTTTGAGTATTTGGTAGGAATTTTTTTTTAAAATTTTGGTGAAACGATTGTGTTTATCCCGGAGGGATTTTCTCTTTTTCTTTTTGCGATGGTCTTTTAAGTTGTGTAGGATGGACAATTGATATGGAAAGTTGAGGCATTTTAATAAATATCCGAAAGAGTACGACTTTATTAAAAAGTGTTTACAAAATATGGGAAACTTGCCAACTACCTAAATTCATCAAAAATGGCTAGACTAGATGAAATTAGGGATCCTAGTTACATGAAAAAGAAAAGGTTTGCCGATATCCGAGTCTTCTAGTGAAGGTGTCAACTTTGGAAGTCGAAATTCTCTTGCTCATGCCAAAGGTATTCCATCGAGGCCATCTCCCCTTTTTGCATTCCTATCTCGGCCCCTAAAGCTGTAATCCGGCTTTGCAGTGCCTGATCGTTGAAACTTCGTTCCCGAAAATATCAAGTGAAAGTAGTGTAGGTGCCGACATATCGAATGAGCAAAACGGGTCCTATGGGACAAACATAAAATTTTAAATGCAAAGTAACCTGCACGTGTAAGAAAATTTACAGTTCGTATAACAGAAAATTTATGAAAAAATGGAAATCATGGCAACAAGATGAATAGAGCCACAACAAACAGGTATAATCATGATGCACGTGTTGGGGCTCTGATTCCGACATTTCAAACTAGCTTGAATGGTTCCCGGATGATACCATGAAAAGGTCCCTAAAGTGTCGTCCAGTGTCCCGATTCCTTGCGAAATCGTGTAACCTTTCGACTGGATTTAGGGGTTAATCCGAGTTGGGATTGGTGAACACTACCCAGGACATGTGTCCTAAGGTGTCACTACTACCCTCCTAATTTGGTAATTATCCCCTGGTTGTAGGGCGCTATGAAATGTATATGACAATTGATAAAGCAAATAAATGAATAGACCAGCAATTGATCAAAGCAAATAAATAAATGAACAAATAAAACACCTCTCTAAAATGATAAAACCAGCTCCGACCCTAAAGTCCCCAGTGAAGTCTCCAAACTGTCGCGCCCCGAAAAAAAAATTCGCGAGTGTGCAACAAAATTTGGGACCTTACAATGCTCAGCGTAAACAAACGCCTCGCAACATGCAATGAAGTCGCCACCCTAATTTGGTTGCTAGGTTTAGGGAACCTTAATCGTCATGGCATAGGAAATATAATAAGTAAAAAAACTAAAGGCACAAAAAAGGGGTCTGGACCCCAGACAAAGGTTCGGGGTCGTATTATGGTCTCGGGAAGGTGTTAGGCATCCGAGTCACATCCGAAAACAGTTACCGGTTGATGAGAGAGGTGTTTCAAAGGTGTTTTGATAAAATGCATTTTGAAAAGGGGGCCCTCAGAGGAATCGTCACTTTAGTCTTTTCTATGATCGTGACTGTTCAGAAATAATTAATCGTTGAACGGGGTTACCGTTTGAACGTCTCTCGGATGGGGTTACTGTTTATCAAGACCGATTGATTATTCCTAACCGTTACGTGATGGGACTGAATTTTCTGTAAGACTGAATGAGCGCCCTCTATTTCATCATCGGGCCATGCATGATTAAATTAATTACTACGTGATTCTATCATGGATTGCTAATAGAGTACAAATTTAAATGATAGATTTTGAAGTGAAAAAAACTAATGTGGGATCGAAAGTCCCCATGTACATGCAGTCAATATATGCGAGAATTTAAAATCACATGAGTGTGGCATTTTAAGCAACTCTTTAAACACGTTGTTCATGTGGGTTGATTTTAGTTCTAGCAGTTCTATATATCATGCGTACGATTGATATTTATGAAAAGCGTTGAATAAATAAAAAGGAATCGAAAGGCGTACTTTCGAGCGAAGCTTGAAATTAAAACCTACAAGGTGAGAGTGTTAGCGATAGCTTGAGAAATAAATAAGCAATTTTATGAGTGCGAAAATTTAAATGACAGTTGATTGCATACATAAAATGATGGATTTTACGCATACGAGAATTAAATGCTGAGCTTGATAAGTGCAGGAAAATAAATGGTGACAGTTGATTGTATGCGAGAAATGATGGATTTAACGCATACAAGAATTAAATGCTGAGTTGATTGCATGCGAAAAATGATTGATTTTACGCATACGAGATTTAAATGATGACATGATTGCATGCGAGAAATGATTTATTTAACGCATACGAGATTTAAATGATGACATGATGGCATGCGAGAAATGATTTATTTGACGCATACGAAAATTAAATGCTGACATGATTGCATGCGAGAAATGATGGATTTAACGCATACAAAAATTAAATGCTGAGTTGATTGGATGCGAAAAATGATTTATTTGATGCATACGAAATTTAAATGCTGTTTTGATAAGTGCAGAAAAAATAAATGTAGTTGACGATTTACAGGGAATTAAAACAGTTTGATGATTTGCAGAAAATAAACAGTTGATATTTGCGGAAGAATTTCCAGCAGTATGATAAGTGCGGAATTTAAAACAATTGATATTTTGCAGAAAATAAACAGTTTGATATTTGCAGAAGATAAAACAATTGATATTTGTAGAAAATAAACAATTGATATTTGCAGAAAATGAACAATTGATATTTGTAGAAAATAAAACAGTTGATATTGCGGAAGAATTTCCAGCAGTTTGTGAAAAATTAAAGCAGTTGATATTTACGAGAATTAAAATGCGACCGACCATGTAGGCGGTAAAACGAATAATTGAATTTAAATTGCCGAAAGTAAATTGCGGAAATTTAAAGTGCGAATAATTTAAATAGTTGATAAGTGCAGAAAATTAAATAGTTGATAGTACGAAAAATAATCATACGAAGCATACGAATTATTTTTACGGAAAAACGTGATCCGAAGTTACGGAAAGAATTGAAAATGGGTTGGGCCCAATTGAAAAAGGAAAAGAAAACTGAAATGGGCCAGGAATAGTGCCTGGCCCAAGGAAAATATTTAAACGGTGATGGGCCTGGCCCATCACCCTTACACACGTGAACAGTGCCGAAACATGGCACTGTTCATCATCCTTTTCCTTGGTCGCCGGCGCTACTGCCAGCGGCCAAGCTCCGGCTTCCCTTGCCCATTTCTCGCGATCTTCATACCGAGATGCTCGTCTCCTCGACGGCGTCTCGACCGTATGAAACTCGAATTTTATTTCAAAACACACCGAGTTTAATTTCGAAAAAATGACAAAACTGTTAATTATCAAAAACTAATTAATTCACACAATCTAGCTAACGGTTTTTAAAATTGAAAGTGTGTATTTAATCTACATCATGTATGTGAATTAATGGCATAAAAGAAAGCAATTTATTTGCTCAAGATCGAGCCAAACGAAATTAAAGGAAAAACATGCTTAAAGAAACGAAAACGCTTAGAGAGAGAAAGCTTACTCTCTCAAGCTTTAACTGGACGATTGTCGCTCTAAGTGAGCAAGCTAATCAAGGAGGGAGAGAGAGCAAGTTTCCTTGCGAATTTGGTGTCGTTTGTTCGAAGGAGAGGGCTTGTATTTATAGCCCGAAGATCGCGTGGCTTTTGAAGCTTGGTTTTGCGTGTGGTGGTCGTTTGTCGCGATGGAGGAGCTACGGCCGTGTGAGGTGGCAGGTCTAGGGGCTAGTGATGATGATCGACAGGACAGGAAACGACTTGGAGGCGACGGGAGCAGGCTGCTTGGTGGCCTGCTCCGCTGCTGTTTACGTCCATGGTGCATGTGCACCATGGTTGATTGATTAGCCAACCGTTGATCTGGTTGACTTTTCATGGTTGACCAGATCAACGGTTGAGATCAAAGGCTCTTTTAATCTTATTTAAATGGCCTCGAGCTGAGTCCTGCGAGCAAACGTTCAGACTTTTCGAACCGAAGGTACCAGCGCGTAGAGAAAAATACGACTGGTTTAACCGTCTACAGTGAATAATGAAAATTTTCCGTTTAACGTGTTCATTTTCTCGTTCAAAAACTTGAAATGTTCGGACAGAAAAATAATGATGTTACGCCGAAAATTACAATAAACGTTGTAGACCGTTGCGAACAGAAAAAAAGCTAGCAACTAGTTGATGGAAAACATTTCAAAGTCAAGCTATTGTCCGAGGGAACTTACTCGGGTCCAATAAAAGCTCGAACGAAAATAATAATAAAAAAATAAAAATACTAAAAATGTGCTAAAATACTAAAAATCCTAAAATTCATGTGATGACCTAAAATGAAGAAAAAACTAGCAAACGACGGCCGGATAATCAAAAATGTGATTTTTAAGGCTAAAAATAATAATGATAATAATAGTGAAAATACGTGCCGAAAAATTACAAATGCTATTTCGAAAGCTGACGATGCTAACGATGATGCTAAAATGCAACGAAACACTTAAAAATGCTAGCGACAGTAAATCAACTGAAAATGACTGTAAATTAACTAAATAACAGAAATGCTAAAATTAAGTAAAAATGGCGTCAAAATTCGGGTATCAACAGTTGATGTAAGTGTTTCTCTCATAAATGCGTTATCTCACCCATTGCCTTTTAATGTCATTCTTGCATTTTCTTTTACTTTCTTATCCCTCGCTTCATTTTCCTTTGCAGGACACCACTATTGCCTCCACTCTCGCATCCCCAACAAACAGTATGAACTTGAGCCACATATTGGATCGTCTTGCGAAGAGGGCGCGAGTTCGCTGACTGGTCGCGCTGATACCGGGGGGGAACACAATGTCGCCTTTGATTCCACGATGCCTTTCGCGGATCAATCTTCTGATTTTCTTGGGGGCATTGGTGCTCCAGGGCCCTTCGAGTCCTCACTGCATTCCTTTGACACCTCGGTTCCTCCCTTTTCTAGTGGTTTGGGTTTCAGCGAAGATTTGTCTGGTTTCTCACCTCACGGTTCCTTTGGGCTTCATGGGGGTACTTCTTCTCTCCAACCTCCATCTCCCCCTACCTTAGTTTTTGTTCCTTCTAGCGCCCCGATGCTTCGGCACTTTGGGGGAGGGGTTGTCACGCCTCACCTTATGGCCGATCTGAGCTCGATGGGCGAATCCGGTCCTGTCACTCATCAAGTTGACTTGTCCAAACTGCGTAGTTCCGGGTTTCCAGCTGTTGGGGGCGATAGTTCCATCGAAGTTTCTTCTCTCTTGGCTTCTTATGCACTAACATCCCGCGAAGAGCAGGAGGCATTCCTCTCTTGATCCGCGGATGAGCAGGTAAATTCGTTGCTTTCCAAGCTCTTTACTTATTTCTCTGAGTTTCATTACTAGGAGAAGCATATGTCGCATAAGGTCGCTTCCCTTTTCGCCTCCTTAGACGGGCTTTCTAAGGAGCGAGAGGAAAAGGAGAGGTTATTGAAGGAACGCCAGAATTTGTTACTGGCCTTGGAAATGGCTAAGAGGAACCAGAGAGAGGCGCGGGAGCAGGCATCTGCTGAGAAAACTAAGAGTGTCGCGTTGGAAGAGGAAAAGACAACATTGATAGCAGAGAAAACGACACTAGAGGGAGAGACGGCAGAGAAATGCATGTGGTACGTTGAGAACACTGTGGCTATTATGGCCAACTGCTTTAGAGAGATTCACGGAGAAGAGATGTACTGCGGTGCCGCCCTTACTGACGCTTTCATGAAGAAGTTCGCCGATCTCACGGACGAGGGCTTTCGCTAAGCCAAGGCAAAGGGCTACCGGAGTCGGAGGAGTTCATTGGACCGACATACCTCGGGCGTTATTGCTCTTTTTCTTGATCATCAAGAGTCGTCCATTTTTGTCCTTGTCTTTTGAACTTTAAACTTTTAGACTTTTGTTTTTGTAACCCCTCAAGGGTATTTGTGAACAATCATATATTCGGCTTCATAATTTCTTTTGTTGCTGATTTCCTTTCCTTATTGACTCTTCTTTAAGCTCTTTCCATATGATAGTGGCATCATTATCGCCACGAAAATGCTGACAAGTCTGCTGCTTACTGCCGCAGAATAACGGATTTCCATAGGAGTATGCCAATTACCCCTTGGCTACCCATTTGATAAAATCATGGATTGTGATGATGGGTGCTTCAGGAGATATCGCGACATGATCTCAACATGCCCATTTCAATTATCACTTAGTAGATAACCTCCGCGATAACAATCTTATAGAGAAGAAGCGCGATATCCGTCGCTTCCAGCTTTCTGCAATATATAGCGCATAATCGCATTGTCGTAGATGTTCTCAGCTGACGGCTTAGAATGACCTGTAGATAGATTCTGACGTATCCCTTTCCATGGGAATATTTGCCAGAGAGAGAGAGACATAGTACATATGTCCTTTGGATCACATTTCCCGAGCCGCGATAACGAGAGTGTCCAACTCTTCGTCGTCTGAATAATATCTCTGCACATTCTCAATTATAAGTCATTAGTAAAACGACATGTACTAATAGACAATAGTTACCCGTAGGAGCCTCCTCGCCTCCGTCTTGGGGTGTTGTCGCTGATGTCGCTCATATTGCTTTCTCCACCAGCTATCTTCACCAGGGATTTCCCATCTGGTTACTTGCTGGGATTTCGCGATTCTTCGCGTTTCCATATTTCCACGATCAGCCTGGAAAGTGCCTCATCTTAGTGAGTCGTCGGATCAAGACAGGCCATCACAAGGCTAGGTTCTTCACTTTCAGGCGTTGTCCTCACATCCCGGAATCGTGCCCTCATCTTAGTGAGCCGTCTGTATTAGCCCGGTTATCACAAGGATAGGATTTTCACTTCCCGGATGGAGTTACTATCTCTCTGGGGCGTTCCTCCCCTCGGCGAGCCGTCTTCACGAGCACGGTCGACATGAGGGTAGGACTTTTCACTCCCAGAGATGCCGGGACGTGCCTCGTCTTAGTGGGTCATCTATGTTAGCCCGGTTTACCACAAGGATAGGATTTGCACTCCCGGGGGCATCGGGACATGCCATCGTCTTCATGGCCCACCTATGTTAGCGTGGCTACCACAAGGATAAGACTTTTCACTCCCGACGCTAAATTTTAAGTGTGCCAGGGCGTGCCTCATCATAGTGAGCCGTCTTATTAGGACCGACCATCACTAGGATAGGACTTTTCACTCCTGGCACCCTTTATTATCTGCACACAGTCAGCCACAAAACACACAAGAATATTCTCTATTCAAGCGTTAGCGCTGTTAGCGAAATGTGCAGAGACATATCAAAGTCTAGCATGATATTATTTCAAACGAGCTATGTTCCAAGAGTTAGGCAAGGGAGTACCGTCAAGTGTTTCCAAGTGATATGTTTCCTTCCCGATGACACGGGTAACGCGGTATGGCCCGTCCCAGTTCGGACTGAGCTTCCCCACGCACTGACCAGCTGCTTGTTTGTCTCTGAGTACCAGGTCACCTGCTTTCAATAACCGTTCTCTGACGCCCCTGTTGTGATATCGCGTCATTTTCTATTTGTAATGCAGCATTTTCAGAAGGGTTTCCTTTTGCCATTCTGGTAATGTGTCTAGGTTAGCTCGTAACCTTTCCTCATTCAGTTCCTCCCTGAAGTACGCTACTCGCAGGCTTAAAGTACCGATCTCCACCAGTGTGACGGCCTCAGTGCCGAAGGCCAATGCGAAAGGCGTTTCTCCAGTACTGGTTTTTACGGTCATGCGGTACGCCCACATCATATACGGCAGTTCGTCTGCCCATTTCTTTTTAGACCCTTCCAAGTTTTTCTTGATACCACTAAGGATACTCTGGTTTGTCACCTCCGCTTGACCATTGGTCTGCGGGTGGGCCACGGAAGAGAACCTTTGTTCAATATAGAATTCTGCACATTGGTCTTTAAAGAATCGACTGGTGAATTACGTCCCGTTGTCGCTTACCAACACACGGGGTACACCGAATCGACTTGGTGCTTAAAAAAATGCCAAATTTTCTCCGTCGTGATGTTCGCCACCGCCTCTGCTTCTGCCCATTTCGTGAAGTAATCTACCGCCACGACTACAAATTTCAATTGATACCTTGCCTTTAGGAACTGTCCTAGGATATCGATCCCCCATTTCGCAAAAGGACAAGGGGCCACAATTTCAAAGATTTCTGTGGCGGGCTGTCGAGGAATCCTAAAGAACTCCTGACACTTTTGACAAGTCTGTACATAATTGTGGCAATCTCTTCGAATGGTTGGCCAATAAAATCCTGACCGGAACACTTGTGCGGCTATGGTTCCGCCTGATACGTGCATACCGCATATTCCTTCATAGATTTCTCGCAAGGTGTGAAGGCCTTCTTCTTCTGTTATACACTTGGCCGCTGGGTGAGAGAAGCATCTCCGAACCAGCTCCCCGTCATAATATGTACACCGTGCCGCTTGTTTCAGCACTTTCTTTTTCTCAGCGTTATCTGTAGGTAACTCTTCATGTTTCAAATATTTTATTACGGGGATTCGCCAGTCGTTTTTGATTTCTTCAATGCAATGCGACGCTTGCTCTTCTATGAAGGAAGGTGCCGATATTTCTCGGTAGTATGCGCCCTTAGGTATGGGTGCTTCCGGGTTCGCCGCAAGTTTGGCAAGGTTGTCTGCCTCAGTGTTATCCTCTCAAGGGATGTGCTCGAAGCTGACTCGCATGCCACTTTTCTTTATTTCCAACAATTCGCGCTTCACCTTAGCGAGATATCGCACCATGATAGGCTCTCTAGCTTGGGAGTGTCCCAAGACTTGGTCTATTATCAACTTGGAATCTCCACAAATCTTTAATTGCAAGTCTCCCATCATTCTTGTATCGTGTATAGCCTTGCTGGAGAAGTTTCTTCCGATCCTGAGCCCAGCCAATAGTGCCTCATATTTTGCCGCGTTATTAGATAACGGCTGTAGAATCCTGATGGCGTATCGTATATGTATGTCACGTGGTCCGATCATGAAGATCCCCGCTCCAGCGGATTCTTGGTTCTTGGCCCCATCCACATGGATGACCCACAAATCCGTGTAGGTTTCAGGGAACGGAAGGTTCAAGTCATCTTTTTCCTCCTCCTGTAGGTCCGTTAACGGGTCCTCTATGAAGGTACACTCGGCTATGAAGTCTGCTAGGACTTGGGCTTTCACGGAGGGTATTGCTCAAGCTCAATGGCCCAAATCAGCATTCTTCCCGAAGACTCAGGTTTTCAAAATATCCTTTTCAAAGGTTGATTAGTAAGCACGATAACAGGATGAGCCTGGAAATACCTATTCATTTTCCTTGTGGCCTGCACCAACGCAAACGTTATTTACTCGATGCGAGCGTATCGCAGCTCGGCATCTTTCAAAACATAGACTCACAAAGTAGACAGGGTGGTGTAGGTTGTTTTCGTCTTGAACGAAGACGGCACTAACCACTTCGTCAGCGACGCCGAGATATAAATACAAGGTGTCTCCTTGTTCAGGCTTTGTCAACACTAGATCGGACGATAAGTAGGCTTTTAGGCTCGTAAATGCTTCCTCGCATTCCGCCGTCCACCCGAAAGGGGCTTTCTTGCGTATGACCTTAAAAAAGGGGAGGCATCTCTCGCGCTACTTGGGGATAAACCGTCCTAGGGCGATAACATGCCCTGTTAGCCTTTGCACCTCTTTGACGGTTCGAGGAGATATCATATCCTGGATAGCTTTGACCTTCGAAGGGTTGGGCTGGATGCCTTTTCGGCTGACCACATAACCCAAGAATTTTCCCGTCTGAAGCGCAAACATGCATTTACGAGGATTCAACTTCATTCTATACTTTCTCATCACACTGAAGACTTCTTCCAAGTCGTTCAAGTGGCCCTGGAAGCTTCATCTTTTGACCAGTATGTCGTCAACGTAGGCCTCCACATTCTTTCCAATCTGTTTTTTGAAAACTTTATTTGCCATTCATTGAAAGGTTGCTCCCACGTTCTTTAACCCAAACGGCATTGCTGTGTAGCAGTAAGTGGCTTTTGGCGTGATAAAAGCGGTCTTTTCCTCATCCTCAATGGCCATGGGGATTTGATGATATCCCAAATTGGCGTCTAATGAGCTTAGATAGACGTACCCAGCAGTCTGATCGACCAGCTGATCAATTCGAGGAAGCGGGTAGCAATCTTTGGGACAAGCATCGTTTAGGTCAGTAAAGTCGATGCACATACGCCAATCCCCGTTGGGCTATGGAACAAGAACTGGATTAGCTAGCCAGGTTGGGTATTGAACTTCTCAGATGAATCCTGTGCCCAGGAGCTTTGTCACTTCCTTATCGACGGCCAACGCTTTCTCCGGGGAAAACGCTCGTCGTTTCTGTTGAATCGGCTTGACACTAGGGTCAACATTGAGTCGATGTTCCGCTACCTCTCGCGAAATACCGGGCATGTCCGCCGGCTTCCATGCGAATTCCCCTTTGCATTTGTTCAACAGTCGAGTCAGTTGAAGGTTTTCTACTGGGCTAAGCTTTTCGCTAACTAGGAAGCTCGCTTCATCTATCCCCTTAACCGACACGGGTATCATCTTATCCACGGGTTGGGTGCGCTTCTTGTCATTCTGCTCATACAGGTCCACCGTTACGCACACATACCTATCACAACTCTTCCGAGTCATGAGGAGGTAACACTCGGCCGCCAATTTCTGATTGTCTTTTATTGAGACTACTCCATCCCAGGAGGGATATTTCATCCTCAAATGTTTTTGCGATATCACCGCTTCGAAGCGGTTGAGGAAAGGTCTCCCCAGAATAGCGTTATAGGGCAGATTTAGGTCTACGACCAGGAATAGCAGCTCCTCCGATCGCTTGTAGGTATCCTCTCTGAAGTACACAGACAAGGTGGTTACCCCGGTCCCTGGGATTGGGACCCCATCCACCTCAATTATTGGCTTCTTGTAGGGCATCAACTCGCTATCGGGGCGCTTCATAAGATTATAGGCTTCCAATGAAAATAAGTTCACGGCGCTTCCGTTGTCCACGAGGGTTCTTCTGACCCTGTGATTAGCGATAATAGGTGTGACCACTAACGCATTGTTATGTGGGTAAATGACGCTTTTCTTGTCTTCTTTAGAGAAAGACAACACCATCTTATCCAAAGCGTTTATCGCTTCGCTTTTCATTATCGCGCCCTCCCGCTTCTGCTTGTCTCCCGTCGCGGGTGTTAACTGTGCTGGTTCATCTAGGTAAGGGGCGCCTCTAGCTATGATGTTGATGATAGGGACCTCGTCATCATCCACCATGAGTGTCTCTCTACCTCTTCCGGCGGGGACAGCGTTGTTCCCGGGAACGCGAGTGGGCGCTGGTCTATTATCAGCAACTCTATCCGTGGGATTGTTCCTAGCTTCCTCTCTAGTCTTAGTGGCGAATTCTCTGAGATAACCTTCCTCTACTAGGCGTTCTATCGCCAGCTTCAATTCTCTTCACACTTCTGTAGAGTGTCCCTTAGCTTTGTGAAACTTGCAAAAAGCATTTTCTCTTCCTCGCATGACTACCCTAGGCTTAATGGGGGTTGGGTAATGGATGGGTAGATTCTGCTGTTCCACAATCGCTAATATTTCCGCCCTTGGTAAAATGAGGGAAGGGAGGTCCGGGTCGTAAATTCGGCCCTTGGAAGGATCTCTCTGCCGTCGAGTAGGGGAGTTGCTAGACTTTCCTTTTGAGGAGTTGCCTCTTGACCGATTGGAGGCCTTAGGAATGTGATCTTTTCGTTGTGCGTATTCGTCGATAAAGCGATCCTCCGAAGTGGTGGTGGTAGGAGCATTAGGGACTTGAGGTGCGTCTTGTAACACGTTCTGGGCTTTGTCCCTGTTTTCTTCTTCTTTCATTCTTGCGTAGTTATGGGCTTTCAGCCTTAACGCATCTAAAGTTACTAGGGGGTCCACCATCAACGTGTCTCTTAGTTTCCCGTAACGGCAGTTCTGCTTCAAGGCTTCTATGGCGAAGTCGACGGTAACGCCAGGCGTTAACGACATTTCCAAGTCAAAACGACTAAGGAAATCCCTCAAAGATTCCTGAGGCTTTTGGTGCATATCAAATAAGGCCGCGGCAGATTTCCTGATAGGGACCGTAGTGCTAAATCGACTTCGAAACTTCAATTCCAACTGTAGGAAACTGTCAGTAGATCCGCCGGGAAGACCTTCAAACCAGAGGCGGGCAACCCCTGACAACGTCATGACACATATTTGACACAAGGCTGCATCGCTATGGGTCTGAAATTGTACAAAGTCCTTCACCTTGTTGAGGTGAGAAATGGGATCTTTGGTACCATCGTAGGATTCTGTAGGAAGTTTCACATGTCGGCTGACCCTATGACGCCTCACACGATGGCTAAACAGGTGACCTAAAGTGTCGTCAAGGATTTCACACGTATGGCAAGGGGGCGACACTTCCAAATGACGCCTCCGATTACATGGATCTGGAGTGTGATGTCTCCGTGGGGACTGGCTGCGACTCCTAGGCGAGAGGGTTCGATGTCTCCTGCTGCTGGATCTCTCACTGCGTTCAAGGGATACATTCTTATTCGCTTATTCTCGTCGACCGTCCCAACGGTCTCTATATTCGTCGAGTCGCCTTTCTCCTTGGGGGATGGGAAATTGTGGCACTTGTGGCACGTAAGACTCTATTTGTCCCTGATCAAGTCGCACAAGGCTAATTGGGGTATCCATCGAGGGCATAGTCAATGGAATACTTCTGTGTTGTAAAGGCGATAAGGGTCGCTCGGCGACAATAAATGGTGTAAAAATAACCTGGGGAGTAATACTCGACCCAGAAGCATCTGGCGTGATCCTCGCAGCCAGCTCAATCAAGTAATCCAGTCGAGCACGAAGGGCGGATATTTCACTCGCGAGGGGATTGCTTACCCCGTCAAGCGTGAGTCCCCTAGAATGAGGGGTATAAGAACTGGATCCCCCCATCTGAGACAGAGGAATATTTATGTGGGAGGAAGGCGTTCCTCCTATTGACCTAAAGGAGAGATCTGAAGACTCCCGAATGATTTCCTGCATTATAGTAGAATCATCAGCAGTGGCGAAAGGAAAAAGTCGCCTACGGATCGCAAAGGGAATGCTAGAAGATGGAGGTGGACTGGACTCCGAGTCAGAAGCCATGGTTGGTTCGATCTTCCAAGAAAAATGGAGCTTGGCTGTCAAGGATGCTCACTTAACCAACCAAAGCTCTCAACGAAAGCACCACTTTGATAAGATTCGGTGTTCTGGAGGATCGGGGGTAGGGGTATGGCCGTTCAGAGTCACTGTAGTTGCCGTCAGATGTACCTGCAAAGCGCTAGAGGGGGAGCTCCGGCGTAAACACTCCGATGCTTAAGTTAGTACGGCTGTTCAAAATAGCAGAGGTTCCAGTAGCGATCTTAGGCCTACCTTGCGTTTCAAATGGTGGGGTATTTATAGGCCACGCGAGGGAGTTACCTCTAGGGGAGGCGTTATTGGGGAAGTTACCTCTAGGGGGAGGCATTACTGGAGGCATTCCGAATGTCGTCCCACTCCTTTCTAACTCTATCTCTCTTATTTTATTTTGTGAATTCAGAACCTTTTCCTCTTTATTTTTGGGTATTCTATTTTCCCTTTATTAGTTAAGATTTCTATCCCTTATCCCCTGATTTCTCTCTTTCTTCCTTTTCCCATGCGATTTTATTCGCCTGTAAATATTCTCTTTCCACGTATTCTTTCCTTTTGTTTTTATCTTCCCTAACTACTCTCTTTTAAAATTTTGAAAAAGAAGGCGGTTGGGATCCGCGGGCTATACTCTCTCTCCTCCTTTCAAGACGTCGCGTCATCAGAGGGGATAAAAAAGTGGCCCTCATTAATATCTCTGTCAGACGCAGCAACCTTGGCAGCACGCTCCCCTCGTCTTTTCTCCTTCCCTCTTCCAGCTATCATCCACGTCTCTCTCACCAACAACCAAAACACTTCACTCCACTGACCCATCACCATCACCGAATCATCTCCTTCTCTCTCTCAAATCACCATTTTCCCTCCTACCACCATGCCTAGAGTAAAACAAGTGGCCCATAAGCTCGTTACCTCAGACCCTGAATGTTCCTCCTCCTCTCACAAATCTCTCAGCCTCGGTCTCGACAAGGAGCAACCTCCTTCTCCAACCATCCCTCCAACCACCGAGCTAAAACCCACTTCCCCCGCCGCTCACCAGTCAGACGGTGAGATAGAAATCACCGGTACGGTTCCAGCGACCTCCACAATGACGAGATCTGGTCGCGTTTCCAGAAAACTACCCACCACCACTCCCAAAAAGCCGAAGGTTGAGAAAGCCTCCCCTGCAGCTAAGAAGAAGCTTACGGTCGAAGAGGTCCTGCAGGACATCTTGGTGACCGAATCTGAGCATGAAGACGAGCTGGCGGCCGGAGCTGAAGAAGAGGAGGTCGAACAGACCGCCACTAGCGCCGACGATGAGGAAGGTTCCGGTGAAAATGAAGAGGAGGACGAGGAAGAAGATGAGGAGGCCGAGAAGGAGGCCGAGAAGGAGGCCGCAGAGAAAGTTGCGGTGGAAGTAGCTGAGAAAGAGAAAGCTGCGAAGGAGGCGGCTGCAAAGGCTGAGAAAGCAACAACTCTCAAAGCAGAGGCCGCAAAGAAGGCCAATGATAAGGAGGCCGCAGCAAAAAAGACGGTCGTGAAAGGGAAGGCGAAGAGTCCGGCCAGAGCGGATCCGCCTCCAGAGCCAGAAACGCCAGTGGACAGGAAAAGGAAGGCAGCATCTTCCTCAAAGTCCCCAGCCAAGCAAGTCCCAGCAAAGAAAGTGTGTCGTGACCCCGACGACGATTCAGACAGCGAGGGCTCGACTCAAGTGCTTGCCTCCACCCCGTGAGGGTCTTCAATCCAGGTTGTTTCTGACCTCTCTAATCCCCATGAATGGCTATCTTTTGATGATAAACCTTCATTAGATAAAGTGCATGCTATGAACTCCAGAGGCGTTAGCCCATGTGCGCGCCTAGATTTGGAATTTTTGAGAAAAATGGGGCAGGAAGCTAGAATCTGAGAGCTCGTTGGTAACATAGGTTGGGAGTCCTTTTTCTTTTTAGAACATCCAACCTATGTCGAGCCCTCGCTAGAGTTGTTTACTACTTTTTGGGTTAGTTCGGACCATTTCAAGCCTAAGGGCAAGCATGGACCGAACCCTTCAACCCCTAAACTGATTAATTTTTGCTTAGCGAATAAATGGCTTAAGTTGTCTCTCAATGAGTTCAATTGTGCACTTAATTTTGTCACGCCTGATGGTTTAAAATCCAGTGCTAATAAGAATTCTTTGACTGTGATTCCCCTTGTTTTTTATGCTGATATGGCCTTTCGTGAGTTATCTGAGAATCCTAATGTTGTTTTCAACCCCAAATCCTCTAAAGCGCATGAAATTATGGACCCTGTCCTTAGAATTTTGCATCGCTTTCTTGCTCTTACTTTTGCTGGTAGATTTGGCTCTTCAGGGCAGTTAACCCTACAAGAGCTATTTCTCCTTTGGTGCATGAAAAACAAGCGTAGGGTGAATTTAGGATTTTGGGTTGCATGTGTTATTATTCATGTTCAGAATGGCTCTCGAGGCCCTATTTTAGGATCTCTAATTGCTCTGCTTGTTGTGAATTTGCGCAATATTGATTTGACCTCTGCTGGCCTTAGTGAGCCCATTGCTTTCAAGGATTTAGAGCCCCGTACACTTGATGTTATGGGGCACTTATGCATCTCACATGGTATTTTGAGGTTTTCCTTAGGTACCACGCCATCGGGAGAGAAGGTCTTCGGCACGAAGCATGGAGGAGATTTCTCCTACCCCAGCATTTCAAGGCCTCACGCCCCTGTTGCTCCTCGTACCCCCGAAGAAAAATCCGATCGCGCCCCCGGGAGCAATCAAGCAAGCAAGTCATCCGATCTAACACCCCAAACGCTCCTCTGAATCGAGCGCCTACTGCAAGCAGTCCTAGCGGAGCTTCGAGGCCTCGCAACTGAAGTGGCCAAGAGCAAGCTACCGCCCTCCTGATCCCCCCCCCCCCGAACAATTTCTCTTTCTTGCCCTCGAGGAGGGCCAAAAACATTTTTACTTGCTTGTTATTTTTCTATCATGTACTTATTTTAATTTTCGTTGAACTTCTTGTGTGTGCCCTTCTCACATTGAGGACAATGCGTAGCCTAAGTGTGGGGAGTGATATATCTGTGTGTTTGTTGCATGTTTAATTTTCAATTTGTTGCTTGATTGCATGTTTTTGCGGAATTTTGCTTTTATCGAATTTTTTAAAAAAATTTAGGACTTTGCTAAAATTTTCCAAAAATCTGTCACTGCCCAGTTTTTCAAAACCTCTATGTATGGACACACACTCTTGATCACATATGCACAAGTAGGGACCACCGGCACCTTGTCTAGACCTAGTTGTTCCCATTTTTTGTTGTTGAACCTTATATCCATATCTAGGCCTCGACATCAGTAGTCACAAAGCACCCTGTGAGCACTTGGGCCTCCATGCCTATTTCTTTCTTGTGTAATTAGGATGCTTTAGCTAGGCACTGGTTGATCTTGCATGATATCCCTGGGTATAGTCACTGTTACACATGGGAAAGCTTCGATTTGACAGAAAACTTCGCATCAATGTCTTCTTCTTTCTTTTCTCCGTCTCTCTCTCTCTTCTCTTTTTGAGCCCTCGACATCCCCCTTCTTTTCATATTCTTTCCTGACCATTTGTATTTTCTTGATCTTTCTCCTTGGCAGGTGAGGTAGCGATTATTGAGGGTAACGTCGAGGGCTAGACATCTAAAGAACGCGCAGACAAGTTCAAGTGTGGGGAAGCAGACGAAAGCAAAGAGACTTCATAGCCGAAAACAAGCAGAGATCTAGGGCAAGAAAAAGCAAAAGCTCAAAACAGTTTCGAGCCCTAGATCATTCAAGCGATTCGAGCCCCCAAAACGTTCAAGTGTGGGGAAGCGAAAAAAAAGTCACCATCGATGCTGGAAGCAGATCAAGGGCAAGCGCCGAACGAAAAATCAAAAGTTTCATGCCCCGGAAGAATCAATATTTTGAAACTGGTTCGTGCCCCCTCTCTTATCTTTTAAAAAAAATCAAAGTAAAAGGAGGGGGGTATTAAACGAACAAAGAAAGTATCCGCATCCGAAGCCTCAATAAGAAGATGTTCCTGCCCTCGAAAGAAGACCTTTGTCTAGCCCCCGAATCATCAACGTGCCCTCGATGAAAGCTGCCTTGCCACTTCGCCTTTTTCCTAAGCCAAGGAATCCATCCAGGTTTTACCTGGCCCTTTCTTTTCTTTCCTTCTTTTCTCCCCTCACTTCTCTTTTGTTCATCTCCTGTTTCTCTCTTCTATATTTCTAGCTCTTTCCATCCCTTTTCTTTCTTTTTGTTGATGCGTTGTTTTTTCGATTGTTGATTGCCCATACGTGTGTTCTACAGTACTCGGATTGATATGCAAGTTTGACTTTGTGCTGTGTTATATGCATTTAGTTTTGAGCATAAACACTTAGCTTTGCTTGCGAGAGTGAGTGTAAACACGTATCTGGTAAGGACTGCTGATTAAGGGTTGGATATGGGCAAGTTTGATCTTTGGGGTCGTTACCCCTCTGGCGTGATGCAGGTTTCTCCTAGGTGAGAATGGGTTATGTGCGAAGTCTAGCTTGGTGTCGGTTTGTATTTGTATGTGGTCACTATGTTGTCTGTTCCTAGAGGTAGTTTTCAGTTTTGTGATTGCTCGAGGGTGAGCAATGGGCAGTGTGGGGATTTGATAGCATGTCTTTATCATCGGTTTTTCTATCTTATTTTTGACCTTTTCAAGGGCAAGATACTTCTGATTTGCCCTTTTTCCTATCTTTTTACAGATCAACGCCTAAAGGGAGAAAAGAGCGGAAACAAGCATTTTTTGAAGCATTTCTGGAGTCTTGAAGATCGAGGTCTAGAGGAGCAGAAGTCGTCGAGCCCGCGATGCTAACCAGACCAGTGAGCAGTCTCACGCCCTCGACTTTCCTGCGTCAGATCAGAGATCAAGAGCCAAAGGAAAGAATTCCAGAAGCTTCCAGAAGGTGTCAGACGCTTCCAGAAGATCCCAGAAGATTCTAGAATATTCTCTAGCAAGGACGCGGTCCCCTTGTGTGCTGGCGTCCTCCCAAGCGCTGACACCCTCTCTCCCTTAGCTGTATTTTTATCTCCTAGCTAGTTTTAGCCTATATAAGCTTAGCTTTAGGGTTTTTGTAAGGGTGGCTGACTCTAGACACTAAAAATACCTCTTTCTTTTACCCTAATTTCTAGGGATTTTATTCTCTTGAATATTGGAGCAGCCGCCAGTTTTGTAAAGGAGGAAGCTTTCCTTCTTTGATTTATTAAATCATTTACCGGTTTCCTCTAATCCTTTTCTCTACTCCTTCTTGCATGATATTCATTACCTACTGTTTATATCTGGTTATGAGTAGCTAAATACCACCTTCTTAGTGAAGGGTGTTTCGAGGGTTGCAAGGGTTAGTTAGGAGGCCTAAAGTGTGCTTAATATATTCTCTTGTCATATTCAATCATTTATCGTTTTAATCCTTGCTCATTTAGAACTGTTGAGGGCCTGATCAACTGTTAATATTTCTGCATGTGTATTGTCATTCTCTTAGTTATAACTGAAGCGAATCCTTGAGATAAAGTAGACACCTAGTGTAGACATCGCGAGAGGTCTTTCGTCTAGGGGTATTTGATTGTTTAGGTTATGTGATGCGAGCTTGACAACCTGAGATGTCACGCCCTAGATCCGTCTTGCCTCCACTTCATGGGCGTTTTGAGTAGTGCCTCCCCGCATTCGTGCCTGGGAGGACGGCGAAATGTCAATGTCGCCCCATATGTGGAAACGGGGGTGGCTTCTACCTACGAAGGTAAGTAGGGAGCCTACGTGGAAACATGGCTCCTATAGCAGGTCTATGCCTGAGCTTGGACTATTTTCGTGCCCATGATTAACTAACCTAGAAAGCAACCCGAGAACACCTTTCGCTAAGACCTCTTCCCAACTGATTTATATCTCTTTTATTACTTTTCATGCCCTCGAGTACCTTTTGTTATTTTGCCCTTGATTGCTTTTTACTTTCGAGACCCCGAATGTTTGTTACTTTTATGATTGCGGTTTACATATTTTTACTTATTTGTTTTGTTAGCTCCCATATCTGCGTTGATTAATTCATTAATCGACAAAAACTTCCCCCAGTGTTTCTTAACCGTATTCTGTTGCATTTGTGCCTTGTCATACACCTTTATTAGCAGTTTATTCCTTCAATCTCTATGGTTCGACCATGTCTTGCCCTATACACATTTATTTGTGCATTAGGCATCAGGAAAATATTTAATACATTTGAGTGACGATCAAGCATCTCTTAGGATTTTGCTAACGAAGTAATGGGATGATGAATTCCATTGTCGTTACGCACAAGGATAGAGCTTACTACTTTATCGGCAAATTTTCAAATAAAGATATAGGTCTTCCTTATTGATTGGACTAGAAAACAAAGGATTGGAATGTAAGTAATCTTTTAGTTGCTGAAAGGATGTTTTGACATTCATCTATCCAGCCAAATAGTGCCTTCTTTCTAATCACCTTGAAGAATAGTAGGCATTTTTCACATACCTTGGAGATGAAATGGCTCAAAGAAATTGTGCTCCTAGTCAATTTTGGATTTCCTTCTTTGTTTGAGGGGCACACATGCTATGAATTTCCTGTATGTTGGTGGGATTATGCTCAATTCCTTTACTGCTCACAATATACCCAAGGAACTTCCATGTTTGAAAAGCGAAAGAGCACTTTTTGGGGTTCAGCTTCATCTGATAATAGCTCATGATTCCAAATACCTTCTCAAGATTCACTAGATGTTGAGTAAAAGAGTGACTTTTTACCAGTATGTCATCTACGTAGACTTTTACGTTTCTCCTTATTAACTCTTTGAACATCATGTACATTAAACGTTGGTAAGTTGCCCCAGCATTTTTGAGGTCAAATATCATTCTCGTATAACAGTAAGTGCCTTTTGGAGTAATGAAGGCAATATTATCCTCTTCTTCTTTGGCCATGGGAATTTAGTGATATCCTGAGTTTGCATCTATGTAAAACTAGCCGCTAAATCTATTAGTTGATTGATGCGTGGCAGAAGGTAATTATCCTTGGGGCAAGCGTCATTCAAGTTTGTAAAATCAATGCACATTCTCCAATCACCATTCATTTTGGGACTAGAACTGGGTTGACGAGCCATGTTGAGTACCGTATGTCTCTGATGAATCTAGAAGCAAGTAACTTGTCAACTTCTTTTTCTATTGCTTGAGACTTTTCTTTCTTGAATGATCGTTATGGTTGTTTGATAGGTTTAGCGAAAGGATCAATCTCCATTTTGTGTTCAACAACCATTCTAGAAATCCCAGGCATGTCGGTCGTTTCCCAAGCAAACTCGGCTTTAGACTTTTGTAACAAATTTATGAATTGTGTACGTTCTTCCGTGGAGAGATTCTCTCCTATCATGAAATAGGCATAAGGGATGTCTTGTACTGGAACTGAGATCATTTTGTCGATTGACTGCGTTCGTTTCTCATTATCATTATCTATGTGCTCCACAAGGCAAACATACTTGTTCTTCTCTCCCTTTACCATGGTGGCATAACATTCTCTTGCCATGGTCTAATTTCCACAGATTGTAACGACTCCATCATGGGAAATGAACTTTATCTTTCTACGACGTTGAGAGATTACTGCTCCAAAGAGATTGAGGAACGGTCTACCTAACATTACGTTATAGGGAATGTTTAAATAAATGACCATGAAGAGCAATTCAATTAATTTTCCATAGACGTCTTCATGAAAACTCACTAGTAACATTAAACAACCATACATTGCGACGGGTACCCCATAAACACCTACAATTGGGAAAGGGACTGTGTCAAGCCGTGATTTGTCAATTCTCATTTTGTGGAATGTGTTCAAAGTTAATATGTTGATAAAGCTTCCGTTATCGATTAGAGTACACCCTACTCGATAATTGTCCATGATTGGTGATATAACAATGGCGTCATCATGTGGATATAGCACACTGACATTATCTTCTGTAGAAAAGATAATGGCCACGTTTTCTCCCATCGGTTGTATTACTACAAACATTGTGCTAATGTCTTGATGATGTCTCTTAGCACCGAAACTGTTCAATCTGAGTGACCAGAATGTCTAACCTCATTCCCCCATTTGCTAAAGCGACTGTCTTTCCTTTGCTCGTGTCATGGTTGCCTGATTTATTCTGTCTATATTCATTGTTATCATGATTATACCCTAAACGACCATCGTCCCCTCGATCGTTTCTGCGATTATATTAATAATTACCTATGTTATCCCCATTATCTCCATAATAACCACGCCTTCCTAATCTGTTCTCATCATGATTATCTCGTCTATACAGTTTATACTCTCGATTAGTGGACTCTTGTTCAATTTGCTTTTCCATTACCTCTCCGAGGTGACCCTCTTAGAACAGTCTCACTAGAGTCCATGTAAGGTTGCGGAAATGTCTTGTACTATGACCATTCCCTTTGTGGTTGCACTAATGATGGGGGGATGGACCATCGTTTTGTAATTTAGGTGGGTAAGATATGGGAGTTCCTTTCCTTTGTACAAATGCTAACACTTCTTCTCTTGGCCTTAGAAGGTGAATTTCCTTGGCCAATTAGGGATCGAGTATAGGTTTCCGTTTTGGACCTTTAGTCATGTCTCTACTTTGCTTCACTTCTTTACTGTCTTTTGTACTATAAATCTTTTCTGTTTCATTATCCATGGAGAAATATTTGTTTAGTCGCATGCAAAAGTTTCCCATGGTAATGGTGGGTTTACCAGCCAAAGAACATACCAACCATTCATGTTTGCAATTCTGCTTTATTGCATGGATGGTCGTTCCAAGATTTTGATTGGAGATCTCAAAGACTTCTGTGTTGAAATGATCGACATATTGTCGCAGAGATTCGGTAGGATGTCGCTCTAGAGTAAATAGAGATGCAAAATTCTTAGCTATGGGGACAAAAGTAACAAACCTAGAATGGAACGCATGGAATATATCTTCAAAGTTGTTACTACAACCGCCAAATAGCTCCTCATAATACCATTTCCTTGTAAGGCCTGTCAGTGTTAGTGGAAACAGTTGACAAAGAGCTTCATCTCTTTTACATTGATAACGCAGATAGTCTCTTACCCGATGTATGCGATCGTCAAGATTTGTATTTCCACTATATGTGTCATGAGGCAATTTGAGAATGTGAAGCGTCTAAAAATTGAGCATCTTTGCCGAACAAGGTTCCCGTAATCTTTTTATGTTGGGCAAAGTTTTATAATTATCTATTCTTGGTGGTGGAGCTAGAGACACGAACGATGTGTTGGTAGGTCCAGCTATATTATATACCAAAGCAATTATGTTGTCATTTGTATGCCTGATAGCACTTGTTGGAACGGTTATTGGATAAGTGGGAATTGTAGTAGGGATGGTGTCATGACCTAGTAAGGCATGAGTAGTTCCTGAATGAGTGACATATATGGTATCATTATGAGCTCTCCTTATGTTTGAGTATGGATGATATCGGTTAGGCTGGATATCTTGAGACAAGTTCACTTTTGAGGGACAATGTCGATGCCTCGTTCAAACGAAATGACCTTGAGGCCCTTCCATTACAGATCTTGGATGTTTAAAGCTACCAATGTCATCTAAATCTACAATGTATTGAACCATTATAGTATCTCGCTTATTTTTTATCCCTGTTCTAGGGATATTGTTCGTTTGCATCCCTGTTTGGACATTCTCATTCTGTGGAGTTTGGAACAAATTAGCAAAACCTAGGACAATTATATGCGGTGCTTTTGGAATGGGGAATACAACATTCATGACACTCATAAATTCTTATCGTTTTTATTCTATGAGTCCATCGTAGGATGGAGTGGAGGTGGAGGTGGTAGTGTTGAAGGCGATTCATTAGTGAATAGTCCGGGTGGGGTTGGGGTCCCGAAATTAGAAAATTGAAGGGGTTCTGTTGATGTCGTCCAAAACAGCATGGACTTGATCCGAGGTGGTTGCGGTTGTTTATTGGGGGTGGGAAAGTGTTTATTTGGTAGGGCAATAGGTGCGATTGTTGAAGTTGTTTTTGGTGGTAGGCTACTTTTGGGTTGAAAAAATGTTGGATCGTCGCCCGTGCTTCTTTTTTCCGATTAGCATCGTTGCCCATGCTTGAAGATTAGCAAGAGAAATGAGAGAGTTTTCAGGGGTAGGAACTCACTAGGTTACCTCAGACTCTCGATGTAAGCACCGAATAATAACTTATTAATCACTAATATGAGTAAGGAACCAACCAGACTGACTCAAAGCTTAGACGTCGGAATACCTGCAAAGCATTAGGGGGTGGTCCCCGCGTAGAGACTCCAATAGTCAAGTCAGTATATGAATATTCGAGTATAAGTAGAGGTGTCAATTGGACCCGGGACTCGGACCCAGTCCTGTGGTTTCGGGTCGGGACTGGGTCTAATTTTTTGACCCAGATTTGATCGGGACCAGGTCTGGTCCCGACCCGGTCATTGCCGGGTCTATTCGGGTCAGATCCGAGACCCGGTAAAATTTGATTGCTGAAAAAAAAAACCCTAAAGGGCCTAAACACTAAACCAGCAACAGCTTTCCTCTTCGTTCTTCTCTTCTTCAACCACTGCACTGCACACCACCACACTTGACCACCAGCAGCAGCCACACACACCTGACCTCCTCCTCCAACAAATAGCCCAGCCCACTCTTCTCCTCCTTCTTCTTCCTCTAGCCAACCCAAAATAGCGGACAAGCTGCAACGGAGTGACAGCAGAGCGGAGGATCAGCGGCGGTTGGAGGCGGTGTGTGTGGCACGGCTGGGTTTGGTGGAGGCCCGGCGAATTGGTGAGGTGCGTGTGGTGGTGTTGTGTGGATTTGGATGGAATTAATTAATTGGCAGGGGGATTGGATTTAATTTTGCAAGAAATTGGTTAAATTAATTTGGCAGATAGTGATAACAATACGCTTAACGATAAGGGTATTTTCGTCTCATACCGCACAGGGAGAGAAAATGGTTGTTGTTCCTACCGTCACGGCAGCATCAAGGCTACCGTCTCTCCCTAGGAGATTGACACCGGGATGGTCGACGTCAACTGGGGGGTCCCGCACGGCACTTTGTGATGACCAAAGGCGTTATCCCATCCCAGTGTAAACCGAGCGTCTTGAGAAGAACGTAGCCATTACCTTGCCTAGGAAACGACTACCCCCGCACCTAATGCCACGATGGCATATCGCACCATGGGAGAACTATAACCCCTGACGGGAGCAATAACCCATAGTAATCCAAACTATGCAGAAATGCTCCTTTTCTCCTATAAATACCTCCACCACGAAGGAGGAAGGTAAGCAGAATTTGCTGGCCCAAGCTCTGCTATTCTTACCACTTTTACTAACTTAAGCATCAGAGTGTTTACGTCGGAGATCCCCTCCGGCGTCTTGCAGGTACATCGGACCACCACGGACACTGAATCCGAGGAGCCCTTTCACCTTCTTCCCTTCGGCAGTAGACAAATTCTTATCAAATTGGTGCTTTCATTGAGAGTTTTGGTTCTATTAAGTGAGCATCCTTAATAACCAAGCTCCATTCTTCCCGAAGCTCGAAGGATTATGGCTTCAGATTCAGATCCCGTGCTGTCCCAATCCTCCAGCATCCCATTCACCACTCGCCGATGACTTTTTCCTTTCGCTACTTCTGATACTTCTACTGCAATGCAAGAGATCACCATAGGGGGATCAGATCCTCCCTTTAGACAAGTGATAGAAACATCCGCATCCCAGATTCGTTCCCCTTTTTCCCAGATAGCGGGACCCAACTATTCTACCCCCTAAGCGAGGGGATCCGTGGTAGGTGATGCAGACAACCCTCTCATGAACTCAATAGCGGCCCTCCAAGCCCAATTGGATCAGCTGATAGAATTGGCTGTTGGGTTTACGCCTCATGTCTCAGGACCCGGTGTGTCCTCCCATATAGTTTTCACTCCGTCTATTGTCAATGAGCGACCGTTGTCGCTGCGGCAATCCAGAGGGTTTCCATTTTCCTTACCCTTATCATCGGCCCCCATGAATGTCCCGCAACTTGCACATGGACATGTCGAACCTTCTGGGCAATATAGGAGAGAAATCCCTATCCCTGAAGAAGGCCGCTGGCATGATAAATATAGAGAACATTGGGATGACAGGCGAGATGAGATGCTTAGAGAACCATCTCCTAGATACAGTGAAAGATCAAGCAGCAGGAGGCGTCGGACTCGAACGCCAAGAAGCCGCAACCGATCTCCCAGGCGGCATCGCGAAGATGACCCTCAGAACCCAAGATACAATGTCGAAAATCCTCCTCCGCATCGACCTCATGGAGTCCCTGACGGTAACGCTGGTCACCCGTTCAGTTACCGCGTGAGGCATCACAGGTTCCATCGACATGTAAAACTCCCTACAGAATCATATGATGGCACGAAAGACCCTATTTCTCACCTTAATAAGGTGAAAGACTTTGTGCAGTTCCAAACCCGTAGTGATGTCGCGCTATGCCAAATTTTTGTCATGACACTGTCAGGAGTGGCGCGTCTATGGTTCGAGGGACTCCTAGCCGGATCTATTGATAACTTCTCCCAGCGGGAAGATAAGTTCAGGAGTCGGTTTAGCACTGCAATCCCCATCAGGAAGTCAGCGGCTGCGCTATTTGATATTCATCGAAAATCGCAGAAATCGTTCAATGAATTTTTAGGTCGATTTGATCTCGAAATGTCCTTGACGCCAGGGGTCACTATCGATTTTGCAGTGGAAGCCCTAAAGCGTAACTGTCGTTACGGAAAATTGAGAGATACATTAATGGTGGACCCACCATTGACCCTGGATGCACTAAGACTAAAAGCGCATAATTATGCGAGGATGGAAGAAGAGGAAAATAGATAGCGGATGTGGGACATGTCGTCAGACCTGCACCCGGCCTCTAACGCCCCACCTATCAACGCTCCTGATACGTGACCAAGCGATGACTATAGCCAGCGGAAAGAGCACGCCGCCAAGGCCTCTAATCGGCAGAGAGGCAATTTTTCGAAAGGGAGACCTGGAGGTTCCCCTACCCGAAAACAAGCGGATCCACCAAAAGGCCAGATATACGACCCTGACCTTCCTTCCCTCATACTCCCAAGAGTAGAAATCCTAGCGATAGTCCAGCAACAAAATCTACCCATCCGTTACCCAGCCCCTGTGAAACCAGGAGTAATTATGGGAGGAAGAGAGAACGCATTCTGTAAGTTCCACAAAGTCAAAGGACACTCGACGGATATGTGCAGAGAACTAAAACTGGCCATAGAATGCCTAGTTGAAGAAGGCTATCTCGGAGAGTTTGCCACCAAGGCAAGAGAAGGGGTCAGGAACAATCCGGCGGAAGGGATAACTGACCATAGGCAAATGCCTTCTCACGCCACGGGAGCTAACGCGATCCCCCTCGGGGAAAATAGGGAGACACTCATTGTTCACAGCGACCAGGTGCCTATGATTAATATCATCGCAGGCGGGACACCCTACTTTGATGAAGCTATACAACAAAAGCCCGGTCCCGGGGAGAAGAGCAAATGAGAAAGCGCACAGGTGAAAATCAAGGCAATAAGTGCTTTAGACAGGATGGTATTGTCCTTCTCAGAAGAAGACGAGAAAGGCATTGTTTTCCCGCATAACGATGCGTTGGTAGTAACACCCGCTATCGGCAGTCACGGAGTAAGAAGAACTCTTGTCGATAATGGGAGCGCGGTAAATCTATTTTTGCTAGAAGCATACAACCTGATGAAGCGCCCTGACGGCGAGCTAACGCCTTGTAAAAGGCCAATTATTGGGGTTGATGGGGTCCCGATCCTGGTAACAGGGATCACGTCACTGCCAATGTATTTCTGAGAGGACACATCCAAACGCTCAGAAGAGTTATTATTCCTGATCGTAGACTTGACTCTGCCCTATAATGCCATACTAGGGCGGTCGTTCCTCAATCGCTTCGGGGCAGCGATATCACAAAAACACATGCGGATGAAATACCCCTCGTGGGACGGCGTGGTTTCGATCAAAGGAGACCAGAAGCTAGCTGCCGAATGCTACTTGATCATGACTCAAAGGAGTTGTGATCGTTACGTATGCGTAGCGGACGATCCCTTTGATGATAAGGAAGAAAAGCGTACTCAGCCACTGGATAAGATGATGTCAATACCTATCGGTGAGGACAGTGAAGTGAATCTCCTTATCAGCGAAAAGCTAAGCCCTGAAGAGAATGTGCAGTTAGCTCGACTACTAAGAAAATACAAAGGAGAATTCGCGTGGAAACCAGCGGACATGCCCGGAATTTCACGGGAGGTTGCGGAACATCGGCTGAACGTTAACATTAACGCCAAGCCTGTTCAACAAAGGCGGCACGTTTTCTCACTGGAAAAGATAGCAGCTATCGAGAAGGAACTATTAAAGCTCACGGACGCGGGATTCATCCGAGAAGTCCAATACCCGACCTAGCTGGCTAACCCTGTGTTAGTCCCTAAGCCTAATGGAGATTGGCGCATGTGCATCTACTTCACCGACTTGAACGATGCCTACCCCAAGGATTGCTATCCCCTTCCCCGAATCGATCAGTTGGTCGACCAAACCGCTGGGTATACCTACCTAAGTTCTCTAGATGCTAACTCCGGGTATCATCAAATTCCCATGGCTGTGGAAGACGAAGAGAAAACCGCCTTCATCACCCCGAAGGCCACTTACTGCTACATTGTAATGCCGTTTGGGCTGAAAAACACTGGGGCAACATTCCAGCGCATGGCAAATAAAGTCTTTGAAAAGCAAATTGGGAAAAATGTAGAAGCCTACGTGGACGACATCCTGGTCAAAAGTCGAAGCTTTAAAGACCACCTAGCTGACTTGGAAGAAGTCTTCAATGTGATGAAAGAGTACAAAATGAAATTGAATCCGCGAAAATGCATGTTCGGGTTCCAAACGGGTAAATTCTTGGGCTATGTGGTTAGCTGGAAGGGTATCCAGCCTAACCCTTCGAAGATAAAAGCCATCCAAGACATGATACCCCCTCGGACTGTCAAAGAAATACAGAAGCTCACTGGGCGCGTCATCGCGTTAGGACGGTTCATCTCCAAGCAAGGTGAGAGATGCTTACCCTTTTTCAAGGTCATTCGAAACAAGGCCCCCTTCGAGTGGATGGAGGAATGTGAGAAAGCATTCGTAGGGCTAAAAGCTTATCTCTCATCTGATCTAGTGCTAACGAGGCCTGAATTCGGCGATGAGCTATATTTATACCTAGGCGTAGTTGACGAGGTAGTTAGTGCTGTCCTCGTACGAAGTGAAGGGCATATACACCGCCCCATATTTTTTGTCAGCCACATATTGAAAGACGCTGAGCTACGATACGCCCGCATTGAGAAGATAGCGTTTGCCCTAATACAGGCAACGAGAAAGATGGATCGGTACTTCCAAGCCCACCCCGTCACAGTACTCACCGACCAGCCTTTGAGAAAAATCTTTAGAAAACCAGAGTTCTCAGGAAGGATGTTAATTTGGGCAATCGAACTCGAACAATACGGGCTACAGTACAAAGCTAGACCAGCTATTAAAGCCCAAGCGTTAGCGGACTTCATAACGGAATGCACATTCACAAAGGATGCGCTAACAGACCTGTCAGAAGAGGAGCCAGAGGATTCATACCTCTCGTCCCCAGAAACATATACGGACTTATAGGTTATTCACGTAGACGGAGCAAAAAATCAAGAGTTAGCAGGCGCGGGTGTTTTCCTAGTCGGACCAAACGGTATAGAGATACGATATGCCATCAGAATTTTGCAACCGTTGTCCAACAATGCGGCTGAATACGAAGCATTGCTAGAAGGGCTCAGAATAGGAAACAACTTCTCTGTCGAAGCTGCGCACGCCACAGGAGCGGAACGCGGTCCACGCTTAAAGATACGCGGAGATTCTAAACTGATAATAGACCAAGTCCTAGGGAACTCCCAAGCCAGAGAGCCTATCATGATTCAATACCTGGCCAAAGTAAAGCGTGAGCTGTCGGAAATACAGGAAAAAGGCACCCAAGTCACCTTTGAGCATATTCCCAGGGAGGATAATGCGAAGGCTGACAATCTTGCCAAAATGGCAGCCAACTTAGAAGCCTCCGTACCCAAGGATGTGCACTACGGGGAGCTATCCACACCTTCTTTCATGGAAGAACAAGCATCGCTTTATGTGGAGGAAGTAGAGAACGACTGGAGAATCCCAGTAATAAAATATCTGAAGCAAGACGAGCTACCGGCGGAAAACGCGGAAAAAAGGAAAATCCTGAAACGAGCGGCACGATGCACGTACTACAATGGAGAATTGATCCAGAGATGTTTCTCCCATCCGGCCGCTAAGTGTATATCGGAGCAGGAAGGCCTTCACGTGTTGCGAGAAATTCATGAAGGAATATGCGGCATGCACGTCGCCAGAGACACCTTGGCAGCCCAAGTTTTTCGGTCAGGGTTCTACTAGCCCACTATTCGGAGAGATTGCCACAACTTCATAAAAACCTGTCAGAAATGTCAAGAATACGCTAAGATCCCTCGAAAACCGGCCGTGCAGATTTCAGAGATAGTCGCTCCATGCCCGTTTGCCAAATGGGGCATTGACATTTTGGGCCCGTTTCCGAAGGCCAGATCTCAATTAAAATTTGTGGTCATGGCGGTAGACTATTTCACAAAATGGGCAGAAGCAGAGGCGTTAGCCACCATCACCACTGAGAAAATCTGGCATTTCTTTAAGCACCAAGCCATTATGCGATTTGGGGTACCTCGTGTACTGGTTAGCGACAACGGAACGCAGTTTACGAGCCAATTCTTTAAAGATCAGTGTGCAGAATTTCAGATCGAACAAAGGTTCTCTTCCGTAGCGCACCCTCAAACTAATGGCCAGGCCGAAGTGACCAACCGCAGTATTCTTAGCGGCATCAAAAGAAACCTGGAAGGTTCCAAAAATAAATGGCCAGACGAACTGCCATACGTATTGTGGGCCTACCGCATGACTGTCAAGGCTAGCACGGGAGAAACCCCATTCGCGTTGGCCTTTGGAACAGAAGTCGTCACGCCGGTAGAAATTGGCACCATAAGCCTTCGAGTGGCTCATTTCAGAGAGGAAACCAATGAAGAAAGGTTACGCGCTAACCTTGATGCACTACCAGAGATACACGTGGAGACTCTCCTAAAAACCCTGCATTACAAAATGAAAATGGCACAATACCACAACAAGCAAGTGAGAGAGCGATTGCTTAAAGCAGGGGATCTAGTGCTCAGAGACAAACGAGCAGCAGGGCAACGCATGTGGAAGCTTAGCCCAAATTGGGACGGACCATACCGTGTCACCCGCATTGTAGGGAGAGGAGCATACTATTTGGAAACACTCGATGGGACTCCCCTGCAAAACTCTTGGAACATAGCTCGGCTGAAGCTATACCATGCCAGAAACTAGTCTTTCTTATCCGGTAATATCAGCATTATTTTAACAAATGAATCAGAAGCACTCTCCGTGCACTTTGCAATTGAAAATATACAGGAAATGAAGAATGCCAGGAGTGAAAATCCTATCCTTGTGATGGCTGGTCCTGATCAGACAGCTCACTAAGACAAGGCACGCCCTGGCATAACATAGCGTTGGGAGTGAAAATCTTATCCTTATGGTAACCGTGCTCACATAGACGGCTCATTAAGACGAGGCACGCCCCAACGCCCCCGAGAGTGAAAATCCTATCCTTGTGGTAACCGTGCTCACATAGACGGCCCATTAAGACGAGGCATGCCCCGGCATCCTCGGGAGTGAAAATCCTATCCTTGTGGCAACCGTGCTCACATAGACGGCCCATTAAGAGGAGGCACGCCCCGAGGAGAGAGCAACTCCGTCCTGGAAGTGAAAATCCTATCCTTGTGGCAACCGTGCTCACACAGACGGACCACTAAGACGAGGCACGCTCCAGAGACGTGAGGTTTCAGCGCTTGGGAGTGAAAATCCTATCCTTGTGATGCCCGGTCCTGATCAGACGGCTCACTAAGACGAGGCACGCCCCAAGCCAACCGTTGATATTTAGAATGATAAGAGATACCCCAGCTAGTAACCGAGCGGTTGATACCCGGTGAAGTAGGGCTGGAGAGGTGTCCATATCACCGCAACATTGTCGCGGCAGGCCTGAATTTAGCAAGGCTAGATAATTCCCCTAGCAACAAAGGGTGGCATTGATTTGAGTACAACACGGACAGAAGTAACGTTGACTCGTCCTCGAAAATACTACCAGAGACACAATGATAAGGTAACAGAAAGATGCAGCTGAGAAGCCTGTATTGAAAGTCAAGCCATTACAGAAATGATATGTCTCCAAGAACAGAAACACAGCAGCAAACGCCGCGGTTGAACAATCGCACAAACAGTATTATGAAGCGAAGTGGAAAAAGAAATTCCATTCAAAAAAGCAGCGGCCTAACCGAGAGAGAAGTAATATTGTTAATATTACAAAATAGAAGAAGGTGCATCGGCTACAAAAAATCAAAAATAAATAAGGCATGATGCCTAAGGAGCAGTTGATGTATTGCCTCCTCCTTGCTGAACGGTTCTTGAGCGATAGAAGTCCTCATCAGAAATGGTTGCGACCCTCTTGTCGAAGAAGTCAGCAAGAGCTTGAATACGAAGGTTCTCTACCCCGTAATTATACATAAGGGCCTCCGACATGACTGCCCCACCTTCCTTCAAGTACCAACGGCTCTTCTCGGCAAAAAGAGCAAGCTCGGCAGATATCTCAGCATTCCTCTGCCTCTCCCGACCTAACTCGGCTTCCTCCCGAGAAAGGCGCTCGTTCAAAGCAATACCCTTCTGTTTCTCCTCCTCTAAGGCAAGCCTAACAGCTTCCACCTCCTGCTTAGCAGTCGCCGCCTCTTGCTTAGCATTCGCTGCCTCCCGCTTAGCAGTCTCTGATTCTTGTTTGGCAGCGGTAAGGGCGTCCAGGAGACCCTGACGCTCAGACATCAGCTTATCTATCTCCCCTTGCCCATCTGCCGTCACTCTGGCATTTTCCTCGTCCATGTAATGGAGATGGCAGAAGGAAGAAAACACTTAAGAACAGAGGAAGTTTATGCGCTCCTGTTGACTCTTAGCCACAAAGGCATCCCTCTCTCTTTGAAGAAACATCATCTCAGCCACCAGGAAGGAGGTAGATGCGAGGATAGCGTCACTGCTAGCATCCGCCGGAAATTGCAGAGCGTTATCTCTAAATGAACACAAGTCAATCTGGTGAGTAGGGAGGACGGGAGGAAGATATGAAGTGACGCCAGCCATCAAGTTGGGAACAGGGCCGCCCCTCGCAACAGCAGACGGAGACATCGGAACGAAAAGTAGAGTAGAGGGAGAAGGAGGGCGGCTGTTGGAGCCTCCCATGCTAGGAACAAAAGGCCCCTCCCCGCCAAGTGCTCCAAGATTAAGAGCATTCGAGTTAAAGCTTGCAGCAACAGAAGTAGAATAGAGCGGAGAATCACCAAAAGTGTGAAGATCACCGCCGAAACTAGCACCTTGCGATTGCTCGACAGGCTCACCACCGCCCCCAAGGGTCGTTAGAGGAGGATTAGCGGTAGACGACGAAGGGCTATTTTGAAGCTCATAACGAGCCTTCTTCTGATGCTCTATGAGGGACTCCGCGATAGACATACCGCCTTGAGAGGATGAATGAGCAGAAACAGCACCGACTTCCTAACAACACAAAAGCATAATAAGAAAACTGCGTGGAAAGAAAGAAAGTAGTAGGGGAAACAAATAAATACCTAGGTGCCTAAAGGAGTCAGAGGATCAGCTATCGCCTCCGAAGAAACGACAGTCTGGGAAGAAGCGAGATACGTAACGCTCGCTTTCCTAGCCCTCTTCTTCTTCACAGCACGAGTTCGTGGAGGCGGCGCTTGGGCAGTGTCTAGAGTAGCAGCGGTAACCTCCCTTTCAACAGCGGTAGCAGCTGCGACAGCTTCAGCCTCGGCTTCCGCCTTTTTCCTTTGCTCCCGTTTCCTCTTCCTTCGAAAGTACTCATGCTCCCAACCAGGTGGAGGCACTGCACTGTTACAAAATGTTAGCGTTAGTACTTCCCTACAGCGTAAAGGAAAAAGGCCAAACGCTCACCCTTTTTGCATTTCTCCATATCCAACCCGTTAGCCAATTTACGGGCGTCAACGCTAAAGTCCAGTAGAAGCAGCATCTTCAACCAACCATCTTCCGGGTCAGAGAGGGGTTTCCTGCTACCCCAAGCCCCATCTTTAATTTCTTCATTAAAGTCGGCCCTCCATAAAGGCTAAGGCAGGTCAACAATGAAAAATCCCTCCTTACAGCCAGGAACGGAGGATTCAATGCCCATGAGTTTCCAAGTAAAGGGCTTCAGCGAGCTATCTTCATAACGGGGGGATATCGATATCACCCCCTTACGAGAGTACAGCTGGAAAATATTATGAAGTAACGCTAAAGAGGGGGATTCAATCCCTTTGAATCGGCACAATGCTGCAAAGGCACTAACAACGTAAATCGCGTTAGGGCTCAACTGAGCCGGAGCCAAGTCAGAATCAACCAACAACAGTTTCACGAGCGGATCAAGGGGAAGCCGAAACCCATAATCAAACAATTTAGCATACAGCATTCTACTATTACCAGCTAAAGGACTGTTCAGGCGGAGCGATTCAGAAGCAACATGCATGGGATAATCCTTAGGGAACCGAACACTATACTCGGCCAATTTGTGATGAATTAAAGGCAGAGTATAGAGAGAAGTGGGCGTACTATCAATTTTTTCTTCCCCAACAGACCTTTGAGGATCTCCTTCCTCAGCAGATTTCTTAGAACGAGTCTTAGTCATGACCAACAAAAAGAAGAAAGAAAGAGAAAGAAAGGGCGTGTGTACCTTCGCAAAAGAAAACACCAGGAGTCCCAGACCAGAAAAGAAGGAGCGGCGCGGGTTATTTTCCAGAAGGTAACAACGGACGAGAAAGGAGATTAAAAGAGAAAGAGGAGATAGGGAAAACATTATATATAACCCTGAGAGGGTAAAAAGGCACGACCAGTTAACAAATGACACATGGCGAAGCGGCGTGACAAAGAGCGTGGCACGCGCGAGAAGGCGTAAGTTTTAAAACGATGATGAAACGCTTCAGCACTCGCATCTCCCTAGAAGGCGCTTGCTTCAAGCGCCTCTCCGTGAGAAGGACACGTGTTTTTCCTCATCATTACTCTTCAAATCGCATTAATTAGGGATTTGCAGCATTTAATGACTTAAAAAGCAGTGCTAGCCTCACCGCGCGACCTCACGAAACGGCGCGACAGTACAGAGAGGCTAACGAAGAGTGAGTAACAGCAACAATACAATGAACCAAACGGTGCGATAAAGGCTACATGGCGTAGCATTATTACAGAAAGAACGATGTCAAATGATTTTCCAGGGAAGAATAAAAGAAATACAGATAGCGAATGGAATAACAATCAAGGGGGAGATTCAGGAATTTACTGCGGCACTCGAGCCACCCCTCGGGGGAAAATGTTGTGCACCCCCACCACCATTGTCGTCAGTCATTTCTCCCTCCGGGGCAGACGAGCCATTCCTACTTTTGCTAACCTCGTCCATCACGGCAAAAACATAGTCAGCAACCTGGGCCAGACCAGAAGAGTCACCCTTAAAGCGGGCTGGGAATCCAGAGGTGAAGGCTTCCAAGACCTTCTTTTTCCACCACTCCATTTTCAGCGGTGTCCTAGCAAACTCCGCATCTCGAGCTAGCATCTCTTCGTGAAGAAGGAGATTTTTCTTCTTTTCCAACGCTAACTCTGCCTCCAGAACCACAACCTTCGCTTTCCCTGCGGATCTCTCTCTACTTAGCTCCTTCCGTGACTCGTCATGGAGACGTGTTAGCAACCTCACTTGGTCCGCCGTTCGGTCAAGTTGCACCTTTTGAGCGCATATTGCGCTAGAAAAGTTTCGCAATTCATGGTCATGAACTTCGAACAGATAGTTCAGATGGCGGAAGATATCCAGAGAGTCATTCATAACATGCCGGTGGCGGGCCTTCGGAGAAAGCTGAAGAAATTTCTCTTTCTCTTCGCGGGAACTCATCATTTCCCCTATCAAGGGTGCGGTAAACTCATCTCCAGAAAAAGGATTGGACACCCCGACAGCGTGAAGACCATCAAAATAGAACCCTGTCAAGTTCATACGAGAGTTCGGGGTCCCGTTAGGGCCGCCATAGGAAAGATTGACTGTTGGAGTTGAAGAAGAACCCTCAGTAATCACATTCGAGAGAGGAGTAAAGAACAATTGCGGAAGGGCTTTAGGCGGCAACTCAGCAACTGAATCCGCAGCGGAAGACATGACCACTACATCGGGAATACAGTGAGAAATTGGAGAATCAGGAGCGTTAGCTGTAGGAGGAGAGCCTGTCATCGGTGGGGTCCCCACCTCGGTAGAACGGGTGGCAGTCGACGCCTTAGTGATCTTCATCGTCTGAGAAGTACTTGCCTTGGACGAAATGACAGTATGGAAGCAGCCGCCGTACTAACAGAAGAAACTCCGGTAGCCTGTCCACTCGTGTTTGCTCGAAGCTTTTTCCGGTGAGAGGAAGAAGCATGGCGGAGGTCTAGTTTAACATCCATATCCTCGTCGTCACTATCAAATACCCTTGTTGTGGGTCGGCTTGAGTCTGTTCTCCCGCGACGATCTGGTAGCCAATTCTCGATGAAACGAGAAGCTCGGACAGAGCCGTCGAGCCTTCGCCCTCCCCGAGCGACTGTCTTGGTCCTTCCCCTCTAGGGCCGAGAGCTTTGGCGATTAGAGCCTTCGGCAAGGGGAGAGGCTGGTAAATTTTGGAGCAGCGTTACATTCAAAGGAGTGTCAGCATTACCAGGTGATCGACCGTCAGTGTCTCCTGAAAAAGAAACATGTTAGGACAAGGAACAAATGCAAAAGAAAATGCGAGAAAAGACAGACTCGCATTTAACATACTCCTCCAGAGGCTTGGACAAAGCAAATTCGTGGATACGATAGCAGGTATCCACGTCCAACAAGGCGTTAGCCTGCTCTAGCTCAGTTCTGGTCAGTACCGCGGGATTTTTCCAAATGGGGCCTATGAGCTCCTGGTTAAAGTTAATGCGCCACAAACGGGACGGTAGCTCGAGAACGAAGAAACTACTTTTCCAGTCAGCCACACCTCTCTCAAAGCCGCGAAACCGCTGCCAGAATGACTGCACGAACGCGTCATCCAATCGAGGAGTGATGTCGATTAAACAATTGTGACAATTCATACTAAAGAATTTGCGAAATAAATTGAGGGATGGGGTGAGAATGTTCTTCAACTCACAAGCCCGAAGAAAGGCATAAACCCCACACCAGGAAGAAGGAGTTATCTGGGCAGGATTAAGGTTGTGCTCCCGCAACAGCGTTAGTATTGAATCATGGACGGGAAAGCAAAAATCATATAGGAACATCTTAAAGTAAAGTAGCCTACAGAAACCCCACGCCGGATTATGAAGCCGCATGTAGCTTTCAGGAACAAAGGGTTCATGTCCAGAGGGGAAGGTAATACCGTGTTCCTCCAGTTCGGCCCTTAGAACCACATCGCACGTAAAAATACTGGGTGATTGTGCGACCTCTGGATCCACGGGTCTCTAGAGAACCTGGCGGGGCCTATTCCTAACCATAATAAACCAGCAAATAGGAAATCTGAAAGGATTGAAGTGGTACCTTAAAAGGGAAGATTTACGGGTGACTCGGCGGACGACGGTAGGTGACCAGGAAGTTCTTCTGAGAAAAAGACGAAGGAAGACGAAAGAGAAAATTTGAAGCAAGGGCAAAAAGTGTTGGAAAGAGAAAATGGTCCCTTCTTAAAGGGTTAAATGCCACCGCATTAATTGAACTACCAACCATGCTGAGACGCGTGTAAAAAGAAGTTGGCCATATGGAAACATATTAAAGGAATCTAAAAAGAGAAGTTATTCGTCGTGATTCCCCAAATGGTGACAAAGTTTACCCAGTCAATTAATCGCGAAACGGTTACCTCAGCAAGGCTAACCCCTCGCGTTAGCTACCAACAAGACTAACACGCTGACGGAAAGATAATGACAAAGAGAAAAAGATAGAAAGCATCACTTTATTCATAAGATTCCAAAAGGCATATACAGTATACCTAACATAAGGGCACTAATCCTCATCGGGCTAGTAGATGCCATAGTGATAAACCCCGTCGTCATCCAGGAACGGCATATTCTCGTTAGCGGGTGGAAAGGGCTCATCCACTCCCCTCTCCAGGGCGAGCCCTGACGGGCCTGACCTTTCCTTGGTAAATGACACTACCGTTCCAGCACCAGCATCGATGGAGGAAGTTTTCTCCAGCGAACAATCAGGCAAAGGAAAGCATTCGCTACCCTCCCGAGTAGCAGAGCCAGAAGAATCAAAAGGCGCGATGGACAACTTAGAGGTTTTCTCCCTCCGCCTCTTGCGGTCCTTTCGACAGGCTGGCGGCCTCCATGGTGGCGACGGAGGAGGATGATCTGAGTCCGGCGAAGTCGAAGGGGTTGACAGGGAGTCGCGATCCGCGGTACCCAAAAGGTAGAAATCTGCCATTCAACTCACAAATGAGTAAAAGAAAAAGAAGAAGATGAAGATGAACAGAAAAAGGGAAAGTAACTCCCTTAAATAGCCAAGGAGGTGCTCCGATCCTCTCGCGTGCCCCTGAAAAACAATTAAGGCGCCTGGGAAAAGTAACCATAATTGCAGAATCCGATCCGGCACAGGCATATCTGCTCGTTAATTGCACCAATCAGAGGACACCAAAAAATCGCCCAACCACCTACCCCTGGGAAGGCAACCCAGAAAATAGTTGAAGCAGAACATTCATTGCCGATTCCCGGGACATAACCACTGCAGTACTGTGTCCCGAGGAAGACTCATTTTCGGTTGGGCTTACAATGAATGCCTTCAACTAACACAACAAGAAATCAAACAAGGAAAAAGAAGACTTGATGGTGATAGAAACAACCATTTATTTATTTATGGCCTGAACGGCCTTAGCATCTAGACGCATGTACAAGAAAGCATAAGAAAAAGAAACAAGAGGAAGCGAAGACAGCGGTCAAGCGTTGGACCCAGCATCGTCCTCCCCTGGCACGACAGGAACCTCCCTCAAGGCGTCAGCAATGGAGGTCAGTTCGGCAGAACCGGCCCTCATACCCTTCAAGCAGCAAGCCAGTAAGTCTTTCCTCTGCTGCAGCATAGAAGCAACCACCTCGATGCGGGAAGTGGTGGCGACCAACTTCGCTAAGCTCTCCAAAGGACTGAAATCCCCTAGAGACATTCCCAGCAGCCTAGACAGAATGGGGGTTGACATTCCTTGCAATTCCAGGACATCCTCCGAGGTCTTGGTGATCATCCTCTCTAGGAATCCGATGTCACCTTCAGTGAGGTTCTTCAGGGTCAAAGCTTTGGAGATCAGGAAATTTCTGGTCAGCTCATCCATGGTGAAAATATAAGAGGAAAAAGCGAAAAAGATGTGAGAAACTTACACGGAGGAAAGCTTCAATTTATAGACTCAGAAGAACGGCGGTCAGGGCAGGCCCATTTTCTAACAAAGAGGCACTCCGGCATATAGAAGACTGATAAGCCGAAGAGGGAGCGTTAGCCCTTGGTAAACACTCGGGCTCATTTTCAGTTGGGCTTATGATAACAATACGCCTAACGACAAGGGTATTTTCGTCTCATACCCCGCGGAGAGAGAAAATGGTTGTTGTTCCTACCATCACGGCAGCATCAAGGCTACCGTCTCTCCCTAGGAGATTGACACCGGGATGGTCGACGTCAACGGGGGTCCCGCACGGCACTTTGTGATGACCAAAGGCGCTATCCCATCCCAGTGTAAACCGAGCGTCTTGAGAAGAACGTAGCCATTACCTTGCCTAGGAAATGGCTACCCCCGCACCTAACACCACGATGGCATATCGCACCATGGGAGAACAATAACCCCTAACGGGAGCGATAGCCCATAGTAATCCAAACTACGCAGAAATGCTCCTTTTCGCCTATAAATACCTCTACCACGAAGGAGGAAGGTAAGCAGAATTTGCTGGCCCAAGCTCTGCCATTCTTACCACTTATACTAACTTAAGCATCGGAGTGTTTCCAGCGTCTTGCAGGTACATCGGACCACGGCGGACACTGAATCCGAGGAGCCCTTTCACCTTCTACCCTTCGGCAGTAGACAAATTCTTATCAGATAGTTTGATGATTTGGTGGATTGGATGAATTGATTAATTTGATAGATTGGATAAATTGATTTTGGAAGGAGATTTTTGATTTGGTGCAGTGCAGAGATGGATTTTTGGAATTGATTGGACGAATTGGTGCAGGGATGATTTAATTTGGTGCAGGGACCTTTGAATTGAAATTGGTCTTTGCAGAAATTAATTTGCATGGGGAGAGATTGCTATTCTTTTTTGGATTGAAAGGAGAGTGGATCCAACCCTGTGTAATTAACAAATTAATTAAAAATATATATATATTAGACCCGGACCCGGACAACTTTGCCAGGTCGGGACCGGGTCCCAGATTTGGGCCCGTTTTTGGTTGGGATCGGGTCTGGTCCTAACTGCTTGTCTTCAGGTCTAGTCGGGTCCGGACCGGGTCCACACCCGTAGACCCGAATTGACACCCCTAAGTATAAGGGTGGCTAGGGCTTTTGTATGCCCGCGTACCTTGATAAATATACATTTGTTATTTATAGTGATCATAAGATATTTCTATTAAGGAAAGATATATTTACCTTAATAAGGTTGATTGCGACTTACTAAATAAACGATATAATAGGATTATTACCTCATTTAATTGAACAAATCTCTTCCTTAATTCAAGGGACCTTACATGGAATTTGTGTGATATGACTAGATAATCATTTTTCTTGGACCGTTCGTCAATGGTGAATGTGCGACATAACATAAGGGTTCTCCCATAGTGATTGTAACTTATAATAACCGTTTCACCCCTGGCCGCACGCTTTATCAGGATCTTAGTCTGACGAGTTTTATGCCTTAAGGGTGAACTGTCTCTTTTAACATGAATTGTCTTTGCCTTTAAAATATTAATGGGGTCGTTCTCAATGGGTTATCATTGCTCGTTTTATCCATTTGAGTTCAAAATTGAGGTTTGGAATTTGACTTAAGTTGTAAGGTGGTACACATATTTGCCAAGTAGGAAGGTGGATGTGGGTACGTAAGTGTCACGACCTTACTCTTTCAAGGCTCATGCGGCGCCTAGATCCCGCATCTAGGCCAGCCTCATCCCTTTCTTAACTATGCACTACTAACTCTCAACTAGGACTCAGCTAGAAGTGGTCATCATAGCAAAGCCATCATGGTAGCGCCCATTCCATAACACGAAACACTCGCTCGCACACCTATGTCACATCTGCATAGGAGAAGCTCAATTAAACAAGCATACTCTTGTATCTTGCCCAGGGGAAGGTGGAGATTGTCACACCCCAAAAGACTCCCCCCCTTCACATACCCGATAAGGGACAATCCGTCAAATCCATGCGCCTTCGGCGCATCTCAGGACCTATGTTAAGGCTAAGCTTGAACACCAAGGCTTAGACCTTAACACTCTCCCACACTTCATACTATCGATGCCCTCATCGACTAGATCACCATTTTCTAGGCTCTCCCACACTTCAATAACTTGTTATTGTTTTCACTCATTCTTTTTCTCTTTATTATCATTCTTTTTACTCTTTCTTTTCTCTTTTCCACGGCTCATGTCTCACACTCGCCCCCTGAAGAAGTGCATTCTGTGGATGACCGATATTTTCTCAGTATCCGACGCATATTGTCAATACTCTCAGAACTTATTGATAATACCATAATGCCAAATCTTCCACCCAATCTCTCATATCTTTTATCTCTCACTTTTTTCTATTTCTTCAAGTGGTTCTTCACTCTATTTTTCACTCATAGGATGTACAATATTTTCTTATACCTTGCCAATACTAGGCAAATCATATATGTACTCGCTCTCGGTCGCATGCTCACTCTTTTCATGCAGGCTGTTTTTCTCACTCACATTTTCATCACTCTTTGCACTCACATTTTCATCACTCTTTGCATGCTCAATATTTTCATGCAATTTGTTTTCCTCACTTGACATCTCAAAGTCCATCTCTACCATGGTTCAAGTATTTCTAGCACATAGGCATGTCGTTCCTTCGAACACACACCTAGGCAGAATATCACTTCGCCCCTCTGGGTCTTATAAGTGATATTACATTTTCCCTTCTAGGCTGGCGCCTCTACGCATGATAATTCTACCCCACCAGGCCAAGGGCGGCTCTGCGCATTGTAATTCTGCCCCACCGGGCCAACTGTCATGGCCCTACTCTTTCAAGGCCCGTGCGGCGCCTAGATCCTGCATCTAGGCCAGCCTCATCCCTTTCTTAACTACGCACTACTAGCTCTCAACTTTGACTAAGCTAGAAGTGGCCATCATAGCAAAGTCATCATGGTAGCGCCCATTCCATAACACAAAACACTCGCCCGCACACCTATGCCGCATCTGCATAGGAGAAGCTCACTTAAACAAGCATACTCTTGTATCTTGCCTAGGGGAAGGTAGAGAGTTGTCACACCCCAAAATACTCCCCTTCACATACCCGATAAAGGCGCGTCTCAGGACCTATGTTAAGGCTAAGCTTGAACAACAAGGCTTAGACCTTAACAGTATGCACCTTAAGCAAATCAAAGAGGTTAGACAATTCCTCTGCTTCTCACTCAAAGAGATCTAGATGTCAGGTTAACAACCAAATCCACCTCTCATTTTTCCATCAGAAAAAGTCACTAACGATACTTTTCTAATTAGTCGATAGAGCAAAAATGCTAGGAGAACGAGCTTTTAACAAAGATTTCTAGCACCATACATCATATTAGAATCGGGTAGTAATTTCATTTCCAATTTGCATATTTTTTGTGTTTTAGCTAGTAATTAACTTCAAAATTAATAATTTGTCGCTAATTAAAAAAGAAATTATATTTTTTCAGAAAAATGAATTTAAATATTATATTATATTATTAATTAAGTTGAACTTGGTTCGATCTCAGTTAACTTTTAAACCTTAAACTTTATAGGGCAAAAATCAGTTTAGCACCAACTTTTATTGGTAATACCAAGTTTGCCCCAATTTTTGCATAACACCAAAATAGCAACCGACTTTTGCGTCATTAGCTCCGTTTGCCCCCAACCTTTATTCGTTAGCACAAATAACACTCAAACATCTAACTTTCAGTTAAGTTTGACTGACGGTATAATTTGACTAAGAAAATAATTTAAAAAATGGTGGTGTTGTACAAAACATTTTGATGGTTATATGCTCGATGCTATGCTGGGAATATTTTTTATTGCTATAGTTTTTTTTAAAGTAAATTTTTTTATTATTACCAAAACAAAAAAATTTCTTCCTATTTTCTCTTTTGTACTACAATAAAAATATATGTTATTTTAAAACATTTTTCATATTTTCTGCATTTTTTTGTCTTTTTCTAGATTTTTATTCAATTTATTTAATTAATATAAAACATTCACTTTTATTTTATATTTCTACATTTTTTGGTTAATTTTCTGATTTTTTTTTCATATTTCTTGAATAAATTTTTAAAGTTTATTTAAAACTAACATCAGTTTTTGTTTTATTTTTATTTTTTTTGATTTTTTTTAGTTTAGTGCAAATGAGAAAGGTTGAAGACAAACGGGGCTAATGACGCAAAAATTAGGTGGTATTTTCGTATTATGCAAAAGTTGAGGGCAAATTTAATATTGCCAACAAAAGTTGAGTGTCAAACTCGATTTTCTAAACTTTGCTTTTTGCACACGTATAATTATGTGTCTTGGTTCAAACAAGGGGTAGGGGTATCCATATGTTCGAATTAGATTGATTTAGTTCGATTAGATTGATTTAAGCTTAGTATTCGGATCATTCAAATTTTCTCTTCTGGTCATTCGAACTTATCCACAATATTTTGGATTTCCATATCCGAATTTTTAACGGAATTTCCGTTCGGATATTCGCATATTTGATTTATCCAAATTTTAGTACAATCATTCCCAAAATCAAATGCATACATTAGTAACACTATAGTTTTTAAGATAATAAATCCAAAAAAGTTTTAAAGCGATGTAAATGAACAATTAAAATAATAAATAAGTTTTACAATCATTAAAACTATTGAAATAACTAGGGAAATTTGAGATAAAATTTTGATTGGTCGGTATAAAAAAAAGTGCATTTGAAATTAAACGATTGATTTTTTTGGATAATTTAGTTTAGAGATCTAAAATTGTAATAGTTTCGGATATCTATTTGCACACCCCTAGTTCACACTTCTCACAGAATCATATATGCTCATCACAATCTTAAATACTTGATGTTCAAATACTTTGTTCAATTTAAATATAAAACACTAGAAACCTCCATATCATTCGAAATATTACTCTATATTAAATACTTGTAATGAACATGTTCATAATAACTTTAAATATCATAGCTTGAAACTATCATCATAGCTCTTTTCTTGGCCTAAGTATTTATAATGAACATGTTCATAATAACTTGAAATATCATAATTCATATGTAGCTTGAACCTATAATCATAACTCTTTTCTTGGCCTAAGTATTTCTAATGAACATTGTTCATAATAACTTCAAATATTATAGCTGGAACCTATCATCATAGCCCTTTTCTTAGCCTAATTGTATTTGTAATATGAACCCGTTCATAACATAGTACAGTCATGACGTCCGTTATTCTTGTTATCTCGCGTTCACTCAATTTCTTAGAATTACTTGTACATTATTATTATTTGTTCGTTATAGACCGTTATCTATTATGATCGATCTAATAAAAAACCTATTAACATTTTATAAGTTTATAGTCTTATATTTTATACTAAACCCAATTTATAAGAGTTGATAGTTTTGTTATGGATTTTAAAGTGATGAGAAAACTAAAATTTTGGTAATTATTTGAATTTTTATTCTTAACACCTCTTATAATCAAAATTTTATATTTCTTACTTCTATTTTCAACTAACACCGACACAATAAAAAAATAAAAATTTAAGAAAAAATGTAATACTAATAATTATTTTTATCCTTATTATGAGCATTCTAAATATCAATCTATACCAACAATGAATTACATGTGAGTATATTGGTATGCATAATTTATAATATTATGATTTTCCAAGATTAAAAATACTTATGTAAAACTCCACTAACATGTTTTAAAATATTAAGTTGAATTTTACATGTTTGTTTGACAAGAAATATTAATAATTTTTAAATCAACAAATTTATATAGTATTTATAGAACAATTATAGACGAAATGGCTGCGGCCATTAAGTTATTTTCCACTTATAATACCTGTTTTGGTTATTTAAAACCTTAAATAGAGTACTTACACCTTCGACATTATTAATTGATTAGTTAACTAATCTTACACCATTTAATAAAGACTTTTGTGCCTTGGTTTTTTCCTTTTTGGTATGTGGGCGAGCCCACCGCCCACCAAATGACAAATCTAAGTCAGCTAATCTTTTTATGTCAGTTAAAACTTAATTAAGTGAGTTTAAAGTCTTTGATTGCCGCCTAGTTAACATGTCATTTTGGACCACCAAACCCCGTTTTAATTGCCCAATGTTAGGAACACAGCATTAGTTCTAAGCAAAGCATCATTTCCCGCAACTGCCACAAGATCGAAAACCATATTAATGTAATCGGTTTTTCACCATTGTTGTTGTATATTTTTCTTTTCTGGGTGAAAATAACCTAATTTAGTGAGTTATTCTCATAATACACATGTAGTTTATTGGTTATTTTATTGGTGACTAAAATATCAATGAAAAGTTGAATCTAAATTCGAATATCACTTCCGCCTTAAAAAAAAAAGAGTTGTTCTGATAACTATATAGCTCGAAAGATATTATTGAAAGATACAAACCTTGAACAAAAAAACTCAAAGGAGGCTACAAACCAACCTCTAGTCAAACACCTCAATAATGTAAATATTCCTAAATTTACTTCTTTTTTTATAAGTGAAGGTAAGATTCGAATCTGAATTCGAGTCTCTATTGCTACAATTTCTACCAGCAAGACAACCAATAAACTACATGCTCTAACTCCTAAAGTTTCTTGGTCACGATTATCTTATTCGTACAGTTTATTTGAAGACTAGTTATGCCTTTATAAATAATTATTGAGTCGTTAATCTACTAGCTAGTCTATTTAAAATGAGAATAATAAAATCACTCATAAATAAATATGTATTAACTTTATATAGATTTTTGGGTAAAAGGAATGGCCAACAAAGGATTAAAACCTTCAACCTATTCTAAAAGAGCTAGAAAGAACAAGAATGAGTTGGGTAATTAAGCTGGTTAATTGCTTTCTTGTCCAGTCCAGGCTTGAGCGGGAAAGTGGCTTTTATTTGTCTAAGTCACGTAAAATATGGGTCAGGTTCCCGGATGCGGGACAACCATCACGTATTGGGATGGAGATGGAGATGGAGATGGAGGGTGAATCGAAATTCGCGAGGGAAGTGAGTTTTTTAGGGTTTTTGAGAGAAAAATCGAGTGAAATAGGGACTTGAATCAGTACCAAGCCGCGACGTGTCATCTGCTTGAAACAACGGAGCGTATGCTCCCAAATGGTGAAACGGCGTCGTTTTACGCAAAATCTAGCAACCCGATTTTGCGACCCATTTCGAGCTCGACCCGGTTGTTTTCTGCCTACGTGGCGTGACACGTCAGCAGCCGGTGGTAATTGACGTGGCACGACACGTAAGCAAACAGACGGAAAAAATGGATGGCGTTAGGGTGATGGATGAAAAAAATCATTCGATTGAAGTGGAGGAGGTTTTAAAACGCGAAAAAAATAGAGGGCTGAAATAAGACAATCAAATAGACTGCAGGGACCCGATATTAAAAATATCGGCTTACCATTTCGATGTTGCATGTCGAATTTCAATATACATACAAATATACAACAAAATGATAACATAAAGAACAAGTCAAGAGTTAATTAAGCAAAAGTGAGATGGTCACTTGTTGGCTTGTTTGTCTTTTTGACTAAAACGGTATATAAGGGTATGCAATGGTTCATCTCGATCGGTATTTCACCGAGTTAGGCTGAGATTACCGAGATGAGACTAGTAGAAAATAAAAATCTATTCATATCATTTTGACAAAAAACTCAGAACATATACCGACCAAAATGGTATGAGATTGATAACCACGAGGAGAAGATGAAAAAAGTAAAATTTTAATGTAAATTTTTAAAGCTTAAGATTTTTTTAATTTCATCTTCAATTAAAAGTGCTCTAATACTACTCTCTTTGTTTTTCAAAAAAATACTCAAAACCCACTTTCACAATAATTAAGGTAATGATTGATTATTATTTTCGATGTGTTTCTAGTCAATTGCTCTCAATCGTTATATTATCTACGCCCAACCAACACTAATTTTGATTCCCCGATACATTGAAAATGATAAAAATGACATTTTTTCGAAGACAAAGAAAACTTGTCAGGACGTCATTTTTTTTTAGGACGGAGGGAGTATAATCCTTCCACGTTTGGCACCCTCTTTCCTATGTGGTGCCCATGTACTACCGCTAGGACAAATGGGGTATTGACATGTGGCGTGTGTAAGTGTCTCGTGTCAATATCTTTTGAGTAAAAATGTTCCTCACTTGGATAAAAGGTTTTGTGTTGGTTAAAGAGATATTTCGCTATTGTTTAATATCTACCAGAGAAAATACAAAGAATATGTTTTCCCTCGAGCTTTAAAAATATAAAAAATTAGAAAAAAATATCAAAAATACAAAAAAAAATATAAATACAACGATTTTTTCAATTGAACTTTTGAAATTGAAAAAAATCATAAAATTAAAAAATTAAAAAAAATAGAAAAAATAAAATAACATGTTTAGAAATTAATAAAATATAAAAAAATCAGAAAAAATAAAAATAATAAAAAAATAGGAAAAAAATTATAATATAAAATTTATGGGAAAAAAATGCGAAAATTCATAAAATAAGAAAACGAATCTATTGTTTTTTTTTTGAAAAATTCAAAAATATTATTTTAGAACTTTAATAAAATACAAATGCGGGCCAACCAACTTAAACTAGGTCTATTATTTTTGCCTTCTAATTATAATAGTCTTTTTTAAGGTTTATGCGGATCATTCAGCTTCAATTCAATGCAAGAAATATTCTAACTATTTTTTTTTTAACCTTCTTATTTATTTTTTTTATTTAATAACATTCATGCAGGGTCAGTTTGCTTGAATCAAATCTTTTTTTTTACCTTCTAATTCAATTATTTTATTTAATAAGATTTATGCAACTTGTCTTTTCATTTTAATTTCTAATTCAGTTTCTTTATTTATAAATTTAATGCAGATCATCCAACTACAAATGATCGATATACATCATAAATTTATACATTGATAATTTTAAATCATTTATTTCAAGTATAATCATCATTTCCATCTTAAAATTATCAATCTTTTCTTTTTACCTTTTGATGCACTTATTTTATTTTATTACGTTCATGCGAGTGAGTTTACTTCAATTAGGTTTTTTCTTTTTGACTATTGATTCAATTATTTTTTTTAATAAAATTTATGTGGGTTAACAAAGTTCAAATAGATAGAATGAATAAGCTAATCATGTCTTCTCTTTTTTACGAAATTTAGTTTTTTTTTTTTAATAAAATTATTATAGGTAAAAAGAAATTAAATGGTCGATATACATCATAATATTTTACAATTATCGTTGTAGTTTTATGTCAGTTGTAAGTTGAAATATCATGAATATCCTCTTCTATCGTTGTAATATTTTCCCAAGAATCAATTTTCAGAATTATTGTTCAAACTGTACTCAATATTTTTTGAAAATTTAATATCACCATAAAAATATTTAAAATCTTACGGTTATTAATAATAGTAGAAGATAAAATAAAAGTATTAAAAACATTGAATAAATTAATAAATTAAAATATATTAAATTATCAAATTAATTTCAATTATATATCACTGAAAAAATCCAATGGATTGATATTAAGATAGTACGCACCGTAGCGTATCGCGGGTAAAAGTGCTAATTTTCAACTATTGCTGTTTGTAAAATTTAAAATTACCTTTTTTCCAAGTCATAAATAATTACCTAGAGAGAATGGTAAGAATCAGGTCATCATCATCTGTGTTCCGCTTCATTTTTTTTCTATTTTATATTTTATTTCCACATCAAGATTTTTTAAAGATGAGTTAAATAGATATTAAAGTTATCTTAAAATTGGACGTCATTTAACAAAGGCAATGTAAACTAAGGTGAGAATTAGATATTGGATACAAACACGAGTTGCTTTTATAGCTTTTTTTTAAAAAAAAGTAAAAATCTAAAAATCATTCTAGAACCTCCAAATAAAAAATTAATAACTACACTTCTATTAAGATAGCAAAAAGAAGATACAGTTGAAAACATTCAGCCAAATTCGAATAAAAGGAAATCAAGTATTTTTATATTTGTAAATGCGTATTTAGTTTCTTTTTGGAACCAGCCATGAGCCACCATTGTGCTGTAGCACTCAAATATCTAAGATGAAGGGTTGTGCTTGCTTTGTGTGGGATTGATGCCATGAGGCCCACCCTAAGATTTAGCCACGATAATTCAATGAAAAGATCGTGTCACTAAATTGCATGATGTGTTCAAAAGATTTTTCTACTTTTTTTCTGTCCACCGACCGACCGGTAGATGAATTGCACACATCAGAAATAGTTAGAAACTAGTCCCAAGAATCGATATTACTTTTTTATTTTGCATAACTAAACTTTTGTATCATCAATTTATATAATATAAATATACTATCAGTAATTCTCCTTCCAGTCTTTAATAATTATCATTTTCTTACTGAAAATGTGATCCAAATTAACTATCGTCATAATTACGACTTCTGCTCTCTGTCTTAATTTTTTTACCCTACCAATTAATTTGGTACAATGACATTATTGTAATTATACTATTAAAAATAGATAAATTGAAAACTACAGTAAAGAAAACGTGGTCCAAAAATCATTATTTTAAATTTATCTACTATTTTAGAAAATTAATTAATAAAAACTAGAGGGAGTATAAAATTATAATAAAAATTTTCTATTTATTTATACAGTATAATTGGTGATGAAAAATAATTAGTTATAATAATAGTAAGATTTAAATAATTAACTAAAATAAAAGTAAGTGAAAATGAATCCAGATCGGTATTAATTGACATTCTTTGATAAAAATTATGACTTCGTTGGCTGCTTCAGCCATTCCATTTTCCTGGAATGTGCCACGGAATTAAACTTTAAATGGATCAAAGATTAGAACACAAAATTGGTAAATAAACTACGCATATCAACAACAACTAAAATAAAACTACAACGATAATTATAAAATGGAATGGAATCATTACATATTTTTGCAGAAATTCTTAAGATCTTTGCAATTGAATTGTCTAATGTTGTCCGCTACAAGTGTCTTAGATAGTGTGAACCATAGTTTTAAAAACCGACCCGGAGTGACCCGTCGGATCGATTTGAACCGAGTTCAACCGGGGTTCAATTGGGTTCGACTGAATTGACCCATTGGATCGTTCACACATCAAACCGTTCAAGTTTAGATAATTGAACCGAATTGAACCGATGTCAGGCATGGGCCGGCTCATCAAATTTTCCACATTAAAAAAAATTAAAAATTTTAAAAAATAATCAAAAATGGTGTCGTTTTGGTTTGACATCGAACCAGCCGGGTAGACCAGTTTTTTCCGATTCGATTGCAGGTCCAGTCAGATAGCTGAACCGAACCGAACCGAAAATCTCTTCAAGTCACGATTTTACCGGTCCGACCGTCGAATCGATCCGATTTTTAAAACTATGGTCTGAACATGCATATTATGTTTTTCAACACGGAGGACCTTATTTTCTCCTTTGACATCTGAACTAAGGGTTCCAAACTTCCCAATTTAAAATGAAAGATTTAGAGGAAGTGGATATTATCTTAGGAATTTAAAGTTAAAAAATATGGTGGGGTTATGCCCTAAATCAATCACATTACATTGATAAAATGCTTGTGAAATACAAACATTTGAATATTAAAGAAGCATACTCACCATATGACATGTCATGGAAATTAACAGGAAATTCAAGAAGAGCAATGGCTCAAATTGAATATGCAAGTGTAATTGGAAGTTTAATGTATGCTATGCATCGCATTAGACCGGATATAGCTTTTGTTGTATGTAAACTTTCAAGATACACAAATAACCTTGGAGTTGATCATTGGAAAGCAATTGGTAGGATTCTTGGATATTTAAAAAGAATAAGAAATCTTGTTTTGTTCTATCAAAGCTTTCCTGCTGTCTTAGAAGGGTATACTGATGCTAGTTGGATAACTAGTACTAGTGATAACAAGTCCACTTCTGGATGAGTTTTCACATTAGGTGGAGGAGCAATTTCCCGGGCATCCAAGAAATAAACTTGTATAACAAATTCCACCATGGGATTAGAATTTATAGCATTGGCAGCAGCAGGCAAAGAGGCGGAATGATTGAGAATTTTTTTGTTAGATATTGAGTTGTGGCCACAACCAATGCCAGCCATCTCTTTGTACGGTGATAGTGAAGTTACAATGTCTAGGGTCTTTAGTAAGGTGTATAATGGAAAATCTAGGCATATAAGCCTAAGACATGAATACATTAGACAATTAATTTCGAATGGAGTGATCACGATTGTCTATGTAAGGTCTAAAAATAATTTGGCAGATCCGTTTATAAAGGACTCGTGAGGTGACGTGTTGTCGAGACACCTCAAAAATAATAATAAAACCTGCAACTCAGTGCACAATAGATTTGTGTATAGTGGTATAGGGTTGAACACAAGGACTGGGGGAGATGCTGACTTTGTGTATGATTAGGAAAAACAGATCAGAATAGTAACAAGTAACGGGGGTTTTCAAGAGTTTGTTGACTAATAACTATGAAAGCAGCAATAGACAAATAAAATGAGTAATAAATCAAGAGAGACAGGGGTTCCTAGTAGGAATCTATCTCCGGTTGCGATTACGGTCAGCCGGTCATTGGTGCAATGATCTTCTACCCCTAGCTGATAGACGCGTTATGGGGACCAGGTACGTTTAGGTCCCCTACTTCCTTTCGTACGAGAAACTACTCCAAGGTACGTTTATGGAGTAGTCTTGACACTTTGTCGTCTCCCAAGGTACGTTTATGGGAGCAATACTCAAAGGCCCATGAAGATGAAGGAAGATGCGTCTAGGGCGAGACACTCAGTACGTTCGAGGCTCTACCCTAATTACTTACTTAACCCAGTCGGATTGGACCAGCGACCTGATGACTCCGATCTGGTCGTCTACTTTACCCTGCAGCTTTGCGTTAGTTATAACAATAGAGATGACATTAATCGTCTAGGGCTAGCAACTAGTTGATTAGGGTAGAAACAGTCCTAGTTGATTTGACAAGAAAACGTTAAGCAAATAAATATAAACAAGTGATATAATGACTTCAATTCGACCTCACGACTTTCCTAAGCAACCTTCGATGATCCTACCAAGAACAAATGAGTTTAGCCACTCATATTAAAATTAAAATAAATAAAATAATTATATTGCATAAAAGAAAAAGAAGAAGAAATCGAAGAACCCTTATTTATTACCGGCCGGAGCAAAGCTCCGATTTATTGATCGAAAATACACGAGTGCCGGAGGCAGAGATGGAGTCCAAAATTCGGAGGTGGAAGAGAATTAGAAGATGAAGATCCGAAACCCTAAGACTAAAAAGGGTTTTAAGAGAAGATTACAAAAAAAGAAGTTCCGAAAAATAGAAACTAAATAAAAAGAAATCCTAATTTAATTGGAGTTGGTCTTGAAATATCTTCTTGCCAAAACGGGAGAAATCTGGATAAATTGGAGCGAATCAGCGGAATTCCTTAATTCCGCGATTTTCCTTTTCTGTGCTGAAATCCTTGGCTGCCGCGTGCGTACAACTGCAAGGGCAAGCTGCTACCTACGTGCTGTTGCAAGGGCAAGCTGATCAAATCCGTCAGAATTCCAGCGAATAATGCATCTTTTCCTTATTTCCTTTCCAAAAGTCAAGATCTGCAAATAGTAAGGAAACAAGGGCAAATTAGTAGCATCAAGGTCTAAAAAGGTTTAGGAAAGGAAGAGAAAATACAAACAAAATGCATCATGTCACGAGGGATATAGTTGAGAGGACTACTAAAGGAATGGGTTTAAAACCTTTATAAAAGATCACCAATAGTGGGAACCCAACCTTTATTTAGTCAAAATCTAATTAAAGGTTTAATGGGTAATAACAAACTAATGATTAGTGGTTGGAATGAAGTACATTAAAATGCTTCATGCTACGGTTGGAGGAAGAGTTCAACTCTTAATGAAGTTAATTGTTCGGTGTAGAACAAGGTGTCTTTTGTACCAAGGCATTAAAATCAATTTCAGATTTGTATATAACTTCACCTATATGGACATAAGAGGTGCCGCTTCTAACAAAAGTAGGATTATTTTTGTAAATGTTCATGAAACCAGGGAGTAGCACAAGGCCATAATCGTGCTAAAGGTTATAGTGAGTTTTTATGAAGAGGCAGAAATTTATGTGTGATATTTCCGGCTTAAACATAGTAACTAAATTGTGGTTTAAAGCTTAGCTACCACATATTTGGTTTAAGCTTTGACATATTACACTAATGAAAGGTTTAAATCGAAAGATACATTTTTTACTAGTATTACAATCTAGTGGGGGATTTGTTGTTAGATTGTAATAAAAAAGAGGGAAAAGAATAGCACGTTGTAAAGGGAAGTAAAGGATGGAAGAGTTTCATTTAATAGACATGTCTTTTGAAGAGTTTTAATCAAGAGATATGTTTGTTGAAGAGTTTTAATCAACAGACATATCTATTAGCTTAACAACAATTAATGTTTCAAAAGTTATTAATTTAAACTAAACAACTTTTTGAACCATTATAACTCTTCATGAATCAGTTTCTTAAAATTATAAATTACAATCCTTTCTTCAGTTTTCTACAAGTTTTTTTTCATCCTCTCTTCATCTCTTTACTAATTTCACAAGAGAAGTCTCAAAAAATTGCATTCTCGACTTCTAGTGGATTTGTTGTATCCTGGAAGTGGAATTGCCATAACCCTTGCAATACTTATAGTGGGGGCAATAATCACTTTAAGGACAGTGATATTTCACGCCTCAAACTCATATTATTTCCTGCAGTCTGTTCGTTTTATACCAAATTTCCTAACACTATCTCCATGTGTGTTTATCTCCCCGTTAAGTTTTATGATCGCAATCAATAATTAAGCTTTAATCTACCTTTTGGATGTCAATTTTTAGGGGAATATATGGTCCAATTTTGTCTAAGGGGAGAAAATCATATCAAATCCTAGTATAATTGTTCCAGAAATCAATGAAGCGAACCAAACCATTACTAAACGGTTTAGTTTGATTTGATTCATATTTTACAGTCTGGATTAGACCGGTTTATAAATCTTACACTTTTTTTTTTCAACATTTATTAAAAAAATCTTTCTACTAACAAAGGGTTCATGTTCATGATGTATCATCGCTAACTTAACCATAAACAATTTCTTAAAAATAAATGGAAACAGAGAATTTTTTATAGGGAAATGATTTTTGGTAACATTAACATTGACATACATATACAAAGTGAAATGGGTAGCTAGCTGATGTTAGATAACGTCAGCTGCCATATATTTTTTTTTTTTTAAACTTTCATTTGTGATTAATTTAATTTTTATTTATAAAAAAAATCAATAAAACTTCTATATAACTAATTTAGTTCTTATATCCGAAAATGATTTTATAGTTTTTCCTCTTAATTTTTCTTTTGGACCAAACCAGCTTGTCCAGTTTGGTTTCCGGTTTAGTCCAGGTTTTTACCCTATCAATTTTCATCACAAAGTCTAATTAGCAATAACCAAGATTTAAGATGAATGAAAGCATGGTTTACAAATAGATAATTTGGTTAACCAACCTTAAAAATATCTAGCTTGATCCTCCCCTTTTCCTCCACTCTTGTTCGGCTCACGCTTGGGTGTTACACCCAAAACTAGGTGTTAACTAAAAGCAATAAATATTTAATTACAATCATAATTATAATATTTAAGAAACATAAAATAGCAACGAACATCGTAATTGAACTTAAAGATTTTCTACGTACTTACTTACTAGAAGATCAAACCGCACATAATTTTTAAATTAAAAAAATGAAAACATTTCACATTAATTATTCAAATAAATCCTTTTATAGGTATAACGAACATTTCAAATTTTGATCCTGGCATAGGGACTAATCTATAAATACCAAAAGTTTAAGTACTAATCTTCACCACCTTCATAAACTATAAATAATTTAAATTTCCAGAATTCAAGAATTAAAGCAGAACCATTATACCTCCTCCAGTTCATCTCCTCAGGTTAATTAATTATTTAACCATTTTATTCTCATTTCTACCTAATTGACTTATTTAATCCCTAAATTTTAATTTATGCCTATAAAAGTCCATTGCTCTAAACCAATTGTTATCCAACCGAACCATCATCAACACCAACTCAAGCTCAAGAAATTGGTACTAACCATTGTTGTAAAAACCGGACCGGCCCGGCCGGTTCGACCGGTCCGACCGGGGACCGGTGGCCTGACCGGTCCGGTTAACCCCCTAAAACCGGACTCTTGCTGACCCGGCAAAAACCCGGGTGACCCGGCGGTTCAACCGGAGACCCGGTGACCCGGTGCCGGGTCAAACCGGGTCAAACCAGGTTGGCCACTCCTTTCCTTTAATCCCATTTCATTAATTCATTTTTTTGTTTGTGTTTTTAGTTTATAAGGTAATTAATTAAATTTTATATTTATAAAAATATATAAATAATATTATTAAATAGACCGAGTCGATACTACCGGTTGAACCCGGTTGAACCCGGTTGAACCTTTGACCCTCTCGCCCTCTGACCTGTCCGGGTCAATGTCCCGGGCCGGATTTTACAACCTTGGTACTAACCTTTAATTTCTTCATATCTTTGGATGTTCTCCTCTCTCTTTTTCTTTTCTTCCCCTTCCTCCCTGTGTGCATTTTTCTTCTCCCTTCCCCACTTTTTGCTTTTTTCCCTCTTTTCCGAGAAGTCTAGAAGACCACATGGTGGCCCTTCTCTTATTTTATTTATTTATTTATTCACTTTTATTTAATAAGTTGAACATTATTCGTACCAAGTTCGTATCATATTTGCTTATTCTCATAAATAATAATTATTTTTTATAAAATTTACTTATAGTTTGAACTCATAATAATGAGTTACAATTCAAATAGAAAATCTTACGTACTCCCACCGTCTTCTAATAATCGTCGCCAAAAGAATAGTAGCAAAATTTAAAACAATGATGTTTGATTTTATTTTATTCCACATTGTTTCATTTTTTTCCTAATTTCTACTCAAATTACCACACCATTATCAAATTGGGTTGATGCAGAACGATTAATTTGTCATTTCCACAAAATATATGCTTCGGAAAAGATGAAATGACAAGAGAAGATGAATCAAAAAATCCATAGGATAACGACGATTATTAGAAGACGGAGGGAGTATTAACTATGGAACCATACAGATTAAATACGAGACTTTACGATTTAATTACGAAACTATACAATTTCTTCTAAGCACCTGAACCCGGAGTATTACATTGGGACCCCAAATTTTAGTCTCTAACATGTCAAAACGTATCAAACTTTAGTCATTGTGGTTAGAATTTCCATCAGAAACCCTAACGGTATATTAAAATATATTTTTTATTTTAAAATTATAAAAATTCAAAAAATATAAAAAATTAATGAAAAAAATGAGATTGATTTTTTTTCTGATAATATTTTTTCATAAATAAAAAAATTAATAAAAATAGGAGAAAGTAAAGCAATATTAAACAACTAATTTATTATTTTTACTAAATCTATTATAATTTATAATAATTACTGAATTTTATTCAAAAAGTGAATTTCTAATAATTAATAAATATTCTCAGAAAAAGAATTCAATCTCAAGCTTTTTGAATTTTCAAAAATATATTGAAATTCTTTATATTTTTTTAATTTTTATAGTTTTAGTTTCTTCTATTTTTAAATTTTTTAACCTTTTCCTATTTTATTAATTTTGCAATATATTAAGATTATCATAAAAAAATCTGTATTTATTTTTTATTTTTTAATAATATTTAGTATAATTTTTTTAATGCACCGTTAGGGTTTCAGATGAAAATTCCATCGACATATACTAAATTTTGACACATTTTAATATCTAAGGGACTAAAGTATAAAAGTTTCAATACCTTAGGGCCTTAAGAATATTTTACTTATCTTAATTTTTTGAACAATTTAGGTATATATAATAGTATGGTAGTATTTTTTTCATATAAAAATAATAAGTCTCATTATAAATATAAAGTGAATAAAATTGTGGAATATAGTTTTAAAAAAATAAGATAAAAGAAAAAATCTTAGTTTTGTATAAATAAAAAAACTAAAACTAAAATTCAAATTCAAATTAAAATAAAATAAAATTAAAAGTTATGCTTATGCTTATCATTTTAATAAGTAGAAGGAGTGTTTCAGGTTGTGTTTTGGAAAACATCCTTTCACATGATTTTCCAAAACACAGTTTTTAGACTAGATTGTGGTTTAAGAAAGCTACCACATTTAGTTGACAAAATACTCCACTCGTTAAACTGTCACTTTTGTTTACAAGAAAAACCCAACACATGTTAAAGTGCTAAATACTTTCTTCTTATTATCATCTCTCTATTAACGTGACTTGTCCATATTAAAAAATAAAAATTGTAACTTATTGGTGAAAGTTTTATGTTAAATTAATTAGTAAGGAAGCCAAAATTTCTAAAACGAATTAAGTAATTTTTTAACATATTTGTTTAAAGAATTTTTTTTATTACTTTTTTTCAAAAATATAAATATAAAAGAAATAAAAATAAGTTATTAAAAAAATGAGAGAGAAATCACCAATAAGTTACAAATTTATTTTTTATTAGAAAAGGACACATCATCATAATTATATGGAAATGGTAAAAAAGGAAAGGTACTCCCTCCGTCCCTCAATGATTGTCGTTTTAGTTTTTGCTTTTACTGTTTCGGCACGTATCTTAAAACGGTCGACAGACGACCTATTTGAGACAATTTTGCCCCTAATTTTTTATGGGAAGTACGTTAAGGATTAACGTACGTTCAAAAAAAAATTCAGATTTTTTTGGGGTCAAATAGTGCCTCATCCGGCCTCCTCGATATGCGTTCCCTACTGAATATTGGGATGCGAGGAAGACATTCATTGAGGGACAGAGAGAGTAATAAAGAGAAGATATTTAACACTCCTAAAAAGAAACCTCAAACTTTTTCTCCTTAGGGGGTATTGTCCGGTTTGTAACCGGCGGTGAAGCCTCCTTTCTTTGTTGTTTCTCTTATTTTTTTTCTCTTAGTTTGTCATGTATTATTTCGTTGGATTTATAAATTAACTTTTTTGGATTTCCTACAAATATATTGCGCATTGAATAATCTTCTTACTTGGGGTAAGAGAAGATAAATGTGATGGTGGAGATGGTGATGGAGTCACAAATTTGATACAAGATTTGTGATAAAATACATATTCAGGTTCTTTATGAGCTTATTAATAAGTGAGGTGTTATTCTTTTATAGTTCTTTCGGGTCTTCTTCATCTTTAAGTTTTCTTGTGGCCTTCGTGCTTGGTTGTGTGTTTTGTGCGTTGTTGTTGAGATTGTATTGTGTGCATGAGAGGTGGACAAAACTTAAGACTTAGATTGTTATTGGGTAGCCTAATTATGTATAGCGGTAAAAGCCTTGATAAGGGTCATTTGATTTTAAATTTTGTTTATTTTGGATTGACTCTATAATGTTTGTAAAGAGGTTCTCCCTTATTTTAATACAATTTCCTATCTTTTAACCACACAAAAAAAACCTCATATACAATCATATGCAGCTTTTTGAGTCAAGAGCGGTGGTTTGCCACCACAACCACTTGGCAATAAGGTCTAAGTATTTTAGACTACCAATTTCGACAATTAAAGGTGCTTATACTAAGTAAGGTTCGAAGTTTGAACCAATTTATTCATATTGATCTCAGTATAAATTTTATTTAACTGTGGAAAATATAAATTATTTACTAAATTTAATTGAACTTAAATTCTCACTATTTTTTATAAGGAAATACGATCAATATATATTAACGCAAACTCAAAGCGTCATTACAAATAAGAGACATAATACTAGAGTAGCTAGCCTGAAGCCAACAAAGATTACTCTTAATCTCTAAAACTAATTTACTCAGAGTGTGAGCAACAAATTTAGTCTCCCAATGTTCAAATCCAATTGACACATGCTGAAACGAGTGCACCGATATCCTATATATATACCGAGATGTTAACCGAAACTAATATTTTTACCGAGATCGATATATATCATACCAAAAATAAACAAAGATATTTATAGGTACGAGATTGACAACCTTACTCTATTGTACAATACTCACACAAACATGACAAAATAAAAGTAAAAATAACAGTAATTGAAGGATAATACTAAAAATAGTAAACGGTTTTGTTTTTTTTTATAAAAAATTACTAACTTTTAAAAAAACTAAACTCAAACAATACTCGGAGGATATGAAATTACTAGTATATAAATTACATTCCTCAATTCTATTGCGTATTGATTCATCATCTTTTCCGGGTGTTAGAGAAGATGAATGTGATGGTGAAGATAATGATGGAATGATAAATCTGAAAGTTTTAACAACAAGATCGGTGATTAAAAATAATTTTCATATTTTTATTAGTCTATTAATAAATGAGGTGTTATTCCTCCATAGTTCCTTCTTTGTCTTCAAGCGTTCTTGTGGCTTTGTTTGTGAAATTGTATTGTGTACTTGAGAGGTGAGCAAAACTTAGAACTTAGTTTGTTATTGGGTAGCCTATGCATGGTCGGAGAATCCCTATTTGAGTCATTTAATTAATTTTGATCAATTTGGGTTGACTCTGCATTCTTTGTAAAGAGTTTCTCCCTTATTTTAATACAATTTTCTATTTATTGGGGAAAAGAAATACTACTCAAACGAATCATTCCATATATATATTATTTCATTCACAATCGGCTAAGTAAAATAAGGGAGATAGATCATACATAGATCGTAAACGGATCGGAAAATGCGAGTTCTTCACTAAATAAAATAGGGTAAAAAATGTTTTGGCACTCAACTTTTAGGAGGTTAGACGTTTTGGCACCTAACTTTAAGGATCAGTTATAATTGTACTCAACTTTTTTACTGTTAGACACTTTGGCACCAAACATTTGCGTCATTAAACACTTTGGCACCTAGACACCCAACTTTTCATATAACCCCGTCATTTTTTATTTTTTTCTCGTTATACAATTAAAAAATAATTAGAAATAAATACAAAATCATGAAAATAAACTATAAAATATAAAAAAAATCATAAAAAATATTTATAAAATTATAAAATATTAATGTTAAATATGTAATAAATATAATATAAAAATGAAAAGCATTAAAAATTTACAATTGTGGAAAAATAAAAAATCCATGATAGTAAAATAATAAAAAATATTACTTTTATTAATTAGAATTTTCACTTAGAAAATGTATAAAAAGTTGAAAAATAATTTTTGAATTTTGTGAAATATTAAAATTGTGAAAAATTATTTTAGTTGAGAGTATTTGAACATTTATACAAACATAGGGTAAAACTTAAGCAAATATGAAATATATGATATTATTTTAATTTTCTTCTAATTTTAATATTGTAAAATACATTTATACAAAAAAGTTTCCATATTTGCAATAGGCTAAGCAGAATTACTTATTTTATTTAGACTCTACCATTTTATGATTTTTTATTTTTTTTCACATTTTTTTCCTTTTATATATTATGTGGTTTTAAATTATTTTGCCACATACTTAAATCTACTAATATAAAAACGAAAAAGTGTGAAAAGAAAAGAAAATTGTGGAAAAAATAAAAAATCATGACAAGGTACCAATCATGATTTTTTAATTTTTTTCCAAATTTTGAAATTCTCATATTTTTTTCTATTTTAATATTTATATTACATTTATTCAAACAAAATAATATTATATATTAGCATTAAATCTCTATAGGTATTTACTAACTATTGGTTCAATTTTCTTTTTATATTATAATATTTTTTCTGAAATTATTTTTTATTACATATTTAAAACTACTTTATAATTTTTTATTAATTTTTCTATTTTTTTATAACTTTTATAATTTTTTATTTTTTATTTTTTTTTATAACTTTTATAATTTTTTTAATATAAAATATTTTTTTAAATGAACTAACGGGAATGTAACAAAACTAATATTATTAGTTAAAATGTGATAGGTTTAGATGACAAAGTATTTAGGGTGTAAATATTAAATACCAAAATATCTAACGGTATAAATGTTGGCTGTCTATTCAATGAGAGGATAAAGTTAAGTGTCAAAATATTCCAACCCTCAAATATTCAGTGCCAAAACGTAATTGTTATAAGGGGAAAGAAAGAGAAAAGGCAAGAAAACGTGATAAAGGCAGTGACGTGAGTAGGTGCAGGCAGGCCGCAGTCGCCTTCCCTCTTTATGGTCATCATCACTTTAACGACCTCCAAAAGCAAACAACCCAAACTTACAACTTGCAGTACAGAGTCTACAGACCAAACTTGCGGTTAAGAAGCCTAAAACAAATATATATAGGATGTATCTATCTATCTACCTGCAAGTTAGATGATGGCTTTAATGTTCTCGTGCACATCTCACTCTACTCTTCCCCATTATTAACTAATACTACTAACTAATAACTACCAACTAAATCAATGAAGATGAGAATGAAGATTCTCCAACATGGAGGAGGCCGAGGCGGAGGAGGGGATGACACTGCAAGATCCGGTGGAGGGCGTACGGTAGTGGTTGGTGTGAAGCTCGACTCTCAGAGCAGAGAGCTGCTGACTTGGGCTTTAGTCAAAGTGGCGCTCCCTGGTGATACTGTCGTTGCTCTCCATATCCTCCCTAACAATGGTTCGTATCTTTACTTGTTTCTTCAGCTCTGCCTCTAATCTAACTGCTCCCTCTGCCTTGTTTCTCTAATTTTGTCATGTGGGTCATGTGCAGAAATCGTAGATCGTGATGGCAACTCCTCACTCCTCTCCCTTGTCAAGGCTTTTGACTCCGTTCTTGCTGTTTACGAAGGTTTTTGCAACTTGAAACAGGTCCCATCTCCATTTTAGACACCAAAAATGTCCAACCCCGCTCTCTTTCCCCCTTTTGTCCCTTCCTGTCTTTCTTGCCTTCTGTAATCTCACTGACTTAATTGCCATTTAGTTGCTTCCTCAATGAAAGCTACTCTTACTTCGGCTTTGTTCTTTCCCCCTTTCTTAGTTTGTGCCTGTAATGATTTTTCAAACTGGGAAGTTAGAAGATTTTGGTTTGATGGGATATTTGTTATTGCAGGTGGATCTCAAGCTCAAGATTTGCAGAGGTTCATCCGTTAAAAAGATTTTAGTTAGGGAAGTAATGTCATACTCAGCAACAAAACTTATTGTTGGAGCTGCCCAGAATCATCGAACAATTTGGTCGTCCACATCTGTTGCCAAATATTGTGCCAAAAGGCTACCCAAGGATCGCTCAATTGTTGCCGTTCGTAATGGGAAAGTTGTCTTTCAGAGACATGGCTCTCCGGTTACCACTGATGGCTGTCATGGTATGTCATCTAATCTTGATGAGTTCTCTCTTTTCCCCGTCCATTTCTGTTCTGGTTCAATTATCAGTCTGTATGTTGTTTGTTGCAGGGACTGATGACCTCAGCCAGAATGATTTACTCGGTGTAGTTCAACGGTCACTTTCATTGTACAAGAATCCTAAAGTACTAAATGAAAATGGTGCAAATCAGGCCTCAAAGGATGACCAGAATGATTACAAGACTTTAGGAGAGACCTTAAGGAAAACCTATCCAAATGGTTTGAAGAATATCATGAAAGATAACTGCTCAATTTGCAGGTCATCTGCTATAGCTCCAGATGATTGTTGTAACCAATCTGCAAAAGCATCTTGTGGTGATGGAGATGGTGATGACAAGTCTTTCGCTCTAGTTCTGGTACCAAAAGTAGAATCACCTTTGAGAACCGATTCTAGGTTGATCAGAAAAGTACCTGAGTTGAAACCCGGTTGGCCATTACTTCGTCGTGCAACCTTACCAGATCGAAAAGCAGTGGATAGGTCTTCATTGAGACAGATCTCTGTGGTTCAGTGGGCCATGAGGTTGCCCAGTAGGCGGCCTTCATCGTCTTCTGTCAATTTCTGTCTCGAGGAGAATGGTTCTGACCATGGTGGAAATCAATCCAAGCTAAACTCCAAAAGTGGGGCCATTGTTCCTTTTGGTACTGAGATGGCAGCAACGCCACCTTCTGCTGACAACAGTTGGATACTTCTACCAAAAGAATTGGAGACTCTTCATGAGAAGTACTCAGCAACATGTAGATTGTTTAACTACCAAGAGCTTCTCTCAGCCACATGTAACTTTTTGGCAGGTTTGATATGTCACAGAAACTTAGAATTAAAACATCTTAACATTAATTTATTTCTCCCTCAATATGACTTACCTCATTTGTTTTGTCTGTTATAACTTCAGTTAATCTGATTGGTAAAGGAGGCAGCAGTCAAGTTTATAAAGGTTGCCTCCGTGATGGCAAGGAACTCGCTGTGAAAATCTTGAAGCCATCTGAAGATGCGTTGAAGGAGTTTGTTTTAGAAATTGAGATTATCACTACCTTACACCACAAGAACATAATCTCTTTATTGGGGTTCTGTTTTGAGGACAATAGTCTTCTCTTGGTCTATGATTTCCTGTCAAGAGGAAGCCTTGAAGAGAACCTTCATGGTACATTATTGAAACATAATTTTTTTTTGCAGTAGATTAGATAATGTGTCAGTCCTATAGTTTCTGATCAACCTTGCTGCGCTTATTTAGGTATTAAAAAGGACGCTCTTGTATTCGGTTGGAATGAAAGATACAAGGTGGCTGTTGGAGTAGCTGAAGCTCTGGATTATCTTCATAGCAGAAGTGACCAACCTGTGATCCATAGAGACGTTAAGTCATCAAATATACTATTATCTGATGATTTTGAGCCTCAGGTGATTTAGTTTAGATTTTAAGCTTTATTTCTAAAAAATTATCATTGAATTTGTAGCAAGTTCTGAAGTTTCCTGTTATTCTCAGCTGTCCGATTTCGGTCTTGCTAAATGGGCGTCAACCTCCTCCTCTCATATTGTCTGCACTGATGTTGCAGGAACATTTGGGTAAGTCATTTCTTTCACCATGCCATTAGTGCTCATTTCCTATTTACATTCTTGGTTTTTACTCTGCGAGATTACTCGTTTACTATTTCGCCTAGATACTACACCTACGGTCTTGTGAAAGAAGAAAATCGTAATGTTATATCAACTAAATTAACAGTGCATAATCACTGCAGCTACTTGGCCCCTGAATACTTCATGCATGGCAAAGTAAATAACAAAGTTGATGTCTATGCATTTGGTGTTGTACTCCTCGAGCTTCTTTCAGGAAGAAAGCCTATTAGCCATGATCTTCCAAAAGGCCAAGAAAGCCTAGTTATGTGGGTATGCCTCTTGTCATTCTTGAATTTGCTTATTATAGAATTTTGATTTGGTTGTATCAAAGTCAAGTGGATCATTGGCCAGGCAAAGCCGATTCTAGATGGTGGGAAGGTCTCTGAACTGTTAGACCCAAGCTTGGGCCATAATCATGACCATGATCAGACGGAGAGGATGGTTTTAGCTGCCACGTTATGCATAAGACGCGCCCCACGGGATAGACCTCAGATGAGTGTTGTGAGTCATCTTTTATTCTCAATGAATTTGTTCCTTGCAGCTAATTAGGCATAGTCTACTACTTAGGAAATGCTGGCAAATGCAATTTTGTTCTCTTTTTGTACTGACTAAAAATAGAAATGTCACTTCCCCTATATGAATTGCATATGGGTTATGAAATGTACTGTATCCTGCTTATGTCATGTCGTGAAGTGAAGTATCTGCCAGATATTAAAGGCTGATTCCTTTCTGTTTGTTACTTCATTGAAAATAAATAATATTTACTGGTGTTTTGCCTTTTGTTGGTGAAAGGTTTTGAAGCTTCTCCAAGGGGATGTGGAAGTAACTAGATGGGCAAGATTGCAAATTAATGCCGCTGAAGGATCTGGGACTACGGATGATGATGCGTGTCCACGTTCTAACATCCAGTCTCATCTAAACCTTGCATTGCTTGATGTGGAAGATGACTCGCTCTCACTAAGTAGCATCGAGCAAAGTATCTCATTGGAAGATTACTTGAAAGGGAGATGGAGCCGGTCCTCAAGCTTTGACTAAATTAACCACCTAGTTCATGGCCGAAAAAAGCAGGAGAAGTGCCAAGTTGAGCGTTCTTCCCTCTGGAATTCTTTTGTATTTTATTTTTGGTGTTTTTGACCTTGCTTTGAATGAGCATTGTCTTCTCTTGTGGATAGATATATGGGTAGTGGACGTGAGGTTGTTTATGTTGTGCCCTGCCCTCCTCCTTCCCTAAGTAGCTACCATGAATGCAGCTGCCCCATGATATTTTACGGGGCGTGTTTTACCTTTCATTTTCTTCTTTTTTGTGGTGTTTGTTGCTTGATCCCAAATAAATGGATCAGTCAGCTGTGTTGGTTTGTTGTAATGGTGAGTTGGTTGTAACAATTGTGAAAGAAGTAGACAAGCGAAAGTGATTGTTCTGAAATTCTTGAAAGGGTGAATAAAAGAGTGCTTGATCTCCTCATCATTTGCATATTCTGAATTCTCTCTTTCTTTGTCTGATCGTTCAATGGTATTTTCTACAAAGTAGAAGAATTTACGATTTAAGTTTTCTAGAAATAATGATCATGATGATCTGCAAAAGAAAAGGGTCCACCGCCTTTCGTTGAATGCTAGTAGTGCTTTACTTACTATTCAAAGATTCCCTTCATGTGGCCCTTGCAGCGGACTACCATTGACAGTGCGCTACGCCCACTACCATAGGTATGCCAGTTTTCCAGATCTGGAGTGGTGGAGCCCTCCATTACACGAAAAATTATTTAGCAGTGTTACACGTTGAGGATACTAACGTACGGTACAATCTTGAAATATATCACTAATACAAGGTATTGTACGGTAAATAATATTGTTCATTAAGTAAGCTTATAAATTAAAATAATTTTCCTTTAGGTTATTAAAGTTTATATATGTTTGTTTTTTAAATTGAGATTGTTGTATAAATATAAATTTGAAGTATATGTATTATCAATTATAAATAATTTGTAGAGAAATAATTAGTTAATGTATTGAATTTTATTTTATTTTTTCTATTTGAATTTAACTTCTTATTGTTAGATTTATATATATTTTTTAATTTATGGTACTATTTTTTATAAAAAATTATTTTATCGTACTGTTACAAATGGGTTGAGTAAGTTTACGAATGAAGTTAAATTTTAATTTTATAACTATAATTACTGAATTTGTACATTTTATAATTAGGTAACACCAATTATTTGATCAATTAAATGAATTGATTGAATTTATTATCATCTCTCTTTGTCTTTTACCTATTATTTATACACATAACTAATTTATATTAAAAAAAACCAATCACTTCAATTAGAAAAAGTAAATATCTAACTCTTTAGATGTTAATAATCATTTGTAGCTCAGTTTACTTCCTACAAAATGGATAGAGAAATATTTCGAGTTCGAGTCTATTTGTCAACATTTCTATATATGTCAAAAAAATATAACCATTTGTCTAGGTCTTTATTTCTAAAAAAATGTATAAAATATTCTTTTAGCATAATTTATCATTACTATATATTTTTCATCATAATTTTTTTCTAACTCTTTAAACAACATTGTCTAATTGTATATCTATTTATATTTTTACGATTTTATAGCATGATTTAACAGTAATATATATTTTTGCTGGTTTAAATAAATTGAATCTCACAATATAGCGTGAACCACTCCCCGCCATTTATTCTCTCATATTTTTTTGTTTATTTTATTATTATTTTTTATTCAACTTTCATCATCTCTTACTTTTTCTTCTTCTATTTCTTCCATTTTTTACTTTCTCTTTTATCTATTATCAATACACATAGTTATACTATATTAAAAGTATTTCATTTCCTCAATAATAAAAAAGAGTTACCTAACTCTTTAAATATCTTTAACCATTTGTGTGACTCTTTATTTTTTTTTAAAAATTAGAAATTATTTTTGCATCATAACTTTAGCAATATATGTTTTCTCTCATATTTATTTTTTTATTTTTATATTTATTCGGTTGTTATTTTTATTTGCGTTTTAAAATTTAATTGAATGTTTTCATTCTAATTCATCATAATATCATTTGAGAATTTATTTAATAATATTTTTATAAATTATTTTTGCAACAAAAAATTTATAGTAATATATATTTTTTAGTTTTCCCATGTTCACTACTTTTTTAAATTTTTTTATATCTCTTTTCTTCTTCTTTTATCTCTTTACTTATTTTTTTTAATTTTTTTTACCTATTATTTATACATATAGATAATTAAAATTAAAATTACTCATGATTTCCCAAAAAAGATAAAATAAATTACTTATCTTAAAATATTATTTGTTTAACTCTTTCAACATCACTATCCATTTATATAACAATTTTTTCCTGTACCATGAATTTAGTTGTAATTATTATTTTTCCATTTAAATAGATTGCTACAGTATAGTTAAGGTTATTTTTCTCCATTTATTTTTCTCATTTTAATTGTTCATTTATTATTATATTTTCTAACATTTTCTCATTTTTTTTCTTCTCTAACTCTTTAGTTCTTCGCTTCTATTTTAATTAAGCTACATTAAAAAATATTTAATTTCTTCAACTATCAAAAAAAGAAATTATTTAACCCTTTACATATGACTAAACATATGTATGCCACTTTATTTTTTTATTATAAAATAAAGTTTCATACGAATCAAGTTCAATAGTATTATAAGCAAGGTGTCATACGAATCAAGTTAAATAGTATTATATATTTCACTAAACTATCTTTTACCACCTTGCGTTTTTACAACTTTTCTAAAAATCACCCCGCATTAACGAAATCCTTTATTTCCCCTTGTGTTTGTTCAGATTTCTCAATTAAGCTTTTGAGTTCAAATTAAGTTTTTTCTTTCTTTCAAGAAAATATATATTATGCCACATGACATTGTTTTAGTTTTATTCTCTTTTTGGCTTGACGGTTTGTGCGCTATTGTGCATTTCGTTATTTGTTAAAGTGTTTGACTTTAATACTTTTGAAGTATTATGAAATTGTAATGACTAAAAGTGGTATAAAAAACTTATTTTGTTGTAAAAAATATACTAAAGTCATGTGGTTTTTTATTTAAAGTTAAGGTATTGGTCCGCGCTTCCCGCGGGTTATCACAACTTTTGTTTTTCATTTTATTATACTTTGATTTACAAATGAATTAACTGAGTCTACGAATCGAGTTTAATTTTATTTTTATAACTATAATTACTGAATTTGTATTTTTTTTATAATTAGGTAAAACTATTTATTTATTGGATCAATTAAATGAATTGTGTGAGTTATCTCATCTCTTATCGTCATTCGTACTCTAACTACATCCATACTAAAATTGATCTTACCACGTGAGTTTAGTAGATTTTTCACTTTATGTTTCTATTTTACATGTTATGTGTACATATAGCTAAGTTATATTAACAAAATATAATTTATTTTATTTTAAATAAACTTGTTATCTAACTCTCTTAAATACCATGTGAGAATTGATTTAACAATGTTTTTACAAATTATTCCTGCATAAAAAAATTGTACTAATATAAACTTTTAACTTATTAAATTAAATTATTTTTATTGCGTGATCCCCTTGCTTCTATTTAATTCCCCCATGTTCATATTTAATTTATTTTCTCATTTTCTCATCTCGTTTTTCTACTTCTTTTATCTCCTTACTTATTTACTTTTTACTTTTTCCTTTCACCTATTATCTATACACATAGATAAGTTAAATAAAAATTATTCAATTACCCGATACTTTTTTTAATGCTTAACTCTTTCAACACAAATGTCCTTTTACATAATAACTTTTTCCCCATTTTTTTCTTTGCATCTCTCTCTCTTTTACGTATTCTTTATACACATAACTAAGTTATACTTTAAAAATTCAATTACCTCAATTTGAAAAATTATAAATATCTAACCTTTTAGATGTTAGTAATCATTTGTAGTTTAGTTTAGTTTCTACATTTGTTATTATATTTTTCTAACATTCTTTCATTTTTTATTTCTTTTTTAGTTGTTTAATTCGTCACTTCCGCTTTATCTTTTAGCTATTTTTACATACATAGTTAAGCTACATTAAAAAATATTTTATTTCTTCCACTATTTAAAAAAAATAGATAACCTTTTAAATATGACTAAACATATGTATGACACTTTATTTTTTTATTTTAAAATTTTAAATTGATCTTTTAGCATGGCTTAAGTAGAAATATATATTTATCTAAACTACCTTTTACCACCCTGATTTTGTATAATGTTTCTAAATGGTACCTTGTATTAACAAAATCCTTTTATTTTCTCTTGTATTTGTTTGGATTCACTCAATTAAGCCTTTAATTTAAAAGTATTTTTTTAAGAAAATATTTGTTATATCACATGATATTTTTTAATATTATTATATTTTTGATTTCATGGGTGGTGCGATGTTGCGCATTGCGTTGTTGTACGGTTGACAATATTGTTGTTTGAAAATTTGTAAGATAATCATTTATAGCTCTATTTAGTGTGTACATTTGTTATGTATTATTATATTTTTCTAACATTTTCTCATTTTTTATTTATTTTCTAGTTGTTTAATTCTTTAATTCCAATTTATCTTTTCCCTTACTATTATAGACATAGTTAAGCTACATTAAAAAATATTTTATTTCTTCAACTATACGGAAAAAGTTTACATAACCATTTAAATATGATTGAACATATGTAAAATTTTCTTATTCTTTAAATTAACTTCTTCAATTAGGAGAATGTATTATTTTTTTCCTTGTAATATTTATAATTTTAAGTTTTAATTTCCATTTGTTAATATGCATTTTTTTCAATTTATATCATAATTATTATCTTTAACCATTGTTTTAGAACTATTTTCACGTTAGAACAAAAAGGCGTCTGCATGAACTGAGTAGAGTAACATTTCATTACATATTGTGACCAAATTAATTAGAACTTCTACCGCTGGGGTACAATTCAGAAAGATTCCACGATGAGTTCACAAAAAAAAAAAAACAAAGGAAATGACTTTTCCCAAACCCAATTTGCACTTACGGGTTTATTTAATTCGAGATATTAAAAACGAAAAATCATTAAAGATGTAATGTAACTTTCCAATAAAATGAAAATTAAATAAATGAAATGTTGACGTGACATCATCATGTAGATTCACTTTCTGACATGGATGGTATCATCATAACGAAATACTCTCATTTTAACCTTTCATTGATATGTATAGATAGATAGATTTACTTACATAGTACTCCCTCTGGTTTTTTTTAATTGACGTTTTGGGCCAAATTCGGAGGTCTAGATTTAATTGACACTCTAACAAAAAAGTGGGCAAAAAGTAGTTTTTTCTGTCAATGTCAACTGTCAGCCCTGCCCTTGTCTGCTACCCATTTTCCCTTTGCTGCAACCTGCTCGCACAACTGGCCACTCTAACCAAAAGTTATTTTTTCTTAATATGTGTGATACTCTCCCCGACGTCAATTAAAAAAAGCCAGAGGGAGTATTAGTCATTAAGACAACAAGAAAAGGGAGTAAATTTTTTTATCTACTTCCATAGTATATTTAGGGATGACAATTGGGCGGGTATGGATATGTTAAAGCGGGTATGGGTAAATACCCAACTCATACTCGCAACTAAATATCCATTATTACTCATACCCAATATGCCCAATACCCAATTGGGTATGTAATGGATATCCAATTATACTTATTTATTATTACACTTAATAAAATTATTTCACCAATTTTTTTTATTTTTTTATAATTAAGTAAAAATTTACTACATATATTCGTTTTTTACCATTTTTACTCATTTTTTACCGTTTTGTCTCATTTTTTAAGTTTTGGCTCATTTTTTACCATTTTGCTCATTTTTTATCATTTTTTTTTACCATTTTGTCTCATTTTTTGCCGTTTTGGATCATTTTTTTTACCGTTTTGGCCAATTTTTTACCATTTTACCTTATTTTTTACCATTTTGTCTCATTTTTTTCCCGTTTTGGCTCATGCAATATCTCTATGACATGATATCTATAATTTAAATTTTACATTATTTTCTTTTCTTTTATAATTAGTCTAACTCTTGTGTCACACAAGAAATGATAAAATAAAATATTGTAGTATTTTTGTATTATTTATATAGTTTGTTTATTTTATTGGGTTATCAAACAGTTAAGAAACTAAAATTTTACATTATCAAACAAAGAGCATTTTTACATTCATCAAAACCCAAATTCATTATTTTGCTACGAAACCACACTTGTTTTACTCGCTCCAATACTCCTCGTCACCATCCTACTTCTCATCATCAGACCCTTGGATCAAACTCATCTTAAACCTCTCCACATCTTCCACGACAGCTTTCCTAAACAACCCTACATCAACGTTATCAGACACCATCTGATAACCATGTGTCTTCAGATCAGACGGTCCATCATATGATATTGCAAACCCACCGAGAGAGGCCTTCCCACACCCCAATACTTTCTCCTCACAAACTCTCATCATCTTCTTCACTTTCTTATTCCCCGGATCCCACAAATACCCTATGCTCACACTCAAATCCAACAGCCCCATCTGCACGCAGTCAACCCCATCAACGACTGCGATCTCTTCTGCTTTCTTCACGCCATCCTCACTCTCCACCTGACACATGATCAGCAAGTCTGGTGTAATCTCGCCTTCATTTTATGAAGCTTCGGCTGAGAACTTGTAGGAAGGATCTAGCTCACTTCGAGAGGATGGTTTGGACGGATGATTATGGATTGAAGGGAGCCAGTATGAGGCTGTAGTGGAGTGCGGAAGTAATGGCAGAATGGAAAGGAAACAAAGTGGATTAATTGATAGAACGTTTACAAGGAAAATAACTTGATAACTTGACAAACCCTCCTAGAAGATTATCTAGGCAACCTTGTCGTTAGTTATACAAGGATCTCTCTTCAAGAATAACCCTCCTAGATGATAATCTAGGCAACCTATTCAATAGAAAAGATGGAGAGTGTTTGGATTTAAGATCCCTAATAGCTAAACTAAGTAGTGGTTTAAGATAGGAGATTTCTCACAAGTTTAAAGACAAGGTCTAAATGAGTCTATCTCTCATTATTTATAGTAGGCTATTTACATGGGATAAATACCCAAATCACCCTTGGACAAAGGGGCTTCAGCTTCGGGCTTGGAAGATGGGCTCGGGAAGGCTAGCGCAAGGCCTCATTGGATGCTAGGCGTTGCGCGGCAAAAGCTCATAGGCTGCTATGGTTCGCGGCGAGGCCGTTCATGGTATAACCGAGGATCCTGTGAGTTGTCCTGCCTTGGCCTCCCACTTCGGCTTCTAGGCTTGCGATCTTCCAAGGCGTCAAGGTGAGGGTATTGGCTTGTAGGCACATTACCCAGCTGTCTCGGGCCTTCACGTTGCTCTCTTCATCCCTTAACGCCTTCAAGAGTAAGGCCACCATTCCCTTGCTCCGAGTGTGGTAATGGTGAGGTGTCGTGCTTGAATCAAAGTCATCCGCGTAATTACTCAAATACCCCTCGTTAATCCCATAATTTGACCCCTCGGACAACCACGTGAGCTGATCCGCGTATGCCCTCGAGAGGGAATCTGCAGTACGAGAATTTGGTTGTTGGTTCGGTGATGGTGGTGGTTCAGATGGTGTTGGGTTTAAGTGGCGAGGATGGATTGAGGTGGCGGTGAGGACGGGAGCGAGGAGATGGTTGGCTGGTTCGGCGTTGATGGGTTGGCGATGATGGTGGTGACGATGGCAGTAGTGATGGGTGGTGAGGATCCGGCTGTGGATTAATTGAGAGGAGGTATGGTTGTGTGACAAAGATAAGGAGGACGGCTACGCTAGAGAGGGAGGAGAAGCAGTGAAAAAAATAAAAAAAAGGTCATACCCGAACGGGTATGGGTAATACCCAAACTGTACCCAGTCAAATCGGGTATGGTTTGGGTATTACCCGGTCAAACAACTATGGGTACGGGCGGGTATCCGGGTATGGATACCCGTTGCCATCCCTAAGTATATTTCTTTTAAATTTAGCTTTGTTCCATCTAAAAAAATACTCTCTTTCCTTTAATAACTGTCGTTTTTTTATAAATTTTTACTGTTTATAATATTTTTTATTTTATCTTTTTCGATATATATATTTTGTGTAAATGACAAAATTAACGGCCATTGGGACTAAAACCACAAGTTTTAAGGTAAATGAATGACTTGTCCCTTTCATTGTTTTTTATTCCATTCTCTCAAACTTCTTCCGCTGAAATAACAAAAAGATAGATTGGCACCCAACTTTTACAAGAAAAGACAGATTGACACCCAATTAAAACAATTGACAAATTTGCCACCCAAGCTTTCTCCGTTAGACAATTTAGCACCCAACCTTTCCTCCGTTAGACAATTAAGCCAGTGTGGCCGTTAAGTTTGACTAACGGCGTTAAATAAATGACACGTGACCGTTATCTGCTGACGTGGCACGTCAGCATTTAAAAGAATATAAAATTGTAAAAATATGGAGAAAATCTTTAAAATTTTACAAAAAATTCAGAATAAATATATAAACTTTTTTAAAAAATCAGAAAATATAAAAAAATCTAGAAAAAAATATAATGTAAACAAATATATGTGTTTTAAAAATTATAAATAAAAAAATAAGAAATACAAACCAATAGAATTTTTTTAAAAAAAATTAGACACTCCGTAGAGTGTAAAAATAAATTATTTTCAAATATTTTATTATAATTTTTATTAAAATATCTTTAAAATAGAAAAATATAAGAAGAAAAAAAGAAAAAAGAAAAAACACACTCCGTATAGATACTAGAAATGCTAACTTCACCCCTCCACACCTCATTTTTTTAGTTTCTCTTTTAAGATAGTGAGTTTGTTGAAGGGATTGAAAAACAAAGTGATAAGGATTTTGTCCATTTTTTTAAAAATCCTATTGGTTTGAATTTTCTATATTTTTTTACATTATAATTTTTCCTCTTTTTATTTTTTCCATATTTTTCTGGATTTTTTTTATATTTTTCTGAATTTTTTGTAAAATTTAAAAGATTTCCCCCTATTTTTACAATTTTATATTTTTTAAAATGCTGACGTGGCATGCCATATCAGCAGATATGGTGCCACGTCAGCAGATAGCGGTCACGTGTCATTTATTTAACGCCGTTAGTCAAATTTAACGGCGACGGTGACTTAATTGTCTAACGGAGGAAAGGTTGGGTGCTAAATTATCTAACGGAGAAAATTTGGGTGGCAAATTTGTCAATTATTTTAATTGGGTGCCAATCTGTCTTTTATTGTAAAAGCTGAGTGTCAATCTGTCTTTTGCCCAAATTAACAAAAAAATCTACAGAAAGGCCTGCAATCCCATCGCTCTCCTCGCTGAAATGACACATAGAAAATGGCTGAAATTTTGAAATTCTTCAATTGTCCGTGCCACAACTTGATTCTCCCTTGATCTAAAAAAAATAAAAATTTAACCTAACATTTTTCCGCCACAATTTGGATAAGAAATTTGAAATTTGAACCCAAATTTTCCAAATATAAATAGCAAAACCTAATTTTTATTCCGCCAAAAAAATTGAAAGCAAATTTGAATTTGTTTGGCAAATTTGAATTTGTTTGGCAAATTTGGGAGATGTGAAAGTGAACGAAATTGGACAGATATTGAATCGAAGTTTTGATCTTTTCTGCTAAGATTTTGGACTGAAAAATTCAATATTTCACCCCATCGGTTCGCTTCGTTGCTCTGATTTTTGAATTGGACTAGTGTTAAGCCATCAATTAGCCAAAATTATCTCATTTCTCAGTTTCTTTCTTGAACACCAGCAATGGATGATGAAAATGGTATCCCCATTAATTACCCAACCGAGCATCCTCCATTTCCATTTGAAACAAAGCTCCCTGATCTAAATAACATCATAGCAAATGTTGATGACAATGCAGGGTTAATACACCTATGGTTTCAATTTTTTGCCGTTTTATTTTAGTCAACACCAATTCTTTTTTTCTATTTTTTTCGATCTTAAATATTATATTTGTTAGTTCATTTAAATTTCAATTATATAGAAAACGACTAAAGGAGACAAACTCTATTAACTATGCACACATGGCATTTTTTACTGACGTGGCATTTCATTTCATTTGCCACGTCGTCATTTAAGAAAAATCAAAAAATTAGAAAAAGGCTTGAAAAAAATAATTTTTTTTTGAAATATTAATGTTGGAAAAAAATAAAAAAATATGATTTTTTTAAGGGAATAAAAAAAACATTTTTTGCATTTTTTTCAATTTCAAAAAAATATGATTTGAAATTGAAAAAAAATGCAAAAAATTCTACAAAATTTTGAAAATTTTAAAAGTATCCTAATTATTCTAATAATTAAGAAAAAATCGTTAATTGAGAAAACACTAGTCAAAGATCGTAGAACTTTTATTTTTCATACTTACAGTTTTGCAATAGCTAAGTTTGGATAACCATTAATTTATCATCATCATTAATATAATCGTCGTTAATTGAGAAACATCATCAGTGTCGCAAATACCAGAATAATTGATTTCCCAAGCAAGTTTTTTGTGGATGAATAATAAAAATTCTAGGAAGATAATCTCGATAGTTTAGTATGATTTACAATAGGTATATGTTTGAAACTTATTACATAAATATTACTGGTCTTTTAAATTATTTTCTTGGTTTTTTAAAATTTTGTACTATTTTTTGCAATTTGAAATAGTATTTTTTAATTTTTTTCGAAACAAATTTTTTTCAAACACAAATATTTTTTGGAATTTTATTTTCTAAAGCTTTTTATTTTTTTAAATGATGACGTGTTATATGACATGTAATGCCACCTCAGTAAAAAAAGTATTAAAAAATGTCACATGTGCATAGTTAACGAAGTTTGTCTCTGTTAGTCGTTTTTTTCATAGTTGGGATGTAAATGAACTAACGAATATAACATTTTGAACCATAGTTTTAAAAACCGACCCGGAGTGACCCGTTGGACCGATTTGAACAGGGTTCAACCAAGGTTCGACCGAATTGACCCGTTGGATCGTTCCGGGTCGTTCACACATCGAACCGTTCAATCTTAGATAATTGAACCGGTGTTTATAATGAGCCGGCCCAGCCCATCAAATTTTCCATATTGAAAAAATTAAAAAATTAAAAAATTAAAAAAAAACTCAAAACGACGTCGTTTTGGTTTGACATCGACCTAGTCCGGTCGATAGCTGGTCGACCTGGTCGTCAGTTTTTAAAAACCGGTCAAGTCGACCAGTTTTTTCTGGTTCGATTGCAGGTCTGGTCAAATAGCTGAACCGAACCAAAAATCTCTTCGGGTCATAGTTTTTAAAGCTATGTTTGGAACCGATAAAAACAGAAAAAAAGAATTGGGGCTGACTAAAATAAAATGAAAAAAATTTGGGACCCTGCGGTGTATTAATCCGATGATGCCCTCGTCGCTCTCTATAACCACATCACCTGCCTCCTCTTTGATCTCAATCGAATCTCTAACAATCATACATACCCATGGAATCGTCGATGACTCTCAAACTGTCATATTGCAAGTCTTGCCAGTCGTCGATAATCTCTATTATTTCAAAAAAATCAAAGAAATTTAGGTTTCCACAAAGATGAAAAAGAAAAAGAAGAAAAAAGAGAGTGAAATGATTTTGGGACTGCTCCAAATTTCAATTAAATGGATTTGAGTATTGGAGGGAAATTCAATTTTCGTTTCCCTCCAAAGACCTCTCTTTTGTTTAGCTTCTGCTCAAACACACCCTCCCAAGAGGACAAACATGACAGGCGACAAAGAAGGAAGGAAGTTATGGACAAAATTGCAACTTTTTATTGCAGGATGTCAATTAAATTGGACAAAGTTTTGGGCTAAAAAGCTAGTTATTTAATACCGGAGAGAATAGATGTTAATATATATTAACACTCATTAAAATGAAGCTCGGGCGATAACACCCAAAAAAATAAATTCCATACTCCACTTTACATCAAGTTGAGAAAATCTTACATATATTGGGGTAGCTATCATTCGGTACCTTATGTTCTTCTTTTATCTTGACTATGTGGTTCACAAGTTACACAATCCTTCCTAGGCCATTGTGTAGGAGAAAATTTACAAAAATACGTATTATGAAGATATTGTTGTATCTTCGACTACAAAGTTGTGGACGGATGTAGTGATCCTGTTTTGATAGTAGGGGACTTCAATGAAACTATCCATCCGTCGGATCGTTTTAATGGAGCTGGCTACTCTAGGGGAATGAGAGAGTTTGGGGAATGGGTTGAAGACTGTCATCTTGTCGACTTGCCGTTGGTTGGTAGGAAGTTTACTTGGGCGAACTCTATAAGCAGAAGCAGGATTGACAGGGTTCTAGTTCAGACGGAGTGGATCACGAAATACCCGGAGCTGCAGCTGAATGCGTTAAGCTGGAACTCCTCGGATCATACCCCCCTTCTCCTCCATCAGGACCGAAAGGACTGGGGCCCCAAGCCTTTTATAGACATTGCGGCTTGGTGGGATTCTAGTGGCTTTAAGGACCAGTTGCGGATATGGTGGACTGAAGCCGGATCCTTATTTCCGGGAAACAACCAGGTAATTAAGAAAATGAAATGGCTGAAATCTAAGTTGCGGTTTTGGAACAGAGAGGTGTTTGGCAATATCGACACCAAGATTCAGGAGCTACAGGAAAAATTAGACAAGATGGAGGTTGAGGCTGATGAGAGAGAGTTGTCCCTTGAGGAGAGAACTGTCAAGGCGGAAGTGGAGGCTGCCCTCTGGAAGAAACAGGGGCAAGCGTGTCGGCTATGGCAACGCAAGGCGAGAATTCGTTGGGACTCCCAGGGTGACCGAAACACCAAGTTTTTTCATCAGGTTGCTAAAGCCTCTTAGAGGCGAAATAACGTCACGGACATTATTACTACCAGTGGCAGATTATCAGAGCCGTGTGAGATTAAGGAAGCAGCGGCTGAATATTATAAGGAGTTCTTTAAAGGAGTGCATTGGGACAGACCGAGATTGACTGACTTGGGGTTCAAGAAATTGGGTCCGGAGGAGGTTTTAAGACTAGACAGTGATGTTACTAGCCTTGAGATCCTGGAGGCGGTCAAGAGCTGTGGTAGAGACAAGACCCCAGGTCCTGACGGGTACTCGATGTTGTTTATTCAGAATGCCTGGGAAATCATCGGAGAAGAATTGAGCAGTTTGGTGAGAAGGTTCTTTAGTACTGGGCACTTCCCGCTTGGTGCGAATACTTCCTTTCTTACGCTTATCCCCAAGATCCAGCTAGCGAAGAAGTTTGCTGAATTCAGGCCGATAAGTCTGGTGAGTTGTTACTACAAGATAATCTCTAAAATTCTAGCTAAGCGTTTAAGTAGTGTGGTGGAGTCGGTGGTGAGTGATGTGTAGCATGGTTTTATTCAAGGTCGACAGACCCTTGATTGTGTTATGACTGCTAATGAGGTGGTCCACTACCTGAAAGCTAGCAGGAAGCAAGGATTTCTATTCAAGCTAGACTTCGAGAAAGCGTACGACTCGATCGAATGAGAATATTTAGATGATGTCCTTGGTTTCATGGGGTTCAGTATGAAGTGGCGTGGGTGGGTCAAGGAGTGCCTTAGCACGGCTCGGGTGTCGGTCCTGATTAATGGTGCTCCGTCAAAGCAATTTGAGGTGGGTCGGGGTTTAAGACAGGGATGTTCGCTGTCGCCTTTCCTGTTCAACATTGTGGCGGAAGGTCTTCATTTGTTGTTTAATAGAGCTATTAACCAAGGTCTCCTGAGAGGCGTCGGGAATCCAACTTCAGGGTGGAATATCTCTCACCTGCTATTCGCGGATGACACTCTAGTTTTCGTGAATAACGATGAGCAGGAAATTCAATGTGTAAAAGGTATCCTAAGGTGGTTTGACGCATATTCGGGGCTGAAAGTGAACTACCACAAAAGCTCTCTGGTGGGAATTAATGTATGTAGGCAATCTGGGGAAACGGTGGCCCGTAGAGCAGGATGTAAGTACGAGGTCCTTCCATTTAAATACTTGGGATCCTATGTAGGATTAAATCCGCGGAGAATATCTAGTTGGGAATTTCTCATCCAACGTATGCGAAAAAGGCTATCCTCGTGGAAGGGATCCCTGCTTTCGCTGGGAGGCAGACTGACGCTCATAAAGTCAGTACTGACTAGCACCCCGGTGTACAACATGTCTATCTTCCTCATGCCTAAAGGGGTGGTCAGACAGTGCGAGCGTATCATGCGTCGTTTTCTATGGAATGGGAATGATCATACGAAAGGATGGGCGAAGGTCCGTTGGAAGGATGTGACTCGCTCTTTGGAAAGTGGTGGCTTGGGGCTGGAAAGTTTGCATTCTCGCAACATAGCGTTTCTTTTTAAATGGCTATGGGGTGCATTAAAGGAGACCGGAAGTTATGGGGAGATATAATCCGTAAAGAATATAAGCTGTCAAATATGGGAGATTTATGGCAGTGCGACACGAGACATTTGTCTCAAATCTGGGCTGATATCATGAAATCTTGTGGGAGGTGGTCTTCATTTTTTGCGTTTTGGCAGAATCATGTGTCAATTAATATTGGTAGTGGGGAGGATGTGAGGTTGTGGTGGGATACATGGGTGAGTAAAGTGCCTCTTGCGATTAAATACCCGAGGCTGTATTCCTTAACTAATAATAACATGGGCATGGTTAAAGAGTTTGGTTTGTGGGAGGGAGGAATTTGGAAGTGGGTGTGGAGTTGGCGTCGCGGTTTATTTGAATGGGAGGTAGAGACTTTGAAGAACCTTGAAGATAACCTCCCGTTGCCTGCTATCAATAGTGGTAGTTCAAGATTGAAGTGGGAGTTAGACAAATCTAGGGAGTATTCTATTAAATCCTTGTGAGAGGGGGTGGAAAATTCTCGGAGGGATAGGGGAGAGAACTTGGTTCTCTATTCCTGCTGGAAAACCAAGACTCCACATCGCATATGTTTCTTCCTATGGCTTACTATGCAAGGGCGCCTGGCTACGAGGGATTTCTTATCGCATTGTAAGATCATCACGCAAGAGGAAAATTATTGTCCTTTCTGCCAGGGGCATGGGGAAACGGCTCACCATCTGTTCCTACACTGCACCTTTGCTGATTTAGTTTGGGAAGTTATCTCGCGCTGGCTGGGTAGCTGCTGGGTCAGATCAAGAAAAGTGGTGGATTTATGGGGTTTCTGGTCATCAATGATGACGAGGAGGACTGAGCCAGCGCTGAGGATGTGGCAGTCCCTCCTTGCTGCCGTGTTGTGGTCCCTCTGGCTGCAGCGAAATGCTGCGATCTTCAATCAAGAGGAGCCGTGCCATACTCGAGTTATCAGATGTATCTTTGTCACGTGGAATCGCTGGGTGATCAGCGCTGAACCTGGATTTCCGTACTCGGCAGAGCAGATGCAGCAATCTTCGGATTGGCTTCCTAGGTGGGGGTGAAGGTGGTCGTGAGAGTGTTCTGTCCAGGGGTTGGGAAGCTTAGGCTTCTGATGTTTTTCTGATGTTTTTCTGATTTCTTGCTGGGCAGCCTAGAGCTCTTCATTGAGTGTAGCTGCCCTCTGTCTATTTCTTTTTTCTGCGCCACTTTCTCAGTGGCCTTAATAAAATTCTATCCAGCTTATTGAAAAAAAAGTTATCGATTGAGCTTGATTACGCAAATGAAGAGAAGGTTAGAGAAAACTTGAGTTTTGCGAGAGAAAATTTTGACTTTTGGCAAGGTGATAGATGATGCCAAGAGGACTTATCGTCAACAAGGATTTCTTGACGGTCATAAGAAAGGATTTGATGAACGACATGACAAATGAGCGCAAGATGGATTTTTTGGGTATAAAAAATTGATAAGAGTTATCCGAATAGATGCTTGAGATTTCTCGAAAGAGCTACGAATATTACTGGACTAAATTGCTCAACCTTATGTTAGAAAACCATCCTCCGATATCATTTAAGGATATCCAAAGTGATCTTGCGATGAGATAAGAGTGCCTTTGATCCTAAAAAAACTTACTCAGCATGACTATTTGATCTGAGTTCAATCAGTCTCCATCAAAAATATTTCCCAATATGTGGACCGAGAAAGAACCAAGTAACACATTTATCTTGCTTTTAGACAATAGAAACATGAGAGGGGGCTGGATGTGAACTTGGTGAAGTTGAGCTAGATGTTCATGCAAGCCAAGAAACTACACCAAAGTCTGAATTAACACTCGGAGAGTTTATCTTCCTTATGGAATTTGAGTGGGATAGATATGCATGTTTTATGTTTAATAAACCTATAATTTTTAATATATTGAACTAAAAAATTATAGCAAGTTATGCAAAATTAAGCTATGTTTTAGACACAAGGTCAGAATGGCTGATCCAATTGGTAAATTGGGGACCAACCAACTTTTCGGTCAGGGATTAAACAATTATTTTAATTACGAGAGAATCATTAAGAAAACTGGAAAACCAGAAAAAGAATCGTAGAATCATTCAAACGGAAACCACGATTCAAGTTGTGGGCCATTTTTCAACTAAAGATCTAATTTTAACTTTGTTGGCGACAATTTAATATGCCAAATCCCATGATAAATTCTATTTTTTTTTTCATAAATGGTGATTTACTTTTATAAACACTCTTGCACCAAACTTCCTAATTTTTCTCCATCGAGGTATAAAGTACTGTTGGATTTTGGACAACAGAACTAGTGCATTAGTACCGTAATATATACGTTATAGCATATGGACGTATATGTTTAGTATATTTAATCATATAGTATAATGTTAATATAATGTTTATTGGACCAATTTAATGATCTAATAAAATTAAGGGGTCCAATTGTCTAATTAATACAGTGTGGGGGCACAATCTGTAATTGTGCAGAATCCCGAGTTAATTACTAATTGCTGATGGTTTAATTAGTAATTAATATAAATTAAATATTTGGGATATGGTCCCTGGTGGAAGTTGCCTATTTAAGTTACAGTTCTTTTGTTACAACGTTACGTAAGAAAAATACACAGAACGTTGAAAACAAAAGAACAAGCGGTTCCCATCCGGCCCTTAAGCAACGATTCACCAGAAGACCTTCGTTCTTGGATTTTATCAAGAACATGGCATCATCATTAGGTACGATTCTGCATTTCGTTTAATCCATGCAAATCTGAATTATTTTCGGTCCTGGATTATTGTTCATACGGTTTAGAACAATAGTAATCTCCTCCAGTTCTAACAATTGGTAGCGGAGTAATTCAATTTTGATTTTGCATGAATTGCAAATAATTTATGATGCATGGTTTCGATTTGATGGTTTAATTCTACTATAAATCGACATGAATTAATTGCAATTAATGTATATTTAATCATTAATTCTACCAATTACATGTCGATTTCATAGTTAATCGCAATCAGAAATTATTTAATTGCAATTACATGTCGATTAATGACAATTGGTGTATATTCTGATTGCAAATAGAATTAACAATTACATGTGGTTTTCTGATTGCAAATTAGTAATGACAATTGGTGTATATTCTGATTGCAAATAGAATTAATTGTTTTGATCATTAGGACGGTGTCAATTTGCTGCCATTCCTCATCATTTATTTGCTGCAACCGCTTTTGATGGTTGATTGCATAAGGGATTGTATGGATCATAACTGTACATGAAAGCATATGTGCTAGCCTATTGACGGTTGAATGCATGAAATCAATTGAATTCGGCTCTGGTTGATTGCATGCTCTGGTTGATCGCTTTCTAATCATTAGGAGGATTGATTCGTATAATTTGTGTACTAGTGGACCAGTGGTTATATATTATCTGGTTGTCGTTTTGTACTGGTTATTTTTATAGCAGTGGTTATAAATTGAATTGATTAGTGGTACAAAATAATTAAAGTATGCAAGATGACATTTAATTACAAAACTTTGTAATTTATTTTTTGCCCATTAATTTGTAATCTTGTATTTTGATTACAAAATTAATTGCATACTTTAATTATTTTTGCAATTCTATGTACTGATTCAGTTTGCCGGACTTAAAGTTGATTCAATCATTTTGAACATGATTATCATAAAGTTTAAGATGTTTACCAAAGTTCAAAAATTAATTGATTTATGAAAGAAAGTGGAATAACACTAAGGAAGTTTTTAAGCTTAACTTGTTTGTCTAACTCGATTAATAGAAGTAGTAAAGTCACCAAAGTGACCTCTGCTACGGACATTACCAAGTTAGACATTTCAAGTGTGGTGTTCGCAATTTCATGCGAATAGTTGTCGGCCCAAAGGAAGATGACTGTTTGGCAGAAACTATAAACACGATAGTGATGAATTTCAAGCTTTATAGCTATTAAGAGATTTATTGCAAGTGTTTGATTGGCCCAAAGGAAGGTCAAACATTTAGCAGAATCAAACTATAAAATTTACACTATGACAGGTTAATTAATTGTGAGTTGTGCTTTTAGTCCAAAGACTAAACACAATGTCATATAATTAATCATTTGACTTAGTCAATGTGTTATTCATTAAGTTTATTACTTTCATATTTTCACTAAAGTGAGCTAATTAAATGTTGTGTTCTTTCAGATATGAACTCAGCAAGCTCGGTACCTACCAATTTGAACAGTGTACTAGTGTTGTCTTCCAGTAACTTCAAGTTATGGAAGAGAAAGGTAGAGACAACACTGTGCTGTATGAATAAGGATCTGGCGCTCTATAAGGATTGCCCTGAGGAACCAAAGCTCAAAAGTTCTGATAAGGAACTTCAGGCTTTCGAGGAATGACAGCAATCGAACAGAGCTTGTCGTTCGGTCATACTCAGTGTTGTCCCTATGTCCATGCAGAGTTCACTAGATGAGGAAGAAAGTGCTAGTAAGATCTTAGAGATCTTAGCCAGTCGCTACGAAGGCCGAGATTAGCGATACCATTCGCAAATTCTCGACCATAAAGTACAGGGGTGATAGCGACATACGGGAGTATATCCAAGAAATTGTCAATTTGGCTGAGAAGTTGAAAGCACTTAAAGTTGATTTACCTGATGATTATCTGGTGCATCATGTGCTTACTTCACTACCACCTCAGTATAGTCAATTTGAGATGAGTTACAATTGTCAAGAGAATAAATGGACAATTGATCAGCTTAAAGTTCAGCTAGTTTAGGAACAAGACAGATTGAGACATGCTAAGTTGGACAATGCTCACCTGGCTACTACCTCTTCATCTGGTTTCAAGAAGAGGAAAGGCAAAGAGACTACAGGGTCTGGTTCTCAGAAGAAACATAAGGGCTCAGATACTGAGCGTAAGGGACCAAAATGTTTCTTCTGCAAGAAAGTAGGCCACTTGAAGAAGGACTGTGCTAAGTATATGGTTTGGCGTGAAAAGAAAGGTATGTCCTTGTCTCTTGTTAGTACAAAATCCCTTCTTGCTTCTGTGCCTAAGAACACTTGATGGTTAGATACAGGAACCACTAAACACATAAGTGTTTCTTTGCTGGGTTGCAGAGCGTACCGGAGGCCCATGGAAAATGAGAGACTTCTTTATATGGGTACAAGTGACTCGGTACCGATTGATGGCATCGCTACTATTAGACTAATTCTATGTACTGGTTATATATAGAGTTAAAAGAGACTCTTTATGTACCATCTTTTCGACGAAATCTGATTTCTATTTCTTTGTTGGACAAAGAAGGTTATATTTTCAGATTTGAGAATAATAAAATTCTCCTTTATTTTAACTCTGTTTTGGTTGGAATCGATACATTGATTGATTCCAATAACTTGTATTTATTGCATTTGGTTGACAACAATAATGAATGTTATGCTAGCGAGTCTAGAGAGGTTAAACGTAAATTGCCAACTGAGGATTCATTCAGGCTATGACACAGACGTTTAGGTCATATCTCTGCAAGGAGAATAGACCGACTCATGTAAGATGGAATCCTTGAAGCACTCGATCACACAGACCAACAGGTTTGTATTGAGTGCATAAAGGGCAAAACCACTAATAAGAAGAGGTTTGAGGTTGAGAGATGTACAGAAACTCTAAGACTGATACATACCGATATCTATGGTCCATTCCCTACGGCATCCTGGAATGGTCAACGGTATTTTATCACGTTTATAGATGACTTCTCTCGTTGCGGTTATTTGTACCTTTTAAAGGAAAAGTCCGAGGCTTTAGACGCTTTCAAGTCTTTTAAACCCGAAGTTGAAAATCAACTCGGAAAGGCTATTAAGGCTGTCAGATCGGATCGTGGTGGTGAATACTACGGTCGATATGATGACTCAGGTGAACAACGTCCTGGGCCATTTTCTCAATTTCTCGATGAGTGTGGGATAGTTCCATAGTACACCATGTCGGGGTCTCCGACCATGAATGGTGTAGCTGAAAGGAGGAACCGTACCCTTAAGGATATGGTGAGGAGTATGATTGCCAATACCACCTTACCTATATCACTCTAGGGAGATGCCTTGAAAACTGCAGTCTACATTCTCAATAGAATACCAACTAAAGCGACTAACAAAACCTCATATGAACTATGGACTGGCAGAAAGCCTGTCTTAAAGTATTTAAAGGTTTGGGGATGTCCATCAGAGGCAAGGCCTTATAGGCCCGATGAAAGAAAATCGGACTTAAGGATTGTTAGTTGTTATTTTGTTAGATATCCGGAGAGGTCACGAGTGTATAAGTTTTACAACCCTACTACCTGAACATTTTTTGAGACGGGAAATGCCCGGTTCTTTGAAGATGTTGAGTTTGGGGGGGAAAATAGACGGTCGAATGCCATTTTTGAGGAGGATTCAATTATACCTCTTCATGCATTTCCTAAGGGTCGGGATGAGCTCATTGTTCATATTCCTGTCTTTGTCCCTCAGCAGGCAAGAAATGATACTATTAATCTTCCTGCAGGACAAGATCCACAAGTTATACCTGAGGATCATCAGGAATTCCATGAAGATCCACAACAGGATCAAACTCAACACCCTCAAGTGGTTGAAGACCAGGTAGATATGCCACTTAGGAGGTCCACTAGAGTGAGAAGAAATGCGATTTCGGATGATTATATCGTATTTCTGCAAGAACATGAGGAGACTATTGACTCTTTAGAGGATGACCCGGTCACCTTCACCGAGGCCATTAGTTGTTCTGATGCTCAAGAGTGGATACGGGCCGTGGCGGATGAATTCCAATCCATGAAGGACAATGACGTTTGAGAGCTCGTACCATTGCCTAAGAATGTGAAACCAATATGTTGTAAATGGGTTTTCAAAACCAAACGAGATTCACAAGGCAATATTGAGAGGTACAAAGCACGTCTTGTTACGAAAGGATTCACCCAAAAGGAAGGAATGGACTATAAAGAGACATTCTCTCCAGTTTCATCGAATGACTCTTTTAGGACTATTATGGCCTTGGTGGCTTATTTTGATCTTGAGCTACATTAGATGGATGTAAAGACTGCTTTCCTCTATGAGGTTCTTGAGGAAGAAATCTACATGAAGCGACCAGAGGGTTTATCCTCTAACGAGGATAGTCAATTGGTTTGTAGATTAAAGAAATCTATCTATGGGCTCAAGCAAGCTTCTCGTCAATGGTACTTAAAGTTCCATCGTGTTATTACTTCATACGGTTTTGAGGTAAACGCTGTAGAGGATTGTTTGTACCACAAGTTCAGTGGGAGTAGGTTTGTATTTCTATTACTGTATGTGGATGACATTTTGCTTGCTAAGAATGATGTAAAACTTTTTCAGGATACTAAGACTTTTCTCTCAGATAACTTTGAGATGAAAGACCTTGGTGAAGCATCTTTTATGCTGGAGATACAGATCCATCGTGATCGTTCATGGGGTATCCTCGGGTTGTCACAAAAGAGTTACATCGATAAAGTTCTCAAGAGGTTTAACATGCAAAATTGTAAACCACATGATAGTCCTGTCTCCAAAGGAGAAAAATTCAGCCTTAACCAGTGTCCTAAGACAGATTTGGACCGTAAGTTCATGGAGGGTGTTCCATATACTTCGGTTGTGGGTAGCATCATGTATTCACTAGTTTGCACTAGTTTGCACCCGTCCGGACCTTACATTTATAGTTGGTATGTTGGGGGAGCAATCCCGGAAGGGACCATTGGGTTGCAGCCAAAAACGTCTTTCGGTATCTACTGAAAACGAAAGACTACATGCTCATATACAGGAAATCAGATCAACTTGAGATCATCGGGTATTCTGATTCTGATTTCGCTAGATGCCAGGATAGTCGGAAATCTACTTTAGGATATGTCTTTCTATTGGCTGGAGGAGCGATTTCTTGGAAGAGTGCCAAACAGTCACTCGTCGCTTCTTCAACTATGGAGGCAGAGTTTGTAGCTTGCTACGAGGCATCCAGTCATGCTATTTGGCTGCAGAATATGGTTAAGGGACTGCGAGTTGTCACTGGCATTGAGAGACCTTTGAGTTTCTTTTGTGACAACCGAGCTGCAGTGTTGTACTCCAACAGTAATTAGAGTTCGTCCAGGTCTAAGCACATTGACATCAAGTTTCTTGCCGTAAAGGAAAGAGTTCAGAGTGGTCAAGTTAGCATTGAGTTATTGGGTACAAACGCAATGATTGCTGATCCGCTGACAAAGGCATTGACACCTGTTGCGTTTCATCACCATGTATCTAGCATGAGTGTCCTTAGCTTAGATGTCTGAGATTAGTGGGAGTTTGGTTTGTACCTTTGTGACTTATAGATGTATTGACTGTGTATTATGTTATTTCACAGTTTATGGATATTGATTTTATTCAATATATGCTCCGGATTTTGATCTCATAAAGTAAAGAGGATCAGTTGGAAATAAACATGTATAGATCATTTCACATGTAATTTCCATGTTGTACATGCACACTAGATCCATGTCGTTAATTAGTTAGTGCTCGTAATTATCAAGAGTTTAGGCGCTTGAGCTGCGACGACTTCTCTTTTGGTTCTTGCATTGATGAAACTAATGGACCGGATTGAATTAGACAGATATCATGCTAGCATTTGGGAAGTTAACATATACTTATATGACTAAAGGTTGGTACTGTGAGGATTGCACATTGTCGAGTTGTCCAAGTGGGTGATTGTTGGATTTTGGACAACGGGACTAGTGCATTAGTACCGTAATATATACGTTATAGCATATGGACGCATATATTGAGTATATTTAATCATATAGTATATTGTTAATATAAGGTTTATTGGACCAATTTAATGATCTAATAAAGTTAAGGGGTCCAATTGTCTAATTAATACAGTGTGGGGGCACAATCTGTAATTGTGCAGAATCCTGGGTTAATTACTAATTGCTGGTGGGTCAATTAGTAATTAATATAAATTAAATATTTGGGATATGGTCCCTGGTGGAAGTTGCCTATTTAAGTTACAGTTCTTTTGTTACAACGTTACGTAAGAAAAATATACAGAACGTTGAAAACAAAAGAACGAGCGGTTCCCCATCCGGCCCTTAAGCAACGATTCACCAGAAGACCTACGTTCCCGGATTTTGTCAAGAACATGGCATCATCATTAGGTACGCTTCCGCATTCTGTTTAATCCATGCAAATCTGAATTGTTTCCGGTCCTGGATTGTTGTTCATACGGTTTAGAACAACAGTAATCTCCTCCGGTTCTAACAAGTACCACTTTTTTTTTTTTTTTTAAAGAAATATCAAGCTAAATTGGAACAATGGTCTACGAAGTAAAGACACTTTTTTTTTTAAACTAACAAACTATGTTCTTTCTCGTTCTTTTGTATATTTTATTTCCATTTTTTATTTAATTTTCAAATCAACTGATTTTTTTAAATTAAAATAGAGCGATGTAAATAATAATAATAAAATTTACTAAGTTATTTTATTTTATTTTCTTAGAGATTGAATATATTTATTAATCAGTTGATAAATACATTCTAATTTAGTTATGTGAGTTTAGTTATTTATTTTGTTGATATACAAAAAAACTTAGAAAGTTCCCTAGTGCGCAATGCGTAAGGCAATTTAGTCGATTGGAAGAGATGTGATAAATAAGCGATTCTAATTTTACTTGGTGTTTATTTAGGGATGCCTAACCTAGATGAGCCAAAGGTCATTTGATCTTTAGAGAGAAAAGGAGATAAACCTCACGATAATAATCAAATCTCTACTTAAGAAATAAAAACACATCATATTCTATTTATACTCAAAAGAAAGACTTAGCTTTTACATCATTGCAATCAAAACACTCTCCTTGGCATGTAGGATGGAATAGTGAGGTGACATGGCTTGGGGGGCATGGAAGCTGCTTATGGAATGGGCTGGCCAACAGGTTGGCGATATCCTGTTGAGGCCTTAGCATGATACCACTAGTGAGCTGCCTTGGTTGGTCAGCCTTACTTGCGGCCTCGGCTTGCGCCTTGTCTTTTAGCCATAGGGTACCTTGTAAAATGGTTCAATGACTTTCGATGAGGCGCTCCTAGACATGTATTATTCTTTCTCCTTAGAGGAGATTCGTCCTTGAATCTAAGGGTTGGATGATTGGAACTCCTCTTGGACACTGTTGAATTCGATCAGTACGTCTTCTTTCCAAGACACCCCGATGAAGCCAAGTGGTACCTACACAAGGAACAAACAAAGGAGAAAATAAAATGTTATTTTATCTAATCACTCCCAAAATATTTGCACTCACTCTCAATTAAGCTCACTAATCCTCACAATCACTCACAGGCACTTGCAATATTTATCCCAAGGTCATAAAAAGAAGATTAGTTGTAAGCAACTAGAGAAGTGACATAGGGTGAAAACAAACTTGGATGTCAAGTTAATTAGACAAGTTGCAAAGAGAAAATTAACTTCTAAATTAACTCAACTAGAATAGTTAACTCAAGATAGGAGAATCAAGAATCAAACTCAAATACACAAGATGGACTACACTAGACTATGAATGACAAAGTTTAGAATAAACTAATCTAATGAGGAATATATGAGTTTAATGTGAGGTGATAAATGCTATGAATGGAATGAGGGTAAAATAAAAAATACGTGAGAATGTTATCTTGGAAGATCTTCTATGTTGTTGTAGCTTTTTCTACGTCCATGGCCATGATGTGACTAAAATAACATTTTCTGATGAATTCTATATATTGATATTTTCGTCTCTTGGATCGACTTCGATCTCATTTATGAGGGTCCTTCTTTTTATTTTATTAATAAAAATTCCTATCTTTGTTTAATGCAAAAAAGAGTTTAATACAATGGTAATTATTCATATTTAAGTATTTTTTAAAATTGTTATATTATTATTAATTTTAGGTTTAATTTTATCATTACAATATTAGGGATCGAACTTATAATTTTATATCATAAATACGACATGTACTAACCAATTAAACTAGAAACTCATTTGTATATTTCAATAATTATTACTAGTACTTAACAAATAATTACTACTCTCTTTGTTCTAAAAAAAAAAAGACTTCTTAGTCTCTTTTCCTTGTCCTTTAAAAATTATCATTTTTATTATTTGTAATGAGTTGAGAAAGTAAGATTAATGTTGATTGATCGTAGTTAATAGAGTTATTGAGAGTAATTGGTTAGAGATATATAAATTAATCATTTCCTTAACAAGTTGGTGGTTCACGCGTTGCGCGGAAGATAAAATTGTTATTTCTCGTTATAGGTATATTGTTTGTCGAAAGGATTTAGTGAGTTTGTGAATCAAAATAATTTATCTCGTGACCATAATTTTTGTCCCAAAATTATTTTATATCATGCATTAATTTTTTAGGTTATTAAATTTTATGTTTGTATAAAACTTGAAGTTGTTGTATGAATATAAAAATGAAGTATATGGATTATCATTTATAAATAATTTGTCGAGAAGTAACTAGTAAGTGCATTGAAATTTTCATTCTTTCTATTTAATTTAACTTCTTACTGTTAGATTATTATTACTAAAATTTATTTTTTCATTGTATTTTACGAATCAAATGGGGTGAGTTTATGAATTAAGGTTAATATTAATTTTATAACTACAATGACTGAATTCTCATTTTTTATAATTAGGTAAAACTAATTATTTGATCAATTAAATGAATTGGGTGAATTTTTTCTCTTCTCTCTTTTTCTTTTTTACCTATTATTTATACACATAACTAAGTTATATTAAAATAATTCATTCACCTCATGTAGAGAAATTATTAAATACCTAACCCTTTAGATGTTAATAATTATTTGTAGCTCAGTTTAATTCCTACAAAGTAGATAGGGAAATGTTTCAAGTTTGAGTCTCTTTGAAACATTACTATGTAAAAAAAAACCATTTGTTTAACTCTTTATTCCTAAAATAATGTACAAATTATTCTTTTAGCATGAATTTACCATTACTATATATTTTTCACTGTACAATTTTTTCTAACTCTTTAAACAACACTATCTATTTCTATAATTTCTTTTCGTTTTTACATTTTTTTAGCACGACAGTAATATATATTTTTGATGATTCAAATAAATTGATTCTCACAATATAGCGCGAACCACTTCCCGTAATTTATTCTCTCATCTTCGTTGTTCATTTTATTATCAATTTTTCTATCATTTTTATCATCTCTTACTTTTTTTCTATTTCTTCCATTTTCACTTTCTCCTTTTTTCTCTTTTATCTATTACTTGTACACATAGTTATACTATATTCAAAGTATTTCATTACCTCAATTATAAAAAAAATTAGTTATATAACCCTTTAAATATATTTAACCATTTGTATGACTATTTTTTATTAAATATTTAACCATTTGTATGACTATTTTTTAAAAAAAAATTAGAAATTATTTTTGCATCATGACTTTAGCAATTTTTTTTTTCATTTTCTATTTCTTCGATTGTTATTTTGATTTGCATTTTAAATCTTAATTGAGTTTTTTACGTTCTAACTCATCATATTCCACGTTTTAATGTTATAACGCTTTAAATTATAGTCATTGTACTCTAGCTATATTCTTACTAAAATGGATCTTCCCACATGACTTAAGTACATATTTTACTTTATGTTCATCTTTTACTATATATAGCTGAGTTATATTAAAAAAAAATAATCATTTTATTTTAATTAAATTACTTATCAACATTTTTTAAATATCATTTGAGAATTTATCTAACAATTTTTTTACAAATTATTCTTATTATATATTTTACTTATTAAAGTAAATTATTTCTATTGCGTGGTGGGAGCCTCTTCCCTTTATTTATTTATAATTTATTTTGTAATTTTTTCTTCACTCTCTTGAGTTATTCACTTTTTTTTTTACCTATTATTTATATATAAAGATAAGTTAAATTAAAATTACTATTTTTAAAAAAAATTGTTTAATTTTTTAAACATCACTATCCATTTATATAATAATTTTTTCTTGCACCATTACTTTAGTAGTAAATATTTCCCCCATTTAAACAACTCGCTACTGTATAGTGCAAGTCATGTTTCTCATCTTTATTATTCATTTATTATTATATTTCTAACATTTTCTCATTTCTTATTTATTTTCTAGTTCTTTAATTATTCTCTTCCATTTTATATTTTACCTATTTAGTATAGATATAATTAAGCTATAACTATAAAAATATAATTATCTATCCCTTAAATATGTCTAAACATATTGTATGACATTTTAATGCTTTATAAAAAAATTCAAATTGTTCTTATAGCACGACTTAGTACTAATATATATTTGGCTAAGCTACATTTTTCCACCCTATGTTGATAATTTTTTTCCAAATCGCACTCCGTATTAACGATTTTTTTTATTCGCCCTTATGTTTGTTTGAATTGGATCAATTAATCTTCTGATTTCAAATTGAGTTTACTTTTTTCTCCAGAAAATATATATTATGCCACATAAAATTTTAAATATTATTTTCTTTTTGGTTTCACGACTTGTGCCCTGTTGTGCGCTTGACAATAATTTTGTATATAAAAGTTGTAAAAACGGTTGTCTTTAATATTTTTGAAAGTGCTATAAAATTGTAAAATGACTAAAAGTGATATAAAATACTATTCTATTTTATAATCATTTAGGTATACATTAATATTTTATGTGATGGTAATATTTTTTCATATGGAAACAATAAGCGAAAATATAAATATTAAAAGTGGACTATAATTATAATAATTTAAGAAATGAATAATAAAATGTAGTTATGTTATTTTTACGGTATGTAATTGTTATTAAAAAATTAACTACTTCAATTAGGAGATTATATTATTTTACTCTTTAAATGTTCATAATTATATGTTTTAATTTTCACATTATTACATATGACTATGAGCTTATGTGGTAAAAAATAAAAGAATCATTGATGTGACATTATCGTAGTTCAAATTAAATTTTTTTTTAAAGTTAATAAGAAAAACTAAAAGAGAAAATCATCGACAGTTTGATTACTTTGCTCTCCTCAAGTAAAAAGTCTTTTGTTGCTGCTAGAAAAATCTCGCTAGTGGCTGGCTACCGAAAGTTAGAATTAGAAAGCGTTTTGTGGCAACCATTCGATGCGGATCGATTTACGAATCACGATCAACGACTCGGAAGTGCTTAATTTTTCACAACGAGCGCACCGCAGAAATAAATAAAAAATAATAAAAAAAAGAAAATAAAAATTGGAAGTTCAAAGAAGAGTAGCCGGTAGCCGCCACCCGCCACCAACACCACCGTGATGGATCCTGGCTCTCCGTTCCTTCACCGCCACGCAAGGTACGCCCCTCCACCTCCTCCTCCCCCGCCTTCACAACCTCATCCTCCCCCTTTCCCCGCCCATAATTTCCACCATAACAACCATCATCACCACCATCAGTCCAACACCCTCCCGCCACCGCCACCGCCACCGCCACCGCCACAACAGTTCCGTCCACTGCCTCCTCCTCCGCCATCTCATCTACCCCTTTCTCCCCTTACACCGTCACCACCACCAGTCAACCATCCTCAAAACCCCCAATTCTCTTATAGCCCCGATCACAACTTTACCCCCAATAACCACCGCCACCATGTTCGCGATTCTTACCACCCTAATTTCGATCGAGTTCCTCGGCTTTCACAGTCTACGTCATCGTTCGACGATGAACGCCCTCGTCGTTTGCCTGAATTCCATGAATCGCGATCTGGTTTCAGGGATTTGCCCGACAATTGGCGAGGTGCAGATCTCTCTTACCGCCATCAGTTAGAATTAGAGAGCAATCCTAGGCTTTTTGATGATAAAAATAATCAAAGAGATGAACTTTCATTGGTTAGCCATAGGGATGATGATTCTCGTCGCCGTCATGGCAGCATTGGCCTGTTTGGGTCAAATAACCATAGATCTTCCGGGGATTTCAGGAGTTTTGAGTCACATTTGGAGAATTACGATGGCCACAATCGACGCTGTGGCTTGGCTTATGATGCTTGTGATGATGATATCGATGTGAATGAGAGTCAGAGATGGGTACATAATAGGGAGGTTGTGAGAGAGAGAGGGACACTGAGAGAGAGAGAGGGGCGTGGAGGCAATGGGGATTTGTTTACGGAGGTCGGGGGTAACAAGATGGTTGCCACTAGCAGGCGCGATGCAGAGCATTATAGAAGTAGAGAAGGGACTGGTGGGGAGTATGAGAGGCATGCTAGTAAGGGAGGGAGGAGTAGAGAAGGTAGTTATGAGTTTAATAGGACACCTAGGAAGCAAATACAGAAGAAGAGTGCTCTTCTTAGAATTCAAAAACCTACTAATTATAGGAATAGAGAGGATGGGAGAGAACACTATACAGGCTACTTCGATGACAGTAAGTCTAGTTCTCTCAGAAGTAATATTGGTGATAAGGATCAGAATCACGTCATAATGGGAGAGAAAGTAGCAAGAGTGGGAAGTCCAGTAGAGCTTGATGTGTCTTTCAAGTCCAATTCCTTGGTAGCCAAAGCAATTGTGACACCTTCAGTGGGCTTTTCTGATAGAAATTTGACACCTGGGAATAGTAAAGTTAGGAAAGTGCTGGTCACCAAGAAAGATGGTGTCAATTCCTCGATGAATGAGGTCAATACAGGAAAATTGCATAACTCTGCTCGTCTTGTAGGAAAATCATCCAACTCTGACAAAGATCTAAAGCAATCAAAAGAGAAAGTTGCTGCTTCCGGTCTTGGTAAGGTGTGCAGTCACAGTTCACGACCAAGTTCCAGCGGGACTACAGCTGGAAAAACTGTGGTGGATAGCTCTTCTAAAGGGCCAGTGTCAGATAAAGGTGGAAGTAATGGTGGTTCTGGCAAAATATCTTCTCTCAAGACTGCGAAAAAGAGGAAAATCATTGAGAGAGTAGTGAAGAAAGTGGTAAACCCCAGTCTGAGTTCTTCAAAGCCAACTAAGGTATGTGATGAAGGTACACTAGCAGATATTGTTCCTTGTGCTCTACCAGAAGGTCCTGACTCTGACGACAAATTTGCTACTAGGGTCGTCAATGATGACGAACATACCTCTCTAAATCAAGTAACTGTAATGCCTGAGAATGAGAGAGAGGTAGGATGTCAGAAGAATGACAAAGAGGTAGGACCTCAGAAGAATGACAGACAGGTAGAATCTCCAGTGGATATGATATCTGAGAAGGTTGGCTCTTCTGCTTATACGGATAAGATATGCAAGTCTAATATCATTAGAAAGAGGAGCCGGTCATGTTCTCCCGTAGATTTTTCAAGTAATGAAGAAACCAAATTTGATGAGAATTTTTTAAATTGTAGTTCTGTCAACCATTTTCATGCTATCTCTGAGACCGAGAAGGATTTAACTAAATCACTAGATGAAACTAGTATTTCTGATACTTTTTTTTCTGAAGACATTAGCAAGAATATTCCACAAAATAAAGATTCCTGCTTGCTTGGGAGTAATGCTGCAAGTGGATCTCCTGATTTTGGTTTTTCAACTGAAGAGAATATTCTAAATCAGGAATGCCTTCCTATTTTGTGCTCAATGCCCCTTGCACCTGACAAAGGTTTAGTCGACACACGAGAGGAAATTATTGGTCCTGATATTTTTACTATGGATGTTTCCTGCAAGCAGCCATGCACAACTGAGAGGAGTCCATCGGGTGACCAAGGTATTGGTGATCCACATCTGAAGTCTACTTTTCATGAACTCAGCAGTGATATATTGTGTCTGTCAAACATTGGGGAAAGTCAACTCCAGAATGATGTCATGTATTCGGACAGCTCCAGTCACGGATTGAGGAGCATTTCGCAATCTGACAATCTGTGTGCTGATTTGGAAGTTAAATTTTCCAGCAAGACAAGTGATAATATTTGTAAGCACCCTTCTCCAGATAGAGTTACCATATCACAGGAAGAGTTTTCTGTTGAAGGATCTTCAGGTGCAAGTGTTTCTCTTGGTCTTAATGATGGGCACACACCTGACATTAATACCGGTAATAGTTTTGAAATCCCTCGGTTAGATTTGTCAAGCTCAGGGGTATCTGACATAGTTTTGGAGTCTTCAAATGTGGTTAAATCTGCGCATTGGGTTGATACTACCTTGAGGTTATCTTTCAAAGAGCCTAGTCCAAATGATGAGTCTAATGATACCAGCTTGCTAATTAACACCAATGAAATGGGTCTTTTTCAGCAGAGCAGTTCAACAGATGTTGCAGAGACTAAGGTTTCAGCTAACAGCAGTTTTAATGTTGATCCTAATTGGTCTTCGCTAAGTGATGAAAAAAGGAAAATCTCTTCTCGCTTGGGATTGTACAGTTCTGCAGCGTCTGACATAAATGAGGTGCCTATAATTTCAGGCGTCTCTACATTAAGTGTGGAGGTGCCCCTCAATTCTGGCAATGGTCTAACAGAGCCAGAAGAGGAAGTCCTGGTATCTGGGTTTGACCCTCCCTTGACATTTGGTTTACTGTCTTTACCAAAATCAGGCACTGTGTTTCTAGAAAACTGCTCAGGAGAATATTTTGATGCTGTGGTTTCTGGAAAAAATGAGTTTGAAGCTGGTTTTAATGCTGCTGTTTTTCCTCTTTCTGTTGTTGAGGAATTGACCATTTCAAAAGTGCAGTCTGTTTGTCAATCACAATTTGGGGTTGAGAAGATTGTTAATGCGACTCCAAACACTCCATCGGGATTTGGTTCTGAACAGATTGTACGTGCAACTTCAATCATGGTTGGAAGTAGTCATCAAAATGACTCTAGGGATTTAGAGGTTGGTGAGGTATCAAACATTGATGTAATTACCATTGATAGGGGGACAACTCAGTGTCAAAATCTTTCTGAACATCAGCCTATGGACTTAGATGAAAGCTCTCTTAGTACAGATGTGTCGAACTGTAATAACCATGCTCTGGACAACAATTTACCTTCTATGACTAGCAATCCCTCTACATTTGAATCTATCAATGCAGTTTCCACTTCCAAATACAGAGAACTAAAGGAGTTTGGGCCAGATGCTCCACGTAACATGCGCTCTCCAGAAGCGTTGACTTACCACCTTGGGACATCACCCAACCAAATTCTCATTGAAAAGGTTTCTGGGGATGAAACAAAGATTTCTGATGATGAAAAAGTTTCAGTTGCTAATCCTGCCACGCAAGGTGGTTCTTTGTCATCTGCCTTCGCTTCACATACCCAGAGTTCAGGAATCATTTTGAACTCACTTCATGCTGTGAGAGGTGGCCACTCTATTTTGGGGAAGACAGGAGATTTTCCATCACATAACTTCAAAAATACCAACCAAACTTTAAATCCTGCAAATAGAGGGATGCATGGTAGGAAGAGCCAGTCTACTTGTACTGTTTCTGGGGCTTATCCAGGCCGCTCATCTTCTGTTTTTGCTGCTTCAAAAAGTACTGCTCCTTCAACCCATATCACCAAATCTCGAACTTGGTGTCGAACTGACAACCCTTCTTTCTCTTCTCTGCCGGGCCACAAGTCTTCCCTGAGCACCATTCTTTCCCAAACACAATTGCCAAAAAAAGTGACGGAGTTCCCAGGCATGTCCTACATTCGCAAGGGCAACACTCTTGTAAGAAAATCCAATACAGCTGCTCTTCCATCCAAGGGTTGTTATGGTTTGAGTACTCCAGTCTATCGTTTGAACTGTTCAGATGCAAGTGAAATAAAAAAGAGTGCTGGATCTGGCCATAGGGTAGATGTTGATCCTATAAGTTCTTTTCAAACTGGAGGGACTAACACTTCTTTTGAGAGACCTAGGCCACCACCCGTAACCAGTGTCTTACCAAATCGAGCTGAGCCTCTTCATGATGGTTCTACTGAAATTGTGTTAGATCCTGTGAAGTTTACCCAAAGTAGAGATGTTCCAAAGTCTCCTGAAGATGTATTGAAAATTTCAGATGCTCCCATGACTAGCCAAGTCAGCAATACTGAATGCAATAGTGGGCAAGGTGATGGGACTACAGCGTCTTCAAATGCCAAGATAACATACGTCAAGCGAAAATCTAATCAGTTGGTTGCAGCTTCAAATCCTTGTTTGTCTTCTATACCTAATGCTGTGAATGCCTTAACCTCTGATGGCTATTATAAAAGGAGGAAAAATCAGCTAGTTAGGACTTCAGTGGAAAGTCAGGCCAAGCAGGTGGTAAGCTTGCCTGACAAAAGTGTTAGTTTAGAGGGGACAACTGATCTTGACATTATTTCCAGCAGAAATTTGATGAAGAGGCGATTGTGTAAAGGTGTGTTATTTGATTATTGTTTTGCTTAGTTATTTGATTTCTCAGTTATTGTTTTATTATTCTAAACAGTAACAGAAACAGTCAAGGTTATGCATCTATATATATATTTATATGTTATCACTTATAAAATTAACCCCGTGTCACTACAATTATCATTAGTCAAGGTTCTGCGTCTCTATGTTCTTGTATGATGTGCCTCAACCAACAATCTCTAAATTATAGACGGTGCTTTTGTGTGGTAGGTTGAGGCAGCATAGTCCTTGCGAGTATATAACGGTATTGAATATTTTGGTTGACAAAATTCCCTGGGCCTCATTTAGACTAATATCTAAACCTAGATTAAGCGATAATTGTTGAATTGATGCTTGCATTTATCTTACACTGATAAAATGGGTTTGTACTTGAATGTTTTTCTTTGATTTCAGTTTGAAGCTCATTTGATTTTCATGTTGACAGCTGCTTATGTAGCATAGATTTCATCACCATTATGTATCAAAATTGCACTTTATAATGTTAGTGTGGGATTTTTTCTTTTAGTCTTTTGTCTAGTTTGTAAAATATATCTTACGGTTGCCAGCAGCATTGAGTCAAATTATGTCACAGTGCATGACACAACTGCTAGATCAATTGACATTATGAACCATATATGTCATTGCGATCATGTATTTATGTTTCATTTTATAATGTGTGTGAGAATGTTCTCAAACTGTCTTTTGGCAAATGGATCTTTCTGTTGCCTGCAGCCATGAGTCGAATTAAGTTACAACAGCTGATTGAATTTCTATATATTATTGTTACAGTGATAGTTGATGTCAGTATTCTATTTGCAGTTGCAGGAAAGACTTGTAAACCTTCAAAATCCTCCTTGGTCTGGACACTGCGTGGTTCCCAGTTACCAAAAAATGATGGTGATCCATTGGGTCGTCAGAAGGTTTTACCTCAATTGTTTCCGTGGAAAAGAGCTACATATTGGAGATATTTCTTGTCAAATTCTGCTGCCAATTCCAGCAATTACTCCTCCACAAATAGGTATAACAACCAACTGATGTTTTCTTCCATTTTTTCCCCCACTGATTCTTTGAGTTTATCCTACCTGTGCATCTTATTCTTAAGTGATGTCTATTTCTTTCCTAGGAAACTGCTGTTGTTGAGGAACAGGGACACAGTTTACAGAAGATCAAAACATGGATTTTCACTCAGAATGTCCAAGGTCTTAAGTGTTGGTGGGTCCAGTTTAAAATGGTCAAAATCCATTGAAAGGCACTCAAAGAAAGCTAATGAGGTCTGTTAGGCTTGAGGAAAGCCGAGATTTTCCCTTTTCTTGGTTTAAAACTTTGAAAATTCAAAAGGTTTCTTCATTTTTGTTTGCTTTTATCATTGGTCTATACAGGAAGCTACACTGGCAGTTGCTGCAGCAGAGAGGAAGAGAAGAGAACAAAGGGTTGCTTCACGTGTTATTTGTGGGGTGAAGCCCCGGAATAGTTCAAGTAAGTTTCTTCTTGGAATAGAGTTGCACCCTTGTAAGCTGCATAATTGTGCGCATTTCCACTTTTCGAGAGCTTTTGTGCCATAAACAATAGTATTTACGAAATGGTTTCTGTGTATGCATGTCGATCAGGACTATATTATATGGTCACTATTCTATTGTTTTTATTATTCTGTTCAGAATTAATTCTATGGTATGGATGCTGATGGCTTCCCCTGTCTCTTATGGTAATTATTTGAATGGTGGCACTGGTATGGCTTTTGCCACAGCATTATTTTAACTTGACTTGCTGTGGCTCCATTGAGTGCGCTCAAAGTAGAAGTTTCGATAGTATGCATCATGTGCCCTATAAATAGGAGGCTTTCAGCTTAAGAATTAGTCATGCCATTTTCTGTCTCTACATATTTGCATGCAAGAATTAGCCAATTTTATATGCATTACATGTGATGCACAACTTAAGGCTTGATTTTGAGCAGTTCAATGATCAAGAAATATAACATAATATCTTAAGTTATTATTATTAAAGTAATGATTATGGTTGTAATTTGCAGGAGAGCGCATATTTCGTATTGGTTCAGTTCGTTACAAAATGGATCCTTCTAGACGGACCCTTCAGAGGATATCAGGTTATCCACGTATCTTTATCACTGTGCTTTTGTTTATTTAATTGTTCGTTGTATTCTGATTGCATAGGTTGCAGATTGTACATGTCTAACAGACTGTCAAAGATGGTTTTCTTCTTTTTTCAATAAGTAGAGAGAGTATTAAAAAGCAACCACACAAGAAGTGTGTAGCCAAGAGGAACCAAAAATCTAAGAATGTGCCGTCCATTTATAAGCTATACAGTGAGATCTAGATTCAGTAGTACTTGGACAGATGTTTAGGCTCTAAACGCTGTTTCTGGTACTATTTTTATGTTACCTTGTGATGAAGGATTAGTATACATGCACACGTACAGACGAAATTGGTTTAGCTTATCAAAAAAAAAAGATGAATTGGTTTATAGTGATGAAGTAAGTTGGGTAGAAATTTGTAACTGACTGTTGTTGAGTCGCAAAATTCTGAGGTTTATTAGATGCAATCTGCACTTCAGTTTATACAGGTCGTGAAATTCTAGATTTCCATTTGCAAACTGGTCTAATAAGTGAAGCAAATGCTGTATGTAGATGATGCATCTTCGAGCACTTCAGTTCTTCAAACAGCGAAAGATGGCAAGAAATCCTATGTTCCTAGGAGACTTGTGATTGGCAAAGATGAGTATGTCCTTCATCTCTTAACTACTCTCTTATATCAGTGCTAAGTAATCTGTCGTTGTTCTTAACCTGTTATTTCTAGTGTGGTAAATCTACTCAGGTGGTTGAGTGTTAAAGAATTTCAACATTTGCAACATTTGCAGATATGTTCGAATTGGTAATGGTAACCAGCTTATTAGAGATCCAAAGAAGAGAATTCGGATTTTGGCTAGTGAGAGAGTTAGATGGAGTTTACACACTGCCAGGTCACGACTTGCTAAAAAGCGAAAGTACTGTCAGTTTTTCACACGATTTGGTAAATGCAACAAAGAGGATGGAAAATGTCCCTACGTTCATGATTCCTCCAAAATTGCAGTCTGCACAAAGTTTCTGAATGGTTTATGTACCAATCCTGGTTGCAAATTGACTCATCAGGTTTAAGAAGATGTTATTGAAAGTATTTGCTGTTTGTAAAGAAAGGTGGCCAATTTGTTGTTGACATTACACCTTTGTTATATTCTTTTGCAGGTGATTCCAGAGAGGATGCCTGATTGCTCTTACTTTCTGCAAGGTGCCTTTTTTTTGCCTTTTTTCTTGTTCAATCTAGTAATTGAAGTGCAGGATTCTGACAAATCTTCTGGCAGGTCTATGTGCCAACAAAGATTGCCCTTATAGGCATGTGTGCGTGAATCCTAATGCTCCTACTTGTGAAGGGTTTCTCAGGGGTTATTGTGCTCAGGGCAATGAGGTACTGGTTTATTAATTTTAGTGCAATAACTATTTATGGCTTCTATTGACTAAATGTATTAAGGATAGGCATACTGCACTTTTTGTTTGTCAAAAACATGGACTAAGTACAGTTTTCCTATGCCCTAAAGACAACGAGCACTCGCCCAAACTTTAAATCTATAATAGGAGATGGCATACATCCTCTCTTCTTCAACACTTCCCTACATTCATTAACTATCAAAATCCTGGTTGCTATCATCGCAGTAACTTTTAACTGGATTACAGGCTTAAATGTAGGGCAGTATAAGCTACCAGTAATAGTATCAGTCCATGCAAACTCATTTTGGCCGTGCACTGCTGTGGTTTCTTCTTGTTTGTACAAGGATTTGAACTCACGACCTGGTACTAAGTTCCCTATTCCCTAACCTATAGCCCAAACTCCAGCACATTGTAATGGCTAGCTGCTGGCCTGAATAGGTCCTAAGGCTAACTTGCAATTTATATATGCTTTGCATTTAGCTACTTGCTTTTTAAATGAAATGTTTTAGCCATTGCTTCATTTAATTACACTGAATGTTTTCTTTTTGTTCAGTTCCAATTGTAAATTTGTTGATTAATTTACTATAATTTCCTGCATATCATGATGGTGAGTCTAGTTGCGCTCCAATCAAGCCAGTTGATTTGATTTTCCTTTGCTCACACTTTCCTCTAAAATTATAGGTGGGGTGAAAGTCATATCAACTTCTGGACTGAATATAAATTTGACAGTTCTTGAATGGAGTATGATCCCCACAAATGGCTAGCCTAATAGTTGCTTGATAATCTTTCCTATGGTTTTTGTTATTTGTTGGATGATATTTCTGCTTTTGTGTGTATTGCTTGTGGACTGTCTCATCCTCACTGCCACGCACCCACAAGCTTACGCCTTGTTTATGCAAAATGCAATATAACTCTGCTATACAGTGTCGGAAGAAGCACAGCTATGTCTGCCCTGTTTTTGAAGAAACAGGATCTTGTCCTCGAGGATCTAAATGCAAGCTTCACCACCCTAAAAGCCGAAGCAAGGAAAGAAAAGGCAAGCGTTTGCAAGAGAAGAAGAATGCTCAAGGGCGATACTTTGGTACAACTCAAGACGACATCTTGAAGAGCAGAATTAAAATGTCTGAGCAACAATCTGCTCTTTGTAATGAAATTCCATTTGAAGAAGGCATTGCTGATTATGTAAGCCTTAATGTGATTGGTGAAGGACTAGAAAGTAAGATTTCGACTCTTGAGCAACCAGCAGGCTTCAGTCATGGTGATTGTTTAGACTTGCAAATAGACGATCTTGATGAGCTAATTAAACCAGTTGGAATAATGAGTATCTGATGGCAGACCAGCTCATTGACCTGTAGTAGGTCAAGTTTGAGGCAGGAGACATTGAGGAATGTTGTTGTTGTTGTACAGTTGGTAAATCGATTTTTTGGGCAGCTCTAGGGTGAAGTGACTCAGGGGTGTGCGCCACTGGAGGAATGAGTTTCTTGTACGGGAAGTAATCTGTTCGAACACCAGTGGTGTAGCATCATCTTTAAACAATGCTGGTGGGAGGTACTTGACTGTATCTAGGAGAAGGTTAGGTAAGCATGAGTTTTTGCATAGTTGTTTATTTGCCTTTTTTTATAGGATTTCTTCGGTATACATGATGGACATAGTAATAAATAGTGTTGTAATAGTTGTTGGTAAATGAAATGGAATGATGCTTCTGCATTAGTTACAGAAAGCTGTCTGTTAGTTCTGGCATTTCCTGTTGCGTGATTTGTTGTGCTTTTCTTTTCTGGAAAGAGTACGTAGCAATGGGAAGAGCAAAAAACATCTGAATCAATATTTTGTGCCAAACAAATACACTCAAATTTCCGTGTATCAGCAAAGTCGTTTGAATTCAAAATTAGAAAGTTTGGTTATATTATTAATTATTATTATAATACCAAAAATTGAACTTATAATTATGACCATATGTACTAACTAGTTGGTTTATAACCTCATGTGCTAATAATTTTATTGTGTACTATATTATAATAAACTATATATTTGAGGTTTTTAAATAGGTGTTAATTCCAAATATCAAAACTTCAAAATAGTTTTTGACAATATTATTGTAAGTCCTACATTTGTGGCTGCCAATTTATGGCATTTACTCACCACACGCACTTGTTGTAGGTTGAGTAGAATGAGATTTTATCTTATCCACATGCAACATAAGCTACGCACATTCAACAACAATGGCAGCAACATAAGCAATTTATGGCCCTGTCTCGACGTGATGACACAGAAAACAGAAGCAGACGTTGATCGAGTTCAAGCGACGACGTCATCACGTCCTACCCTTGACGTGATGACGCCCATTCCAGAAGGTCGAGGACAGTCAAGACATGATAACGCCGAGGCATTGATGTGATGACGCTGAAAATAGACGCGACAGACGAAGCTGAAGGCTGCTCAACGTGATCACGCCGAGCCAGAGCGTGATGACACCGACGCAGATTGTCTTTGCGCCAAAAAGGAAATCTTGGATTTTATTCCTTTGGATTGGCGATTTCTATTATTTATTAATTATGGATTTATTTTAATTAGTTTCCTTATTAATTACTTAAATTAGCTTGAATTTATTTTAATTAATTAATTAGGCGTTTAATTAGAGGAAGGATTACTTTTGTAAGGATTAGGTTTCCTATATAAAGGAGCCTCTTTATTCATTGTAAGGTTACGAATTTTGATAATTAAAAATCATAGAATTTTTTCTCAATTGTTCAGTCTTGAACTTTGTTCCTATTTGAGACTGGACTCTCGAATAGATCAGCAAATAAAATCGAAAGTCCACTTCATTGAGTCGTTCCACCTAGGTTGGTAGTCATAGGTTGATTTGTGGGGTCAAACGCTCAAGAGAGTTATTCTTCCACATCATTGCAAATCCAGGCTTGAACTAGATCGGGATTTACATGCTACGAACCTCGGGCAACCAAGGATCGTATCAGTTGGTAGCGGAGCAAAGGCGTTCAAGTTTGGTAACTATCCTTTTATGTTTCTGTTTTCTTTGCAAGATTGGTTCTTTTTCCACCCATTCTAAAACCAATCTCTTGTGTGCTTGTGTTAGTTACTTTGTCCGTCGAGTCGATTTAGGGTTCTAGATTAAGTAGTGTCTTTGTGTGCGATTTGTTGTGTCATTAATCTAAATTAATTTTCTGTCAAAAAGAGTCACAAAAACCCAAAAAGAGTCTTAGTTAATTTATTACTTATCTCAGTTTATTCAAGTCAAAAAAAAAAAATCAAAATCAAAACAGAACAAAATACAAAATACTACGAGATCTTATAGAGCTATTGCAAAAAGAATTACTCAATTTGGTGGTGACAATTGAAAGTTATTTAAGAAACAAGATCAAACCCCTATATCGCATCACACCTTCATTCACGATTTTGTGAATTACTTGAGTCCTTTAGTGTCACATTGAGCTTTCCTTGATTCCTATACGCTGATTTCTATTCCAGTAGAGTATTTGTTTAATTGATTGTTCTTGCAATTACTCAATTACTTTACATCTAAATTGTTTTGAAGCTAGTTGTCTTTGAGAGTATTATTGGAAGCTTTTCCTTGGAATTCTTGAGTCTTTTAGCGACTGAACAATTGAAGAAAATTTGTGAGTGAGAATTTTGGTGAGATTAATAGAGCTATTAACGCGAGAGTAAACACGTGAGGGAGTATTAGAAAATTTTCTTAGGACAATTTTACGCTTGTATTGTTACTTTTGGTGATTTCAGGAATGTCGAACCATTCGGAGAAGAGCGCAGAGGAACCTAAGACTCTAGGCATGGAAGAAATGCTTCGATAGATTCTTAGGCGGTTGGATGAATTAGAGGTTGATAAACAATCCTCTACAATGAAGAAGAACCCTACTCCATCAGTTACTACAAATGTCCCTCATTACTCCCAAGTCATTAATCCCGGTAATGCAAGACATGTATACGGGGATGGCGTGATTGGGGAATCAGCAGGAGGATTTGTTGGTAGGGGAGAGGATGATGGCTTTCGGTTTACCACTGGACCCATAAGGACTGAAGTCAATCGGCCACGTAGGACGCAACATGAGACCTATGTGCACGTTGCACGAGTTCAGCATCGAGCGCCTTACGCGCAACGGTTTGAGGAGTTTGACCACGATGGGCATGACCGAGCTTATGAGCGGCAACCTAGGCATGAAGAAAGAGTTGATTCCAATTTGTGTAGCATTAAGATGAAGATTCCATCCTTTGATGGCAAGGATGATCCAGACGCATACTTGAGATGGGAGAGAAGATGGAATTGATCTTTCTTTGCCACAATTACTCGGAGGATAAGAAGGTTAAGTTGGCCTCGGTTGAATTTACTGGTTATGCACTACATTGGTGGGATAACATAAACAAGACAAGAGCGAGAGTCCAAGCCGGACCTGTTGAGAGCTGGGAGCAAATGACAAGTTTAATGAGGCAACAGTTTGTGCCCACTTACTTTCAGCGTGATCTACACCAACAACTACAAACCATGACTCAAGGCAGTAGAAGTGTAAGTGAGTATTTCAATGACTTGGAGATAGCATTGGCTAAAGCGCAAGTGGTTGTGGAGGAAGAGGCTACTATGGCACGGTTCATTAACGGACTCCACTGAGAGATAGCTAATGCGCTAGGGCTCACACATTACACCACCGTCCAAGAGATGTTGCACATGGCGATTAAGATAGAGAGGCAGCGCAAGGCGAGGTCCTCATACACCTCGTCGAGCTCGGCCAATACAAAGGCCGCGCCTTGGAAGAAGACGTCGTGGGTAAAGGAAAGTAAAGGTGGGAAGGAATCACCTAGGGTGTTGCCGCAGAATTATGGGACTAGGAGTGCGACAAATACCCAAACACCGCCGAAGACTTTTAACAACAGTGAATCCTCAAATAATTCGGGCAACCGAATCCCCACAAAGGACATTGTTTGTTTTAAGTGCTCTGGGAGAGGTCACAAGCAATCCGAGTGTCTGAATAAAAGAATCCTCATAATTCGAGAGAATGGTGATATGGAGTCGGAGGATGAGTGTGAGATGGAAGAAACCGAAGGGTTGAAAGAAGGGAGAGAAAGGCCTAGTTTGGATGAAGAAGATGAGGGTGAGCACGGTTTGACACTTGTTATTAGGAGAAATCTTAGCGCTCAAGCCAAGACTGAGGAGAGTGTAGAGGAACAATGTGAAAATATGTTTCACACTCGTTGTATGATCGAGAAGAAGAGGTGTTCGTTGATCATAGATAACGGTAGCTGCACGAACTGTGCAAGTACTTTATTGGTGCACAAGCAGGGATTACTAACCACTAACCATCCGAAGCCCTATTCTCTACAGTGGATGAACGATGGCAGCGACTTGAAGGTGTCAAGATAAGTATTAGTCTCGTTCTCCATTGGAAAGTATAAGGACGAGATCCTTTGTGATGTCGTACCCATGCAGTCCAGCCACATCTTACTTGGGCAACCGTGGCAATTCAACATGAATGCCAATCATGAAGAGAAGACGAACGGTATAAGCTAGAGAAGGAAGGCGTGAAGTATACACTAGCGCCCTTGAGACCGATTCAAGTGCTAGAGGATCAACTTTGGCTTGAGAAATCCTTTGCCGAGTTTGAGCTCTCTAGACCATGGGAAAAGAAAGAAAGAGAACTTGAAAACAACCCACTATGAAAAAAGAAAGCATGGGTCAATGAGAGAAACTCAAAACAACCCCTATGACAAAAACGAGCATAGGAAAAGAGAGAGTGAGAAAAACAGCACGCGTGAAAAAAGTGAGCATGCTAAGAGTGATCAAAAGAGAGTGAATCTTTATGCTAGAGGGAAAGAAGTGAGGCAGGTGCTTCTAGTGCAAAAGAAAAATATTGGCAATAGCCGTCCTTTGATTCTTCTTCGTTTTAGGCCTCTTTGCCTAAACGCTTCTAACACTAATGATTCATCTTCTGTCCATATTGGTATTTCCTCTCTTTTGCAGGAATTTCAGGATGTTTTTCCCAAAGATATGCCGCCAGGCCTGCCATCGATTCGAGGGATCGAACACCAAATTGATTTCGTACCCGGATCAACAATTCCTAATTGGCCAGCCTATAGGAGCAACCCCGAGGAGACCAAGGAGTTCCAGCGATAAGTGGATGAATTACTTAGCCATGGATATGTACGAGAGAGCCTCTCACCTTGCGTCGTACCCGTAATCTTGGTTCCGAAGAAAGATGGAACTTGGCGCATGTGCGTCGATTGTCGAGCGGTAAATAAAATCACGGTAAAGTATCGACATCCTATGCCTCGCTTAGATGACATGTTGGATGAATTAAGTGGTAGTCAAATATTTTCTAAGATAGATTTAATGAGTGGCTATCACCAAATTCGCATGAAAGAGGGTGATGAATGGAAAACGACATTTAAAATGAAATATGGATTATATGAGTAGATGGTAATGCCGTTTGGTTTGACTAATGCGCCTAGCACTTTTATGAGACTTATGAATCATGTTCTTAGGCGTTTAATTGGTAGATTTGTAGTAGTTTATTTTGACGATATACTAATTTATAGCAAATCTGTTGATGATCATATTTCGCACCTTAGAGAAGTTTTTATAACCTTGCGGGAACAACAATTTTATGCTAAACTAAAGAAGTGATCCTTCGGGTTAGAGAAAGTTTGTTTCCTTTGTTTTATTGTTAGTGTGCAGGGTGTGAAAGTTGATGAGAAAAAGATCAAACGATCAAGGAGTGGCCTACTCCTCAGAACGCAAGTGATGCGCGATCGTTTCATGGCTTAGCGAGCTTTTATAGACGCCTTGTCAAGGACTTTAGCACCATTGCGGTACCATTGAACGAGCTGACCAAGAAGAACGTGGAGTTCAAGTGGGGACAATAATAAGAAGAAGGGTTCCAAAGGCTTAAGGATCGTTTGTGTGCAGCGCCTGTGTTAGCCCTTCCGGACTTTGACAAGGCGTTCAAAGTAGAGTGTGACGCTAGTGGGCTTGGGATCGGTGCAGTCCTCATGCAAGAGAATCGACCCATAGCTTACTTTAGCGAGAAGCTTAAGGATGCATAGTTGAGATATCCAACCTATGACAAGGAGCTGCGCGTTGGAAGTGTGGCAACACTACTTAATGTTGCGTGAGTTCGTGGTGCACATAGATCATCTCAGCTTAAAGTATCTCAAAGGGCAAGGCAAGTTGAACAAGCGACATGCGACTGGGATGGAGTTCATCGAGTCTTTCCCCTACCATATTCCCTACAAAGAAGGTAAAGACAATATAGTGGTTGATCGTCACTCAAATATACTTAATATTTTCCTGATGCCTAAATGGACAAATAAATGTGTAAAGGGCAAGACAGGGTCGAACCACAGAGATTGAAGGAATAATAAATCAGTTTAGATGTATGACATGGAACAAAATGCAACAAAGTACAAACAAGTAACACTCGGGGGGTTTATGTTGATTAATGAATTAATCAACGCAGATCTAGGAGCTAACAAGATAAATAATTAAAGCAGTTATCCATGGCATGAAAGTAAAATGCAATCGAGGGCAAGATAATGAAAAGCAGTTCGAGGGTAAGAAAAGCAATAAAAGAGATATTAATCTGATGGGAAGAGATCTTAGCAAAATGTGCTCTCGGGTTGCATTTCGGGTCAGTTAATCATCGTCACAAAAATAATACAAACTCATGCACAGACCTGCTATAGGAGCCTAGTTTCCACTCAACACCCCCTACTTACCTTCGTAGGTAGAAGCTACCCCCCGTTTCCACATATGAGGTAGCCTTGACGTTTTGCTGTCCTCCTAGGCACGAATTCGGGGAGGCACTACTCAAAACGCTTATGAAGTGGAGGTAAGACAGATCTAGGGCGTGACATCTCAGTGTGTCAAGCTCGCATCACATACCCTAAACAACCGTTTACCCCTAGAGGAAAGACCTCTCGCGGTGTCCCCACTAGGTGTCTACTTTAACCCAAGGATTCACGTCAGTTATAACCAAGAGAATGACAATACTCACATAGAAATATTAACAGTTAATCAAGCCATCAACATTTCTAAATGAGCATGGAATTAAAACGATAAACAACTGAATATGTCAAGAGAATATATTAAGCATATATTAGGCCTCTTAATTGAACCTTACAACCCTTGAAACACCCTTTACTAAGAAGATGGAACTTAGCTACTCATATATATAAACAGTAGATAATAAGTAACATGAAACAAGGGAAAATAAAAAGAAAGAGTTTTAGAAGAAATCGAAGTATGAATTAATAATTCAAGGGAGAAAAGCTTGCTCCTTTACAAACCGGCGGCTGCTCCAAAAAACCAAGAGAACAAATCCCTAAAAACTAGGGTAAAAGATAAAATGATGTAATAATATCCTAGGACCAGCCGTCCTTACAAAAACACTAAGGCTTAGCTTATATAGCCTAAAACTAGCTAGGAGACAAAATAGCTAAGGGGAGAGAGAGAGCTAAAGGGAGCGTGACAACGCACGTCCTTCAGGAGAATATTTTGGGGAGTCTGGCTCGCCTGACATCTTCTGGAAACGCATGGAATCCCGTGCGGATCTTCGAAGATTCTTCTCTTGGGCTTTCGATTGAGAATTGATGCAGAGGTATCGCGGCCGAGAGACTGCTCACTGGTTTGGTTAGTGTCGAGGGCTCGATGACACTCTGATCCTCTGGTCCTTGACGCTAGAAATCCCAAGAAATCCTCCAAAAATGCTTCTTTCCACTCTTTTTCTCCTTTTGGAGCTGATCTGCAATAAAGATGGAAATAAGGGTCAAATAGCAGAATCAAGCCCCCGAAAAGGCTAGAAAAGAGGATAAAATCATCCCCATGAAACATGCTATCAAACATTCCCACACTGTCCAATGCTCGCCCTCGAGCATTAACAAAATTGAAACACCACCTCATACATCGACATACAATTTCAACTCCTTAACACACAGAATAGACAAGTCATTCGACAAACTATACCCAACCAGAACATATCCAACCCTAGAAAAGCACCTGCATCAGACTAATAGGATAACGACCCTATCAACCTGACTTTTCCAGACCAAGCTTATTCACCAGCAATCCTCACCTAGATATGTGTTTGCACTCACACTCGCAACAAAATATATGTTTAGGCTAATCACTCAAAATGCAAATAACACAACACAGGCAGAGTTTGCACGTCAATCCAAGTACTATAGTACACATGCGTGTGCAATCTAACGATCAGAGATGACTTTGCGAAAAGAAAAAGAGAAAAGGAAAAGTAAAAGGAAAGAGCAGGAAAGAGTATGGGGTGGAGTAAAGGAAAGGAAAGAAATAAAAATGAAGGGATAAAAGGAAAAGAAAAGAAAAACAGAGGAGAAGAAAACAAATCTAGAGGTGGAGAATTCCTTGGTTTGGAAGAAGGCAAAACGGTGAGTAACACCCGCTGAAGAGGGCTGAGGGCGAGGGGTAGACGATGGCTTCGACTTTCTTCAGACGGGGAGATCTTTTGTCTGCTTCGGGGGCTCGAAGTGGTTGCCCTTTTCTATGCCTGCTCTACTTTTATTTGATTTTTTTTTGAAGAAAATTAAAAGCAGGTAGGCATTTACTTTTTCTTCTCTTTCTTAGCTCGAAACTTGCATCTGCATTTAATTTCTTCGGAACTGGAGCTGGAACTGGAGCTGGCACTCTTTAAATACTGCTTTGAGCGCTTGATTTCAAGATCTTGGAAATTGACTTCACTTCCCCACACTTGAGTTTTGGTGTGGTGAGGAAGTAATACTGCGTTGTTGTCGTGGCCTCGATTTTTGATTTATGTACTTGCTTTTTCGTGCCCTTGATCTATATTTTTCCTCCCCATACTTATCTTCTTCGGAATCTAGCCCTTGCCTTCTGTGATGAAGAGTGTTACTCACCTGCCAAGGAACGGTCAAATAAAAGCTCAAATGGTTAGAAGAGAAAACAGATAAGGAATTGGGAGTCGAGGGCTTGAAAAGGAGAAAAGATAGAGAAAGAGGAGAAACATAAGAAAATAAAGATAAAAGAAAAAGAAAATAAAAAAAGTTGCAAAGCTTCTCATCGTTTCGTTACTTTCCCCCGTCTAATGGTGTCTATACCCAGGGATATTATGCAAACCTAGCCAGTGCCTAGTCAAGCATTTCACACAAGAATAAAAGGCATGAAGCTCAAATGCTCACGGGTTCAAATTGTGACTACTGGTGTCTAGGGCATGACTGGACATAAGGGCTAGCAGGCCTAGATATGCATGTTCATGCATTGATGCAATGAATGACAAGTTTCTCCTATGCATCAGGGGTCAAAAATGCATGCCAATTATGAGGGTTTTAAAACAGGTAGTGGCAAAATTCCTAGCAAGGACTAAAAATAAAGTCTGAAAATTTTTGAAAAATCCGAGGGACATGCAATCATCCAACAAGCACACAAAACAAAAATAAATCCCTCCCCACACTTAGGCAGCGCATTGTCCTCAATGCGGGAAGGGCACACAAAGGAGTTCAAGAAAAATAAAAGAAGTACAGTACAACTAACAAAATAAAATAAAAGAAACCAGTAAATATTGTTTAGAACCCTCCTCGAGGGCATGAAAAAAGAAATTGTTCGGGGGTGGGGGTCACTGGGGTGGAAGGTTGCGCTGGGCAACTTCAGCCGTCAATGCCTGAAGTTCCCTGAAAATCGCTTGCAGAAGACGTGTTTGAGCCGGGTCATAGACAAGTGCTGGTGTCGAGGGCCTGATTGTTGAAGGGGCATCGGGGGCTGGACGAGATTTCTTTGCTTGGACAGGAGGAATGGATGTAGTTCGGGGCCTCGATAGATCTGGATATTCGAAATTACCGCCGGACTTGGTGCCGAAAACCTTATCACCAACAGGGGTGGATCCTGCAGAGAAACTCAATACACCATGTGAGACGCATAAATGACCCATACCATCTAAGGTACGGGCATCTAAATCCTTGAACGCAAGGGGCTCAGAAAGGTCACTAGCATACAGGTTTACATTGTGGAATTTCACTACAAGCAGAGATATAAGAGATCCTAAAATGGGGCCTCGGGAGCCATTTAGAACATGAAGAATACCCAAGGCAACCCAAAAGCCTAGATTAACTCTATACCTATGCTGTATGCACCACAAAAAGAAAAGTTCTTGCAACAACCCGAGGATCCAAAACGACCCGAGAAGGTGAGAGCCAGAAATCAGTGCAGGATACGCAAAGCAGGATCAACAAGTTCATGGGATTTACTAAACTTAGGATTAAACTCAGCATTGAGATTATTAGTAAGCTCACGAAAGGCAACATTAGCATCAAAGACAGGCGGAATAACAGTTAAAGCATTTTTGTACAAAGCAGAATTTAACTCAGCAGGTGCAACAAAGTTCAGCAGGTAATTAAACTCACTCAAGGACAGTTTGGACCACTTGTTTGCTAATCTAAAATTGATTATACCAGGGGTAGAAGAGTTGGGTCCAAACTTGCCCTTAGGCTTAAAACAGTCAGATGCGACCCAAAAAGAGGTAAAGAACTCGAACGAGAGTTCAATAAAGGTTGGGTGTTCTAAATAGAACAGAGATTCCCAACCGATATTAGCAACAAACTCTCGGACCCGAGACACAATGCCCATTTTGGCCAAAAATTCCAAATCGAGGCGCGCACAGGAGCTAATGCCTTTGGAGTTCAACATATGCAATTTATCGATGGAGGGTTTATCATGAAAAACTAACCAATCATGAAGAACAGAAAGGTCAGAAGTCACCTGGGTGGAGTTCGCTCGAGGGGCGGAAGGGGGAGCTAGCGTCTTGCCCTCGACAACTTGGGCATCGTCGGGACCTCGAGGCTTTTTGGAAGTCGAGGCTTTACCTTTGCTGGAGGTGGGCAGTTTTCTCTTCTTATCCACCGGCGTTTGCTCAGCCAGCGGCTCCGCTCTAGTCGGAGCGCTCAATTTTCCCTTCTTCGCCGCCGATCTAACTGCGGCTTCCTTCTCTCTCCTCTCTTTCCCAATGGCTTCTTTCTCTGCTGCAGCCTTGGCCTTGATATCCTCAGCACCTTCCTCCTCCTCTTCGCCATCAACCTCGCTACTCTCTCTAGTCCCTTCTTCCAGGGTATCAGCTTGCTCAGGCTGACCCTCATCCTCTTGCTCTGGTTCGGGCTCTACTGGAAGCTCCTCCTCTTGGTTGGAGTCGAGGTCTAGAAAGTCGTCTAAGGCAGCCTCCAGTGGGAGTTTCCTAGTAGCCGGTGACTCTTTTGTGGGCTTTGGTTTGGCCTTGGGCTTGGCGGTCGAAGATCCAGGAGGGAGCTTGACCACGCGGCCACTTCTTGTTGTGGTCGACGTTGGTGGGATGGAGCCTGTAATCTCGACGTCGTGGTCATCCTCGACGGGATTAAACTCCACGGCTCGGGATTCAAAATGTGGAGAAGGTACTGGGGGCTGCGGAATGGGGACGCCATGGTTGGAGCGAAGGGAGGCTGTTTTGAATGAAATAGGGGTAGAGGAGTTGGATCTCGATTTGGAGAGAGCTGGGCTTTCTAGGTCGTCCACTGGATGTGGTCTTGAGGTGAGTTTGCGGATAGCTTTCTTCACTCTCGGCATGGTTGATGGTGATGGGAGAGGATAGGGATGATGGAGATGTTTGCGAGGTTTGAGATGGAGGTTGCGTGCTTGGTGAGAGAGAGAGAGTGAAAGTGATTTGTGATTTGGCTGTGAGGGCGAAGAAGGAGCGTGGGAAAGAGAAAAAGGAGCTGGCGTTGGTAATAGATGGCGCAACATTTTTATTAATTAGGGTTTCTTTTCTGTCCCTTGCTGACGACGTGGCACCTTGGACTTTGCGGAGCAACGGGCCCGTGCGTATCTCAACCGCCTAAAAAGGAAAATAGCTTTTTAAATTTTTGAAAAGGAGGTAGTTGGAGAGGATAAAGACAAAAAGAGAGAATAAAGAGATTAATAACAATAAAGGAATAAAATCACTTGGGAAAGGGAAAGGTTAGAGATTAAAGGAGATAAACAAGGAATATAAAATAAGGAAATAAAATCAAAGGGAAATAAAAATAAAATTAAAGCAATCTGAAAGATATTAAAAAGACGAGGGAAAGAGAAGGAAATGGAATGGCATCTGAGATGCCTTTAGTGTGGCCTGTTTACTCGTCGGGACCTCGACGTGTTCTGGGAATCTAGGTCTCGCCAGGTGGGGGATCCACCATCATTTCCTCGACCGTTGAGGGCTTGAATCCTTCATAAAAGGGTTTTAGCCTGTGGCCATTTACTTTGAAGATGGTTCATGTGTCTGGATTTTGAATTTCAATCGCACCATGGTCGAAAACTTTCATGACCACGAAAGGGCCAGACCATTTAGACTTGAGCTTTCCTGTAAACAACCGCAAACGTGAGTTATACAACAATACTTTCTGTCCAATGGAAAAAAGTTTTAGGACGAAGGTGCCAGTCATGATAAGCTTTAGTCTTGCCCTTGTAGAGCATGACATTCTCATAAGCGTCGTCCCGTAACTCCTCCAGTTCCTGGATTTGTAAGCGTCTGTTCTGGTCGGCCTGCCCTAGATCCGTACTCACACAAAAATATTAATAGTTGATCAAGCCCTCAACATTTCTAAATGAGCATGGAATTAGAACGATAAACAACCGAATATGTCAAGAGAATATATTAAGCATTCATTAGGCCTCTTAACTGAACCTTACAACCCTTGAAACACCCTTTACTAAGAAGATGGAACTTAGCTACTCATAAATATAAACAGTAGATAACAAGTAACATGCAACAAGGAAAAATAAAAGGAAAGAGTTTTAGAAGAAATCGAAGTATGAATTAATAATTCAAGGGAGAAAAGCTTGCTTGTTTACAAACCGGGGGCTGCTCCAAAAAACCAAGAGAACAAATCCCTAAAAACTAGGGTAAAAGATGAAATGATGTAATAATATCCTAGGATCAGCCGTCCTTAGAAAAACCCTAAGGCTTAGGGGAGACAAAACTAGCTCGGAGACAAAATAGCTAAGGGGAGAGAGAGAGCCAATGGGAGCGTGACATCGCACGTCCTTCAGGAGAATATTCTGGGGACTCTAGCGCGCCTGACATCTTCTGGAAACTCATGAAATCCCATGTGGATCTTTAAAGATTCTTCTCTTTGGCCTTCGATTGAGAATTGATGTAGAGGTATCGCGGCCGAGAGACTGCTCACTGGTCTGGTTAGTGTCAAGGGCTCGATGACACTTTGATCCTTTGGGCCTTGATGCTAGATATCCCAAGAAATCCTCCAAAAATGCTTCTTTTCGCTCTTTTTCTCCTTTTGGAGCTGATCTGCAATAAAGATAGAAATAAGGGTCAAATAGCAGAATCAAGCCCCCCAAAGGGCTAGAAAAGAGGATAAAACCATGCCCATGAAACATGCTATCAGTGGCTGATGCACTATCGCGAAGGTACGCGCTTATTTCTTCTATGAGTGCTAAGTTGCTAGGATTTTCACACATTATAGAACTGTATCCTAATGATGTAGATTTTGGTGAACTTTATAATTCTTATATGCATGCTACCGAGTCTCAATTTTATAGACATGATGGGTATTTGTTTAAGCGTAAACGTCCATGTGTGCCTCATTGTTCCTTAAGAGAATTGCTTGTACAAGAAGCACATTGTGGTGGATTGATGGGTCACTTTGGCGTGACTAAAACATTAGAAGTACTTAAGGATCACTTTTATTGGCCTAAGATGAAGCGTGATGTGGTGCGTTCAGTTGCTAGATGTTTAGTGTGTCGTAGGGCCAAGTCAAGAGTGACCAACCATGGCGAGTACATGCCCTTACCCGTACCCTCCCATCCTTAGACCGATCTATCCATGGATTTTGTTGTAGGATTGCCTAAATCTAGGGGAGGAACTGATAGTGTTTTTGTAGTGGTCGATCGATTCTCAAAGATGGCGTATTTCATTCCTTGCGCTAGTACTAATGATGCGACCTACATCGCTAACTTGTTCTTTAAAGAAGTAGTCTGTTTGCATGGAGTTCCTACTAGTATTGTTAGCGATCGAGATAGTATGTTTCTGAGCCATTTTTTGCGGGTTTTGTGGGAGAAATTAGGGACTAAACTGCTTTATTCAACTTCATGTCATCCACAAACCAATGGACAAACGAAAGTGGTTGATTGCATTGCATTTCATCATGTTTTATTGTCCATTTACTTGTTTATTTGGACAGTAAACCTACTGATTTATCCTTGATTTCCCATATTCTTGGCAGTTCTAGTCTGATGGCAAAATATTGAAGATTCTGATGTGGAAAGCTGAAGCTGATTTTCCCAGTCTTGGCCTAGACTTTGGCCAAGACACATTCGCATCCAAAGCAGCGCACCATTGAGACCGTCTTGGCCAAGCCCGCGGCCAAGACACTTTCACGATAAAGCCAGAAGCATGGATCACTTGGGTCGCTTCCCGCATTGGGCTTTACAGCTGGCAAGTCGCAGCTGTCCCGCAAATTTAGACAATAACTTAAGATAAATCAGTCCCTATACTTTTTTTTTAAAAGTTTAACCCCTCCATAAAAACATATACAAATTGCACTTAACTTTTTTAAGGTACCATTAATTAAATAAAAATATATCAATTAATTAAAACTCTAAAAATAAACAAGAAAATACATCACATCCCATTTATATATCATTATAAAAATATTTTAAATAAGTTCACGTGCCCTTTAAAATAATTATATTAATAAAATATATGTTAGCTAAAAAAAACATATCGATATTATTTATTTATTTATTTGGGTTTAAATAAAAATAAGTACAAAAGACTGATTTGTCTTAAATTATAATCTCTGTTAGTCAATTTAAGGGAAAAATAGATAGTAGTAAAAATAATACTTTTAAGTGTTCAAATTCAATTTAACTTGTCGATTATTTTTTAAAATCAATAAATATGTATCTTATTGGTTGTTTGCTGATAATTATAGAGACTCAAATTTAAGTTCGAATCTTACAGTCTTCGTGTAACCGTTTGCAACTTCCCAAACTATATCAAAGACTTTAAAAAAGTAAGCAAGTACTTGGTCTTGGACCAATCTCCCACTCCTGCAGCCAACCTCCAAGTAAGAAAGAGAGAACGAATTTTATTGGTTTAAATCCGAAAATGACACCTGTACATGAATTGATTGACTCATTTGGCACCTCTACTTGAAAAACAGTTTAAAAGGCACCTGTACTTCTAACATATGACACATTTGGCACCTCCCACGAATGGCGCCACCATTCCTCCGTTATCCACTGATGTGGCGCGCCACGTGGCATGACACGTCATCAACATGATGATGTGGCATGCCACATTAGCATTACTTAATTTTTTTTTCCTTTCTCTTTTTCTTTTCTTTCTCTTTCTTTTTCTTTTCTTTCTTTTCTTTATTTTCTTTTTCCTCTCTTCATTCCTTCCCTTTCTTCCCTGTTTCTTTTATTTTTCATTTTAGGGCTGCATCAACGCAACCCTCTTCTCCCTTCTCCTGCTTTATTTCTTTTCTTATTTCTTTTCTTTATTTCTTTTCTTTTTCATTTTAGGGCTGCATCAACGCAACCCTCTTCTCCCTTCTCTCTTCTCCCCTTCTCCTTCTTTATTTCTTTTCTTTTTCATTTTAGGGCTGCATCAACGTGGCTGGTTTAGAGATTGGTTTGTGCGGTGGTGCTGGAGGAGCGACAGTGGTAAGGTCTGGCGATGATGGAGATGGTGATATAGATCGGGTGGTTGATGGTGCTGTGTAGTTGATTTGTGATGTGGATGATTGCGGTGATAGGTGGTTTGGCCGACGATGAGGTGGCTGAGGGATCCCGGTTGTTGGATCGGGTGAGATAGTGACGGGATGTGGTGGTTTTGATGGTTGGATGGTTTTTGGATTTGGATTTAATTTGGGAGGGGATTTGGAATTAAAATTAATTGAGGCAGGATTGGAATTGGAACGAAGAAAAGGGTGAGATGGTTGAATCTGAGTCGAGTTTGGTGATAAACGGATCCGAGTCGTGATGAACGGATCCGGATTTTGTATGAACGAATTCGGATCTTGTATGAACGAAACCGGATCCTGTATAAGAAGAGCTTAACCGACATGTTACAGAACAAGTTGAGAAGGGGATTTAGGAAGCAAAGAGTCAATATAAGGCTACAATTTTTGACATGCAGGAGAGCATGACATAGAGGCAGGATCAGATGCAAGCCGAGATGAGGATATTGCAAGAAGAGTTGGAGAGGCAAAGGGCGCAACAAACGTTTGATTGCAGGCCGAGTGGAGGATGATGCGAGTCGAGTTGGAGAGGTTGAGGGCAGTCCAACGACTACCTCCTAATAATGTTCATCCTCCTCCATTCGAGGATCCTCAATATTGTCAGGAAACTGTAGTGACTAGGCTTTGAGGTGATATAAATTTTGTAAGACTTTCTTAGTATATTTACTTAATTAATTTTTAGCTTTCTAGCATTTAATTATGAATCATAAATGTTTAACTAAAGGATTTTCATGTTTATGAATTAATTAGTATTATTAATAATAAATATTAATATTATCAGTGTTATTATTATATATTACTAATAATATTATTAAATATTATCTTTAACATATATTATTAATGCTAAATAACTAATATTTACAAAATACTAGATAAAAAAAAATTATTTTTTCATAATTTTGATGGACAAAGCCGTCGAAAACGGTGTAGCAGTTTCTATAGTGGGATCCGTTTAAACGCTCAGGTGTAAAAAAGGTTTTGATGGATAAGCCATCGTAAATTGTCAAAACATTTCAATGGAATCGTTCGTCGATAACTTATGGCGTTAAATATTTTCGACGAATTAAAAAGCCTACATGTTTTGACGGAGTTCTATCGAAAAAGGTTGGCGACGCGCACGGGCATCACCATTCTTTTGATTGAACATCCGTCTAAACATTTGTGACCGAGTATGCCGTCGAAATGGCCTTAAGTTTTTGATGGAAATCTCCCTAAAAATTGTTACTAGAAAAAAACTGCTTGATTCCGATGACAATAGACTGTCAAAGACTAATAATTTTCTGTCGAAAATGACTCATTTCGATATCCTTTCGACAGCTACCAGTTATCACTTAATGGCTTGTCGAACACTTTCCTTTTCGACTAAAATATATGACAAAAATTCATTTTGAGGGACTTGCGACAGAGATAGCGGTCGAAAGCATTGTCCGTAAAAAATTGGGGGCTTAGTTGCTACTCATTTTCAATGACCTAATCAGTAAAAATTGTACTCCCTCATAATGGAAATAACTGTCGTTCTACCTCTTTCAAAAAACATGAAAATTAAATGTTGCCTACTCACTTTTATGACTCTTTGAGGAGTGAGTTTACTACCTTGCCCCTCCACTCTCTTCTCCTTTCCTTTGCGCCTCTCCTCCTCGCCATAGGCATCGATTATGGGTGGCAAATTGAAAATCAAAAGGGGGGAAATCAAAATTTTCAAGTTTCAAAATGATAATGACCTCTTTTTATTTCTCATTTACAAACTGAGTCTCCTACTCCAATTTATTCTATTTCCAAAATCTGTGAAAATTCCTCTAGGGTTTAAGAATTTACCATCGTCAAAATGTGGAGAGCGTCGACTACTGGGAGGATACTCAATCCGACAGTTTTATAGAATTTGATAATTCTATAGATGTCGAGGAGTTTTTGTGTGATTTGGGTGTGGTGGCAATGGAGACAGTTGGAGAGAGGAAAATTTCAACCGAAGAAGTGAAAGAAAGTGCAGCAGCGATCAATACAAAAAAATTGCCATTGGATTTTGATCTAAACAAGCCTTCTATTGAGGAGACCCAACTGCCACTAAATTTCAAGGGAGAACAAGATTTCGATCTCAATAAATTCCCAATATAAGGTATGTACCACTTTGATGATCCTGATTATGAGACGATGTTCATTGCGATCCTGCAGATCCTTCTTCCAGACCACTACTAAGTGGGAGTTTTTGTTTTCCCTTTTTTTATGATATTGCTAGATTGTGGCATTATCATTGTGTAGTTTAGATCTAAGGCTGTAATGTTGTAATCCATATCGGATTTTGTCAGTTTCCAACGGGTTTAGAATTACTCTTTAGCCAGTTTGGTTTATGTATGCCATGGATTGAGGCTATGATGTTGCACTGGGTTGTAGAATTTTTGTATAGATGTTATGTGTACTTAATGGATTACAAATTGGGAATCATTGTTTCCAATTTGATGGATTTTGGATAACACTTTTTTTTGCCTGTTGACGATTTGGCCATTTAATGCTCCTTTATTAAGCCACGAGCTTGGCCTAGAAAAACAAGAGTGTCAGCTGTGAGCTAAATAAACAGCTTAATGGATTTTGGATAACACTTTAGCTAAAAAGCCCTTACCAAGAATGAGTGTTTAGCTGGACATACTCATAATGATAGTGAAAAATGGTTTTATTTGCATTCAATAATAAAATAAATCTGTAAGATCCAAAACTGGAAATTACAGAGCAATTGTTTAGAACCATAGAAGAGATGGAGTGCAGAGAGTGAGATTGAGAGACCGTTTCCACCGGGTCTTAAAGCCGATCTCCGGCTCATCTCTAATGCAAAAACTAGAATTAAAATAACTGGATAAACTATAAACAAAATCCCTAAAAATTGTTTGTTCGAAAAGATAATTGTTTGGAAGAGAAGCTACCTCCCGTTTTCACTATTAATAAGGCAGCCTTGACGTTGTGTCATCCTCCTAGGCACGAAGCGGGGAGGCAATACTCAAAACGCCCATGAAGAGAAAGAAAGACACATCTAGGGCAAGATGCCTCTCAGTTTGTCAGGCTCGCGACACTGCCCTAATTACTCGCTTACCCTAGACAGAACGGACCAAGCTAATGATAATCCATCTAGTGTCTACTCTATTCTAAGGCTTCGCGTTAGTTATAACCAAAGAAATGACAAAGATCTAGGATAGTAAATTAAAAGGTGATCAAACTCCTAACAAAACCATCTAGATTTAACATTAAAATGTCAAGAGAATAAATATAGCGAAGAGAACGTATTAAGAACATTTTGGTCTCATGACAACCTCAAACAACCCTTAAATCACCCTTGCTAAGTTTAAGAACTTAGCCACACATATTAATTAATAACAAAACAGATTTAAGGGAGAGCATAAAAGAGAAGAAATGTGAAAGCGAAATGCGATGATAAGAAATACCAGCCGGAGCTTAGCTCCGGTATGAACAGTAATGCCAACCGCGGCTACAGTAATTCATTAATCGACAGAAACTTCCCTTAGTATTTCTTGACCGTATTCTATTGCATTTGTGCCTTGTCATACACCTTTATTAGCAGTTTATTCCTTCAATTTCTGTGGTTCGACCCTGTCTTGCCCTATACACATTTATTTGTGCATTAGGCATCAGGAAAATATTTAATACATTTGAGTGACGATCAGGTGTCGATGGTTTCGCCAAGGGTTCTTCTCCCTCCATTATTGCCAACCTTTCCCCTCAGGGTCCTCAAGGGGTTCTTTCTTACCGGTTGGATTTGTCAACCTTAGGCACTAACGGGCTTCGTGCCCTAGGGGTGTCGGACCCGTTATCGCGAGATCAGCCGACGGCCTTCCTAGCGGGTGAGATATTTGGTTCGCCTGAGGATAAAGAGGCGTTACTGCGGCTTCCCCCCGATATTCGGCACGCACGTGTTCAGAACGACGCACTGGCCGGCTTTCGCCACGTGTATTACTTTCTTCAAGCTCATGATGACAAACTTCGGGATTCGTCTGACTCGAAGGAGCGATTGGATACTGCCATAGCTAAAGTGAAGGAGTTAACGCGACTTCAAACTCGTACTGTGGTCGAGCTGAATGATTGCTGCGCTGAACTTGCCAGAGAAAATTCTAGGGGGAAAGTCAAAGTTGAGTTGCTAGACGCAGAGCTGGTCAAGGGGGAGGCCAAGGTTGGGTTGTTGGAGGCAGAGCTGGTGTCAGCTGATAAGAAAAATTCTCTTCTTCGTCAAGAGATGCTGGCTTGTAGTGCGGATCTGGCAAAGGTGCCTTTAAAGATAAACTGGTGGAAGAAGAGAGCCATGCGGGCCTTTACCGCTGGATTCGCGGACTACTATCGCAGTGGGTCTTTTGATCCGGCTAAGATAGCAGATTATGCCTCTGAAAAAATGAACGAAATAGACACGAGCAAGGAAGGTTTCCTTTCTTCAGGAGAGGAGGAGGAAGGCGACGGGGGCGATGCCGGGGTGCTCCCATAATCAGACGGTGCTGATGTCGCGGGGGACGTCAAGAGCTCCTCTCATCTCCGTTAGCTATTCTTTCTTTTTATTCCGAACATTGATCCCATTTGGTTTGTAATAATTAATAACGCCTGGCTTGTGACATCATTTAGAATTCCCCTTCGAATAATGATTTATCTTCGTAGCATTATCTTTTTCTTTTGCGTTATCTCGACAGCTGCCCCTGGAGTTAACGTTGCACCATGATATTTTGGTCTTCGCGTTATCGCGCTTGTTTTGATTTGAAAATCGACTTCACTTGTTAGAGCATTTAATGATCGGGATCCTCTCATTAATGCGAGAGGGAAGTCATGATGGCTAGAATACACGCGTCTGTTCGTGGAGATGCTAGGGATTACCGTGCCCTAGGAACTAGCGAGATCGAGGCGCCTTTTCACTTTTCTAGGGTTGTACTCATTGCTCATGTCTTTTCCAAGCGACGACGATTGCAACAGTCATTTTGGCTGACCACTAGGGTTATAAAACCCAATACATGTTATTTTTCCCACTTTTGTTATTTCATTTTCGCTTCTCCCTCTCGAGCCGACTTGTGTTTTTTCTTTCCAACGTCTGGGCGTTCTGAGTTTCTCCTTCAAAAAGGTATTTCTATCCTCATCTGCAATCTCCTTCATCTTTTCTTTATTTTTTCCATGGCTAGAACTCGTACTAAGTCTATTGATGAGGAAAGAATTGAGAATATTGCCACCACCATCACTTCTTTATCCGTTCTTCAGGATCATTTATCTAAGCACAATGCCCATATCCCTGAGGATTATAAGCCTTCTGTTGCTTCTGATTCTCTTCACCTTAATAGTGTAATGCCTGACAATAGCAGGCTCTTATATGCCAAAATGTTTGGCTATGGCTTCAAATTCCCTCTTGATCCTTTCATCGAGGGGTTGTTTATTGCTCTGGATGTGAATCCCGTTCAGTTGGCTCATAACGCGTACTGTTGCATTTATGCGTTTCTAGAACTCTGTAGATACAATAGGATCACCTCTCTTTCCCTTTTATTACTCGAATCTCTTTTCCAATTGTATCGCCATAGGGGTGTGATAACGATAGCATCCCGTTATGATAATGATTCCCTTAAACCCTTCACCTGGAAACTCCTGCACCTTGAATCTTCCATTGAAGATTGGAAGAACGATTTTTTTGTTATTGAGCTACCTAGCCCCCAGTGGCGGACTGGCTTTAACCGTGCTATCAAGGACAGTGCCTGGGGTCATCGGACCACTCTTCTTCAGCCTGAGCAAGGCTGGTTAGACAAACTGCTCGAGTTGGACATATACGTTCATACTCGCAAGTTGGCTTACGACACTGACATTCAAGCCTGTATTGAGAGTGAGTGTTGTGTCTTTTTCTTTATTAGTTCTGGTAGTACTAACGCCAACATTATGTCGTGATTGTGCAGCTCCTGATCCTGATCGAAAGCCGAAAAGCGTTAGGAGACGTGCGCGGAGGGCTTTAAAGAGGAGAGAGGGAATTGCCACTGTCGTTGCTGCTACCACTGCCGCTGTCGCTGCCATTGCCACTGCCAATGCCACTGCGATTGTTACTCCAGTCGTACCATCTACTGTGACTGTAAACCCCATCCAAGTGCCTTCTTCCGCGGCTGGTGAGGGATCCGTCACCATTCCTGCTTCCATCCCGACTGTATCCGTTGTCGTTGCTCATGTTCGAGCCTCTTCTTCCCGGGCTCCCCCAAGGAAGAAAAAGAAGAAGACAGTTCGCGTTGCCGCCCTTACTCTTTCTTCAAACGCGGTCAACAACACCGTCACTGCATGTGTTTCTTTTATGCTCGCACTATTTCAGTCATTAGTTCTTAGCGTTCTTTAACACTTTCTTTGTTTCCTTATCCTTCTTACTCGCAGTTTCTCTGCAGGATACCACTGTCGCCCCTACCCAGTTACCGTCATTGGGGGACATGGACCTTCAAAAATAATAGGTTTTTTAGTGTACTTAACTAAAACAGAGACTAAAGATGTTAGGACTTGACTAACGTAAGTGAGGCAATATGCAGTAACGAGCAAAGCTGCGAGGTAGATGTGTTTAAGAATTGATAGTTATGAGGCAGATTTGTGATGAAACAAAAATTGTGAAACTACAAGAAGAGAACAATATCATTGAGATTTAACCCCCCCAAAAAAAATCATTGACTGATCCGTCATTTATATATCGCTTAAATCATCAAACTAAAATACATGTATAGCTAATAATTAGCTTATAAACGGCTTAAATCCCGAATAGTCGGCACTCAATGTAGTAAATAATGGTCTCATCTAAGAGAATAATTAGGTCATAAACAATATCCTTCCAACAATCCAAACACTCTTATTAAAAAAACAATCTATACACTAAATAAAATTTCAATTCATATTGATATTATTTGTTTTGAGAAACTTGAACAATCACTAATAAAATACATAATAAAAACTTTTGTAAAAAAACACACGTTGTCTTTTTATTCAATATCTTTCTAAACACTTTTAGTTAAAACACAATCCTTGACTTGAAAACTCATTTTCTTCCTTTGTTTTTGCATGCGGTGGAGGGAGAGCGCTTGTGTCCAACCCTTTCTTTTATTTCAAGTTACAAATTCCTGTCTTCCCTGCAATAATTAATGTATTGGATGTTAGTTTCGTCTACTTCTCAAGTAGCGTCATATGTGCATATATGCTAATTGCCACAAGCATGATGATTAACACGACCAAGGGCACATGTGTAGTGTTTTTACTCTTTTTTTTTACATAATAAGACTTAGCATATATGCACATTCATACCTTGAAACTTGAAAGAGATCTAGTAGTGGTAAGGTGGAGGAGGAGATGCATAAATGTAGTGAGGTAGGGGTGGTGACTTGTACACTGGTGTCGGTGGAGGAGGAGACTTGTAAACTGGAGTTGGTGGGGGTGGTGATTTGTAGACTGGTGTTGGTGGTGGGAGAGACTTATGAATTAGAGTAGGTGGGGGGGGGGGGGGGGGACTTGTAAACAGGGGTTAGCGGGGGTGGAGACTTATAAACTAGAGTAGGTGGTGGGGGTGTGATCGTCACTCAAATGTAATAATATTTCCTAATGCCTAAATGCACAAATAAAATGTGTAAAGGGCAAGATAGGGTCGAACCACAGAGACTGAAGGAATAAAAATTCAATTTTAAATGTATGGCAGAAAATAAATGCAGCCAAATGCAATAATAACACAAGGGGGGGGTGTTTGTTGATTAATAAAATTAATCAATGCAGATGTGGTAGCTAACAAGACAAATAATTAAAGCAGATATCAAGGGCACGAAAGTAAAACACAATCAGAGGCAACACACTAAAGTACTGGCAAGGGCAAGATAACAAAAAGAGGCAGCGAAAACAAATATAGATTCAGATAGGACAGGATCTTAGCAAGGGGTATTCTCGGGTTGCTTTCAGAGTTAGCTAATCATCGGCTTAAGGGTATTTCATCCTTATACAATAGACATGCTATAGGAGCCAAGTTTCCACTTAAACCCCCTACTTACCTTCGTAGATAGAAGCTACCCCCCGTTTCCAAATATGAGGTAGCCTTGACGTTTCGCCGTCCTCCCAGGCACGAATGCGGGGAGGCAATACTCAAAACGCCCATGAAGCAGAGGTAAGACATGTCTAGGGCACGATACCCCTCAGTTTGTCAAACTCGTGGCAGTGCCCTAATAGGCCCTATGCCCTAGATTGGTGAAATCACACTGTACCAACTTCTCCGCTCTAGGTGCCTACTGCTCCAAATGGCCTCATGTTAGTTATTACCATTAAGATGACAACAATCACAAATAAACATTAGTAGTTGATTAGGCTCCTAACATCCCTAAATGAAAATGGCAAGAAAATGACAAACAATCGAATATGGCAACAAGGATGTATTAAACATGTTTAGGCCTCTTAACTAATCCTTACAACCCTTGAAACACCCTTTGCTAAGATAAAGAAGTTTAGCTACTCATAAATAGATATGAATAGTAGATGGAAATAACAATTAACATAAATAAATTAAAACATGATAAAGGAAAGTGTTTAGAATAAATTGATAGAGAATTCAATAAACCAAAAGAGAAAAGCTTGCTCCTTTTATAAACCGACGTCGCCCTCTAAAATCAAGAACATGGATCCCTAAAAATTAAGGTAAAAGGTAGAGTGATGTCTCAATGTCCCCCCCCTTACAAAAACCCTAAAACTAAGCTTAAATATCCTAACAACCCGCTAGGGGACAAAAACAGCTAAGGGGAGAAAGTGACAGCCCGTGACAGCACATGTCCTTTGGGGGGAATATTCTGGAATCTTTGGGAGCGCCTGACATCTTCTAGAAAATTAATGGAATCCTATGCGAATCTTCAGAGATTCCTCTCTTTGGCTTTCGATTAGGAACGAATGCAGAGGTGTCATGGGCAAGAGACTGTTCATTAGTCTGGTTAGCATCGAGGGCACGACGACACTCTAATCTCCGAGGCCTTAAAGCTTGAAATCCCAAGAATTTATTCAAAAATGCATGTTTTCGTTCATTTTGTCCTTTTGGCACTGATCTACAATAAAGATGAAAACAGAGGTAATTTAGCAGAATCATGCCCAACAAAAGGCCAAAAATAAGGAGAAAATCTTAGGATTTCAAGCATTCATTTTTGATTTCCACGAAAACATGCATTTTTGAAGGAATTTTTGGGATTTCATGCTTCAAGGCCTCGAATATTCTGGAATCTCTGGGAGCGCCTGACATCTTCTAGAAAACGCATGGAATCCCATGCGAATCTTCGGAGATTCCTCTCTTTGGCTTTCGATTAGGAACATATGCAGAGGTGTCGCGGGAAAGAGACTGCTCATTGGTCTGGTTAGCGTCGAGGGCACGATGACACTCTGATCTTCGAGGCCTTGAAGCTTGAAATCCCAAGAATTCCTTCAAAAATGCATGTTTTTGTTCATTTCGTCCTTTTGGCACCGATCTGCAATAAAGATGAAAACAGAGGTAATTTAGCATAATCATGCCCAAGAAAAGGCCAAAAATAAGGAGAAAATCTTGGCATTTCAAGCGTACATTTTTTTTCCACGAAAATATGCATTTTTGAAGGAATTATTGAGATTTTAAGCTTCAAGGCCTTGAATATTCTAGAATCTCTAGGAGCGCCTGACATCTTCTAGCAAACTCAGAATCCCGTGCGAATCTTCGGAGATTCCTCACTTTGGCTTTCGATTAGGAACAGATGCAGATGTGTCGCCGGCAAGAGACTGCTCATTGGTCTGGTTAGCGTCGAGGGCATGACGACACTCTGATCTTCGAGGCCTTGAAGCTTGAAATCCCAAGAATTCCTTCAAAAATGCATGTTTTCGTTCATTTTGTCCTTTTGGCACTGATTTGCAATAAAGATAAAACAGAGGTAATTTAGCAGAATCATGCCTAAGAAAATTCCAAAAATAAGGAGAAAATTATGCTCAAGACACATGCTATCAGGGTGACTTATAAATAGGGGTTGGCGGGGGTGGAGACTTATAGACTACTGTTGGGGTGGTGGTGACTTATACACAGGTGTTGGCGGGGGTGGAGACTTGTAAACTGGAGTTGGTGGAGGGGTGACTAGTAAACAGGAGTTGGCAAGGGTAGGGACTTGTAGACTGGAGTTGGTGGGTGTGGAGACTTGTAAACTGAACTTGGTGGAGGGGGTGACTTGTAAACTGGAATTGGTGGAGGGGGTGACTTGTAGACTTGTAAACAGGGGTTGGTAGAGGTAGAGACTTATAGATTGGTGTTGGCAGTGGTGGTGACTTGTAAATAGGGGTTGGCGGAGGTGGAGACTTGTAGATTGGGGTAAGTAGAGGGGGTGATTTGTAAACAGGGGTCGGAGGGGGTGGACACTTATAGATTGGAGTAGGTGGAGGAGGTGATTTGTAAACAGGGGTCGGAGGGGGTGGAGACTTGTAGACTAGTGTTGGTGGGGGTGATGACTTATACATTAGTGTTGGTAGAGGGGGTGACTTGTAAACAGGTGTCGGTGGAGATGGAGGCTTGTAAACAGGTGTTGGTAGTGGTGGAGAGGAGTACTCGTAACATCCATTGATTTGTGAAGTGAAGCTTAGAGTGAGTGTTAGCATAAAAAGAGTGGAAGTGAGAGAGGCCATTGGGGATCCCATTATCCTTCACTATAAAGGATATTATGGGTTTTAAAAATTTGGTTTTGTTTCTTCTGCACAATGATCAGTAATATTCTTATGTGGGGGGTGAGGGTAATTCTGTCAAGGGATACATTGAGGTGGAAGTAGGATTGATGGGGTGGACCGAGATCTGGTTCTGTTCTGCCACGTGGTACTAGAAAAGCACCGGGGGAGACCTCCGGTGTAGAAGCTTCGACGGTCGAGTTAGCTGACGTAGAAAATAAGGATATATTTTCTTGGAGTGAACCGTGAGTATGTCTGTGTACGTACCTTCCGAATGATGGTCGGGGGGTATTTATAGAGCTCTTCTCTCCTAAGTCGGTTGGACACGTATTGCTAAGACGTGATGTCCAATAGCAGGACACGTGTCACAACAACATGCCTTTCCCTTATCCCGTTTGGCTTCTCCTTACAGTTAGACCTTAGGCCTCCGGACCGTTTGACCATTTTACCAAGTGGCCATTTGACTAGGCCTTCAGACTGTTTGACCATGTGCTGACTGGGCTATTTTGACCATGTGCTGACAGAGGTCCCTTGACGAGATGGTGAAAGATTCATAATGCCTCTGGGCGCTATTATATATTATCAAGCATGAATGACGATAAGCCCGAGCGTTTACCAAGGGCTTTCTCTGATATCCATTCGACCACTTCTGACCAGGCCGCTTGACAGTTTAATCTGTTACGCTAGTTTTTGATTTTCCTGTAATGCCCTCCGTTGTCTCTTGGGCGTTGTTGATTTTTTCTGAGTGCAAACGAGAAAGTGCGAAAAAATAGACTTGGGCCTTCCTCTGTCTCTCATGGGCCTTTTTATTTGCTCCTAGCCTTGGTTACCAAAATGATGACGTTACCCAAAATTGGAACGATTCTGTCAGGTGCGGGGAGAATAAATTAAGGGTTTTTCCTCCCACGCATTGCTTCCTTACTAACCGTGTGACTCTTTATATAGCGCGTCGCTCTCCTCTTCTTCACCTACACTTTTTTGAAAGAAAGTTGTCTTCTCTTCTTCTCTCTCACTCCAGTTGGGTTTTGTTCTCTTCATCTTCTCTTTTTCTCCTCTTCATTCTTGTAGATGCTACCGATGGGGAGGAAACCAATAGCGAGGTTTCAATGACCCCGAGAGAAGACAGTCCTGACGTGCCTCTCCAAAGGCGGAAGGAGGCTACCGCAGGGACTCCTTCCCTCCGAGAAGATAGTCCTGACGTGCCTCTCCAAAGGCGGAAGAAGACTGCCGCAGGGGCTCCCCCCCTCCCCGAATAAGAGAGCCTGCTCCTCCAAAGAAAAAACGGACACTTCACAAGGGGACTGCTACTCCTGCCAAGCGGGTTTTGGTCACCCCTTCCTCAGGAGAATCAGACGAGGCTATCGACCGTGGTACATCCGAGCTGTCTGAGAGGGCGTTAGACTTTTTCGGTGAGCAAGAGCCTATTACGGAGGTTACCGGGCCATCGCTGATGGGTTTTTCGGCGCCCCCCCTAGTTACTATCCGGCTTCTCTAGAAGAGCCTTCGGTCACACCGCTATCTCCTTCGCCTCCTGCTAGGAGGGTTATTTCTAATGTGGCTGATAGGGTTGCCCGATTGATCAACAACAAATGGAAGAGGGAGGAAGAGAGTTCTTCGAGAGGAAGGGCTACTTCTCCAACTATCGCGGAGCTTTTTGAGACGCTAATCGAGAGGAAGGAGCTCTAGCCCATCATCGTCGGAGATGATGATGTACAAGTGTCAGATCTTCTCTGCTACAACTTCTGTGGGGGTGGCATTAGAAAGTACTCCTCCTGATGCTTCATCTCCTTAACCGGTGCTAGGGGGGTTATCTGTGGTCACTCTTTGGATCCGTCTGCTTCGGTTCCAGCACCTTCGCGCCTGTACTTAACGCCTGTTCCTCCTCTTACCGAAATTCAGCTCTTGGATGAGAATTTACAAGGCCTACCGTTGAACCTGGATGTCAGTCTCTCTTCTATTGGCCCTGATGGTCCTACCACCCATCTCTTGAACTTGAGGGACCTCGCACAAAGGGGCCTTCTGGCATTGGTAGTGGCCAATTCTTCAGTGGGCGATCTTCCGCTATCGATTTATTTTGGATCGATGGTTGATCTTGATTATGAGAGAGCATTTTCGGGCAATGTCTCTCGGTCGTCAACATGCCGAAGCTCAAGCCAGTGTTTTTTCTACTTTTTGTAGCTTCGATGTTTGCAAGACAATTCGGCTGAGAAGATGAAGTTGGTGTTGGATGTCCTGGAGAGGGAGAAGGTGGAGCATGCTAACACTCGGGCCATCGCAACTGGAGTTCGGGCCGAGAGTGATTACATAGAGGGGGATCTAGGGATCCTTTGTGTTGAGGTAGAAAATTTCAAGGTGAAGGTTGCTGAGCTTTCAGGCGTTCATGAGGAGTTTGTTGCCCTGAAGCGGGAGAGAGATGTCGATAGGGTCCGATTGGAGGATTTGGTCAAGGAGAACGAGGGGCTTCAATCGAAGATGGCCCTAGAGAGGGAAAAAACTGCTGAGGAGGTGGCGGCTTCCGAGAGGCTTCAATCGGAGTTGAGTCGAGTCCCTCAGAAGATGGGTTGGTTTCAGGATCAAGTCGTTGATGCAATATTGTTGACCTTTTCTGACTGTTATGATGGCCCTAGCTTCGAGCTGACCAAGGTGATCGGCTACACCGATAGGCGTATCTCTGCCATAGATCTCGGCAAGTTTGATGAGACGGGTGGCCCTGCTCAGCTTGCGCATCCCGAAGGAGAGCCATCTGCTCAACCTTCGCCGTCTATCGACTCTTAGCTTCTTCTCATCTTCTGTGTTTGTAATTTTCCGTTTGACTGAACTTGGTCAAATTTTGACTGTGATTTTATATTAGACTCCTTGATTTACCCTTTTTTGTTCGCTTGACTTTTTGAACTGAATCTGAAGTGGTTGTTGGTGCATTAAATATCTTTTGACCGTTGTAAGGCTTCTCGCATTTTCCCAATAGTTATCTTTATAACCGTTGCGATGTTTTGCTTGGTTGACTTCTCGAGGCAGCGGTTGTATACCTATAAATTGGCCCTTTCTCTCCTTTGATTTCTCATTTGACTTGTGTCTTTCTCCATTTCTTTCAATATTCATCTGTTTTTCTCTATCATGATGGATGAGTTGATGAAAGATTATCTCATCTTTGACGTTGCGCCTGTGAGGCGTAATGTGGTGGTGGACATTTCTGTTGTGGAGCGCATGCTGGTCAGGATCTCTGAAGATATTAGTCGGTTAGAATGTTCGCTCAATCCGTTGGTGTCTCTACGGGATACGACAATTGAAGAGGATGTCGATGCTCTCGAGGTGGTTTCGCTGGCCGCTATTTCTGTTTCTCATATCTATGTTGTTATTAACATGTTGAAAAATCATAAGGCTATGCTGGAGTGCTACTTGGGAGGGATGAGGGCCTCTTCTTCTGAATTAACTTATGTCGCCGATGCTATTAGGGAGATTCCTTTCTCATCTGTTGATGAGGATGATGATGGTGATGGCTCTCTCCCATAAGTATTGCTTTTTGTGTGTTTTGTTTCTTCCTTTTTAGATGCCGTATGGCTTTATAATAATGAAAGGTGTCCTTTCAAGACTTTGGAGTAGTGCTGTAATATGTTGTGTGTATGTTCTGATACCCTTTGATGCTGTGTTGTGAACTTCCACTGTCTTTTCTCTGATTGTGTCTTTCGACTGTTTATATCATCACTGTTAGCCATGTCGTTGGTCTGATGGCATATCTTTAGTTGTCATGTTGTCGGCCTGTGAAGAGAATGAGGATGTCTTTCCTTGTATAGTTGTTTGCGGAAATGGGGATGGCTTTTCTCCAGTCATCCATTTTAGGAAACAGAGATGGCTTTTCTCCAGTCGTCCATTTGAGGAGACAGAGATGGCTTTACCTCAATCGTTCGTTTGAGGAAACGGAGATGGCTTTTCTCCAGTCGTCCGTTTGAGGAAACAGAGATGGCTTTATGACATTTCTTAACGCGTATCCTTAAGCCATACCACCGTCTATCCGTGCATTATCATATATCAATATACGACCGGATCTAGGCAACAAAGGCATACTGTCAGCTGACAGGGCTTTTCTCTCCAATCGTCCATTTGAAGAAACGGAGATGGCTTTACCTCCAGTCGTCCGTTTGGAGAAACGGAGATGGGTTTGGGACCTTTCTTAATGCGTATCCTTATGCCATACCACCGTTTGTTCGTGCATAATCGTATGTCAATGTATGACCAGATCTGGGCAACAAAGGCATACCGTCAGCTAACAGGGTTTTTCTCTCCAGTCGTCCGTTTGAAGAAACGGAGATGGCTTTACCTCCAGTCATCCATTTGAAGAAATGGAGATGCGCTTGGGACCTTTCTTAATGCGTATCCTTAAGCCATACCACCGTCTGTTCGTGCATAATCGTATGTCAATGTACGACCAAATCTGGGGCATACCGTCAGCTGACAGGACTTTTCTCTCCAGTCATTCGTTTGAAGAAACGGAGATGGGTTTTCTCCAATCGTCCGTTTGAGGAAAAGGAGATGGGTTTGGGACCTTTCTTAACGCGTATCCTTAAGCCATACCACCGTCTATCTGTGCATGATTATGTCAATGCACGACTGGATCTGGGCAACAAAGGATACCATCAGCTGACAGGGCAGCTATCTCCAGTCGTCCATTTGAAGAAACGGAGATGGGTTTTCTCAAGTTGTCCGTTTGAGGAAAATGAGATGGGTTTGGGACCTTTCTTAACGCGTATCCTTAAGCCATACCACCGTCTGTTCGTGCATAATCGTATGTCAATGTACGACCAGATCTGGGCAACAAAGGCATACCGTCAGCTAATAGGGCTTTTCTCTCCAGTCGTCCGTATGAAGAAACAGAGATGGGCTTTCTCCAATCGTGCGTTTGAAGAAACGGGATGGGTTTGGGACTTTTGTTAACGCGTATCCTTAAGCCATACCACCGTTTGTCCGTGCATGATTGTATGTCAATGCACGACTGGACCTGGGAAATAAAGGCATACCATCAGCTGACAGGGCAGCTCTCTCCAGTCATCCTTTTGAAGAAACAAAGATGGGTTTTTCTTTCTTAGATTATGAAATATTGATGCCGGTATTTTTTAATGTGGTTCGGCCCTTCAAAGCGTACATCCACGGTGTTGTTTATTCATACAGAAGTTATAGATCGTAGATCCGCTCACGGGTGGTATAGTTCTAAATTGGCGATATTCTAAGAGTTGGGTAATGGAGTATCGTTAAGCTTTTCCAGATGATAAGCACCTTTGCCGATAATACGGACGACCCGAAAAGGTCTGTCCCAGTTGGGACAGAGCTTCTTTATCTTTGGCCCAACAGCTTCTCTCTTGCGTAGTACTAGGTCGTTTGCTTTCAACAACCTCTCTTTAACACGTCGGTTATGATATTTGGCCATCTTGCGCTTATAGAGTAGTATTTTCAGCAAAACCTGCTCTTGTAATTCCGGTAGTAGGTCGAGTCGTTCTTGCATCCTATCTTCATTTTACTCCTCGTTGAAATATTTGATGCGTAAGTTGAGAGCTCCAATCTCTATCGGAGTTACGGCTTCAGTACCGTATGTTAGTGTGAAGGGCGTTTCTCTTGTACTTGCCTTGGTTGTCATTCCATACGCCCACATGACATATGGTAGCTCTTCTGACCACTTCATGCAAACCCCTTCCAAGTTTCTTTTCATTCCGCTCAAGATGGTCCAATTGGTGACTTCCGTTTGGCTGTTTGTCTACGGGTGAGCAATGGAGGACAATCTCTGTTCTATCCTGAATTCCTGGCACTGCCTTCGAAAAAAGGCGCTAGTGAATTGCGCACCGTTATCGCTAACGAGGATCCGTGGAATGCCAAATCGTAGGATTACTTAGTTTTTGAAGAATTGCTAGGTTTTCTCTGCCGTGATTTTTGAAATGGCCTCCGCTTCTGACCATTTAGTAAAATAGTCTACCGTGAGAATGACGAAGGGTCCCATAATATCGATTCCCCACTAGGCAAACGGGCAAGGGCTAACCATCCCGGATATCTCTATGGGTGGTTGTCTGGGAATTCTTGCAAACTCTTGGCATTTTTTGCAAGTTCTTATGAAAACATCACAATCTATTCTGATAGTGGGCCAGTAAAATCCATTACGGAGAACTTGTGCTGCCATTGTTCCTCCGGAGGCATGCATGCCACAAATACCCTCATGAATCTCTCGCAAAGTGTAATGCCCTTCGTCCTCAAATAGACATTTTGCTGCTGGATGCGAGAAACAACGGCGAATGAGCTCTCCGTCAAACATCGAGCACCTTTCAGCTTGTTTGAGGATTTTCACCTTTGTTGTAGGATCTGACGGCAAGATGTTGTGTTTCAGATACTTGGTTACCGGTGTGCGCCAATCGTTCTCGTCTTCCTCGACACATAGGGTGAGTTGTTCTTCCATGAAAGATGGCATTAGGATCTCTTCAATCATAACATCTTTTGGCATGGCAGCTCCGGGGTCAGCCGCCAGTTTAGCAATTTCATCAGCTTCGACATTTCCCTCTCTCGGAACGTGATCGATAGTCACCTGAATCCCTTATTTTTCGATTGCCGTCAGCTCCTGTCGTGCCTTTGCAAGGTATCGAATCATCGTGGGGTCTTTTGCTTATCCGTGGCCGTTGACTTGGTCTATGATCAACTTTGAATTGCCATGTATTTCTAGACGTGGATCTTCCGACTCTCCTTGTTTGCGGATCTTTTTGGCTGTTAGATCTCTTCCGATATATAGGACGGCTAGAAGTGCCTCGTATTCTGCCGCATTATTGGACAAAGGTTTTGCGATTTTCAGTATATAGTGTAACTTTATTCCTTTCGGTTCGGAAGTGAATGTTTTTAGATAGGGTGGGTATGCGTCTTCTAAGTCAGCCTTTTTCGGTCTGAGGGATGGTTCGCCTGAGAATGTGCATTCAGCGATGAAATCGGCTAACAGTTGTGCCTTAATCAATGGCCTAGACTGGTACTGCAGGCCGTGTTGCTCTAGCTCGATGGCCCAGATAACCATTCGTCTTGATGTCTCCGGCCTTTTGAAAACTTTTCGCAATGGCTGATTCATCCGGACGATTACCGGATGTGCTTGGAAATAGCGTGACATCTTTCGGGTTGCTTGCACTAGGGCGAAGGCTATCTTCTTGATACGACTGTACCGTAGTTCTGCGTCCTTCAGAATCATGCTGACGAAATAGATTGGCTTATGAATGCCATCTTCGTCTCGTACCAAGACGACACTCACTAATTCTTCTGCCTCTCCTAGGTATAGGAAGAGGGTATCTCCGTGTTTGGGCCATTTGAGCAGTAAGTTGGATGTGAGGTATTCCTTTAGATCTGAGAAGGCTCTCTCACATTCCTCTGTCCATCCGAACAACGCCTTATTCCGAAAGAATGGGAGGCATCACTCGTCTTGTTTGGCGATGAAGCGACTCAAAGCTGTCACCTTGCCCGTGAGTTGTTGGACTTCATTGATGTTCCGCGGGGTTATCATGTCATGGATAGCTTTCAGTTTGACAAGGTTGGGCAGGATGCCCTCGCGGCTAACGACGTAGCCTAGGAAATATCCCGTTTAGAATGCGAACATGTACTTCCTATGGTTGAGCTTCATACCGAATGTGCACATGATCTGGAAGGTCTCAGCTAAGTCGGCCAGATGGCTTTCAAAGCTCCTGCTCTTTACCAGCATGTCATTGACATATACTTCAAGGTTTCTGCCAAGCTGGCCTTGAAGATTTTGTTTGCTGTCTGTTGGAAGGTGGCTCTAGCATTTTTCAATCTGAAAGGCATGGCTCGGTAGCAATATGTTCCCGCTGGAGTGACGAATGCTACTTTTTCTTCGTCCTCTACTGCTATGGGTATTTGGTGATAGCCTGAATTCGCATCCAGGAAGCTCAAGAATTCATAGCTTGCCATTTGATCTACCAACTGCTCGATCTGGGGAGTGGGAAGCAATCTTTCAGGCATGCCTCATTCAGAGAAGTGAAGTCGATGCATATTCTCCACTCTCCATTAGGCTTTGGTACAACAACTGGATTGGCCAACCACGACGGATGCTGAACTTCCCGAATGAAGTTTGCTTGTAGAAGTTTAGTCACCTCTTTCTCAATCGCGTCTGCCTTTTCTTTTGAGAAAGCTCTACATTTCTGCTGCACCGGTTTGGCCTCTGTATCAACATTCAACCGGTGTTCGGCTATCTCCCTGGGGATGCTTGCAAACTCTCCTTCATACTTGTTTAATAATTGTGTCAGTTATCGGCGCTCTTCCGGATTTAGCCTTTCGCTAACAAGAAAGCTTTCGGTGGGCATTCCTTCCATAAGCACTGATACCATCTTTTCTAAAAGCTGGGTGTGCCTTTCATCTTCTAATTCTAGGGGGTTGCTGGCAACACAGAAGTATTCATCGCACTTATCCCCGATCATGGTGAGGTAGCACTCTTCCGCGATCTTCCGGTCGCCTCTAATTGTGACGACACCTTCCCAAGAGGGGAATTTTAGCTTCAGGTGCCATTGGGAGACGACAGCTCCAAAGGTGTTCAGGAATGGACTCCCTAGGATGGCGTTGTAGGGTAGGTTTAGATAAACTATCATGAATAATTATTTCTCTGATCTTCTTAAAGCGTTCTCTTTAAAGGGTACCGTCAGAAAGGTAACCCTCACTATCGGAATTATGACTCCGTCTACCCCGATGATGGGCTTTCGACACGGCATTAACTCTGACTCTGGTCTCCCCATAATCTTGTATGCTCCAAGTGAAAGTAAGTTGACAACGCTTTCGTGGATATCTCACCCCTTGGCAGTCTTTTCACCCCGAAATCTCCGACGAAAGTCGTGATGACTAGGGCATCATTCTGTGGATATCTCACCCCTTGGCAGTCTTCTTCCGAGAAGGATATCATCATTCGATCAAGGAGGCCGAATCTGATATCTTCTGTTAGGGGTTGCTCGTGTTTCCACTTATCGCCGACATGAGGTTTTAGGGGATTCATCGTGCCTCCGGCTATAAAGCTGATCATTCGATCTCCGTCTTTGGATGTCAACAATACCTCTTTGCCTTTAGTAGTTGTCACTGGTATGGCATTTGGGCTGATAGCAATCTATTTTCCGTTATGCCCGGGAATCGATCTTGGCCGGTCATCGGGGAATTACGCTTTTCCCCTGGACGCGTATTCTAGAAAATAGCCTTCTTCAATCAGTCGTTCGATGGCCATTCTCAGTGTCCTGCATCCTTCCGTGTCGTGGCTGCTTGCCTTATGGAAATGGTAATATAAGCTTCTATTGCCTCTGACGATCTCACCCGATCTGGCGTAGGGGTATCGGACCGATAAATCCTTGCTTTCAATAATTGCAAGGATCTCCGCTCTTCGCCCTAACAGTGAGTTGATTGGGGATGCCACATATGTCTGTCTTCCAAGCTGGAGATTCCTCTCTCTCCCCTTCCGAAAATTCATTTGCTTATTCTGTGGCAAATCGGACTTCCCGCTTTTGTATCCCGGGGGTGCATATTCCCTTGTATTCCCCGTCAGAATGGCCATCTCTTGCATTATTATTCGGGGGGAAACCTCTCCACTATATCCCCGTTGAAAATCTTATTCCTCCATCTTGATGTAATTGTTTGCTTTAGTCCGTAGAAGATCTAAGGTTGGTAGGGGGTCAGCTGACAATATGTCCCCTAACTAGTTGTACCCATAGTTCCTTCTTAAGGCCCCCGTTGCAAAATCAATGGTGGCATCGGGTGTTTGACCGAGTTCTAGATTGAACCGATCTAAATAGGCCTTGAGGGATTCATCCTGCCTCCGAATGATATCGAATAGAGCGGCGGATGTCTTTTTCAGCGGAATTGCTGTGCTAAACCTGCTCAAGAATTTCCCTTCCAGTTCTGCGAAATTGTCAATCGAGCCCGGCGGTAGCGCCTCATACGACGTGCTGGGTATCCCGACCAAAGAGAGTATAAAAATTTGACAGAGAGCTTCATCTCTCGTGGTCTGAAAGGTGACTTGGTTCTTCACCCGCGTCACATGGATCAGGGGGTTTGTTTGGCCATCATAAATATTTGTTGGGACTTTGATCCATCGGTTGACATGATATCTCCGTACACGATGGGTTAAAGGACTCTTTGGATTCCTTTCTCGCTCCTTCCTACCGTGAGATGAAACAGATCGAGAATATTCATGTTCTTTCTCCTGTGGGCCACCCCCTGGATTATCTCAACGGTGTTCTGGCTTGAGTTGTCGTTGTGCAGGAGACCTCTCTCGTCTCCTTCGTCCCTCATGCCCTCTCATGTTAGACTCCCTAGAAGGTTGACAGGTTATGCCCTGGCGGGCGTTCAGATTATCGTTTCTAAATATATTGTCGACGTACTCTCCCGTTATACCTAGGGGGATTGAAAATGGTACGTACTCTTCATGTATCCCCAAGGGGTAGGTGTAATGTGGTGTAGAGAAAGTAGGATGTTCAGCGTGCCGCCAGGGGCCATATTGATTTCCATTTAGAGTCAGAGAAGCTATCCTGGAGTTTATCGGCTGATGATTGACAAACGCATGCACATTTTGTAGAAAGACTCATGGAGGAGTAGGTTGAATCGGGGGAGCAGTCGTCAAGTTTGTTGGTTGTGGGGGTCTCGTGGTCAGCAAGGCCAGGATCTGATCTATCCTTTGATGAAGAAAAGTTATCTTGGTGTAGGGTAGAGTTGTATTAGTAGTATTTGGCCTGGGTGTGTCTGCGATGGGAACGCTGGTCCCTAGGTTTACAAAAGGATTATCCCACTGATAAACCGTTGGTCGTGGGGTGTGGGCCATACTTGTCCCGTGTTCAGCTGCTGACGGGTAATCAGCTTCTGGATCAATGGAAAAATCAAGTCGACAATTGAGGGGAGCCTCTGGAGCTTCTAGAGGGGTCTGGTGGATTTCTGATAGTGGTGCTCGTGGGGTAGGATTTGTGAAAAATTTACGAAGGGATGCCTCTGCTTCTTCGGGGAGTGAAGATGATTGGGGGTCGTGGTTGGATGTCATTTTTGTAGGATATTTTTCTGATAACGAGGGAGGTGAGCTTGGATCTTAAGGTAGACTCACTTAATAATCTAAACTCTCAACGAGAGCACCAAAATGATATTCTTATGTGGGGGGTGAGGGTAATTTTATCAAGGGATATGTTGAGGTGGAAGTAGGATTGATGGGATTGATCAAGATCTGGTTCTGTTCTACCACGTGGTACCGGAAAAGCACCGGGGGTGGCCTCCGGTGTAGAAGTTTTGACGGTCAAGTTAGTTGACGTGGAAAATAAGGATATGTTTTCTTGGAGTGAACTGTGAGTATGTCTATGTACGTACCTTCTGAATGGGAGGGCGGGGGGGTATTTATAGACCTCTTCTCTCCTAAGTTAGTTGGACACGTGTCGCTAGGACGTGATGTCCGATAGCAGGACACGTCTCACAACAACATGCCTTTCCCTTATCCCGTTTGGCTTCTCCTTACCGTTAGACCTTAGGCCTTCGGACCGTTTGACCATTTTACTGAGTGGCCGTTTGACTAGGCCTTCGGACCGTTTCACCATGTGCTGACAGAGGTCCCTTGACGATATGGTGAAAGGTCCATAAGGCTCCTGGGGCGCCATTATATGTTATCAATCAGTGACATACTTTTCAATGTGTATGTCGAACAAGGTAAGAGTAAAACAGACTTTTCAAAGAGACACTAATTAACTATTGTAAAATGCCAAGACAAAGTATACATGTGAACGGATCTGCAAATTATTGTTATTTTGGAGCAAATGCTGACTTTTTTCTGGGTTTTGTTAAGTTATTTAATTGTTTCATATTTTGCACTTGCATGGCAATTGAAGAGTTTTCAGACGTAGCTACTCTCTTATGGAGGCCCACCTTTTTCACACATTTGTTTTTTATCTTTTTGACTCCACCACCACCAGGCGGCTCTCTTACGGCTCTCTCACGGTTGAAATCATAACGTCCGTTCTTTTCATATTTAATTTCCACTACCTTTTTATTTTTTTAATTCATTTTCATGAATCTTCAGAGTACTATTATCTTCACATTCACATTTTACGGGCATAGTGTAAAATAATTAGAAGGGTAAAAGAGGTCATTTTTACTTTGTTAAATTAAATGTCAATTACTCTATGTTTAAATAGGATTTTAATGAGCCATAAAATTTAGGCAATTGTACACTATTTGAACCTGATATTTATCATCAAGTAAGAACAACCCTCCCTAATTTATCTATCCTGTCATGGATCACTTTCACTTCGTTTTTCATACTATTGCATGCTCAATATCTGTCAAGCTGGAAGTCAATTCTAATTATTGAATGTAAATTGCAATTTGATAGAGGTGTTGTTAAATGGACACTAATTACCCTATATTTTAAATATAATGGAACTTAAATGGGGTATAAATGTTACATCTAATAAATAAATAAAATTTATCTCCTTATGTATTTAATAAACATTTTTCTCTCCCTCTGATTGTCTGTCGGGAGCATCAAAAATAGTTATAAATTACAACTTAAAACCATCCACAAGGAACTTGTAGATAGTGGTAAGAGGATCGTCCGCAAAGACTCTGTTCGTGAGATGTGGATTCCGTTGATGACATGTTGGGTTGACTTTCTCGTCACTGAATTTGGTGGATGTTGGAAATGAAACTGCAAAAAGAAAATAAAACTGAAAAATATATCTTGGCTGAAGGCTTGACCAAGATAGGTGGTCAAGATTAAAAACAGTTAAAAGAAAATTCCCGGTAAGAGCATGAGCGGGCTGTGTTCTTATGTTTCGATCACTGATTCAAGAATTTTTACTCTCTTTATTCATAACACTGCTATAAAGTGGGAGGAACTCCTTTCCACTCCTTCCCTCTTGTTGCTACCCGATTTTTAACGCATTTTTTGCACTTTTATTTTTCATCGCATTATTAGCCAATTTAAATCGAAATTCTATCGATTTTCAATCTTTGGCTATTTATTTTAATATTTCCTACCATTTCGTGTCATTTTAGTTTTTTTCGTATTTTTACTGTCTTTTCGTTCGAACTACTATCGGTCCCGGGTAAATTTCCTCGGACCATAGATCGAATGCCTTCTTTCTTTAATTGAAAATTATCTACTATTGTTTTCTTTTGTGTCATCTCATTTTGTTTTATTCAATTTACTCTGCTATACCATCTATTTTTTGTTCGAACTTTTAAGGGTTTCGAGCGAGTAAATTCGGACCTTAAATCAAACTTTTTCTTAATTTACTGATTACCATTTATTTTTTACTGATTACCATTTATTTTGTTGCATTTTACTGCATGTTTTAGTATTTTTGGTTCGGAATTTTATTCATTTTAAGCCAGATTCCTCGTGTTGATAGTTCGAACCAATTAAATAAATATTAAACTTTTCCCAAAGGTCAACTCATCTCAACCATTGATCATCTTGACCTTTTCTTTTCTGCTCATCCAACGGCCAAGGATTTAAGCACCTTGGTGCATGCACCAGCTCTGACACCAAATGCATTTTGCAAATTCATATTCGTTTTGTCACTACTATATGCCACCTCACTCCATTTTTGCGTTTTGCTGCTGCTCTTCACTCGTAGCAATTTGTCTTTTCCTACGGCTTTTCCCTCCTTCGGCTCTATAAATATCAAGCAAGCTCCTTCATTTCTCTTCGCCAAAACACAAAGCAAAAACCCTATCTTCAAATCTCTCTCACTAGCTAGTTTCTCAGCAAAAGGTTGAAGCATTTCTCAATCTTTTTAATTTTTGTTCTTCAAGCTTCTTCTACGAAATCTTACAACAAAAAAAGAAAAATCATTAGTTGGTGTTTTGATGAAAACAATTGATGTTTTCCTTTCAAATAATTTCTATTGATGTTGTAGATTAATTACATCGCTTTGTCTCGCCAAATTTCTGTTCAATTTGGACGAATTGCAAGTTTTCGTTAATTAAGTTTAATTTCTTTTTTTAATTAATTAGCACTATATTGTATGAATTTAATTGCTGTAATTGTTTGATTAAATTACTGTGTGCTTCGCGCTCATTCTGACCCCGAAATTTCTCACTTTCGGTAACGTCGGCGACTCAAGGGTGAAGACGAAGTGAGGAGAGCCGTTGTTCTTCTCTTCAAATTTTGGGTCTGGGCTTCGTTTTTAAAAAGAAAGGGCCAGGCTTGTTTTTTTTTAAAACGGGAAGGAGGCACAATTTTTTTGGTTGGGCTCGTTGGCCCACACGGAAGAGAGACGTTGTGCGCCTTTGGGCAAGTGAGGGAGAAGAAATGGGCCAAGCAATTTGCTTTGGCCCACGTGGAGAAAGAAGAGCTTGTTGGCCTTTCTCCTTCTCTTGGGTTGTGCGCATCCCTTTGGTCCAAGGGAGAAAGGAAGGGCTGCGCACAGCCCAAGAGAAGGAAAAAGGCCAGCCCAGCTGGGCTGGTCTGCTGGACCCTTGGGCCCACTCTCGTACACTTGTACTGTTTATTTATTTTTCGCACTTGTACTATTTATTTTTCATATGCCTGTACTGTTTATGTATTTTCGTATGCTTTTGCATGTTTAATTATTCCGCTTGCGCTTGATCATCAAAATTAATGTCGATTATTCGTATGCTCGTACTACTTAATTAATTATTTTTGCATGCTTAAATAATTATTCTACTCGCATTTATTGCTAATATTAATTATTTTGTTTGCTGGTGATAAATCGTTAAATATTAAGTTGTTTATCGATTACCATTTACTCGCACTAATAATCTCAACTTTGTAGGGTAAATCAACCGATACCCTTCACAAGTAAACAGTTCTCACCCTTTTATTTATTTCACGTTTTTTCCTCACATATGCATGAATATATAGAATTGTTAGAACCCATTGGGCATGATCACATGAATTAGGACTTTTATATTTCAAGCATGGTATAAAACACCTCTTTTATCTGGTAACCTCTTTAGGATGAGACTCGGGTGCCTAACACCTTCCCGAGTCCATAATACGACCCCGAACCGCTGTTCTCGGGTTCAGACCCATCTTGCCTTAACTTTTATTTTTTTATGCCATGACTTTAGGTTCCCTAAACCTAGAAACAAAAATAGGGTGGCGACTTCATTGCATCATGTGAGATGAGCCAGACTTCGTCTCACATCTCGTCCCAAACCCGCGTCGCGCAATAAAATCGAAAAAGGGGGTGCGACAGTTTGGCGACTTCACTAGGGAACAATAGGGTCGAAGCCGGAATTTTTTGAGGTGTTTGTCTCTTTTAATAAATTGTTGAATTTGTTTTTTGGCCATGATTAATTGTTTTTCATGTATTTATTTACTTGATAAATTGTCATTTTTTCCATGTACATGATTAATTATTTTTCAGTATTTACTTACTAAGTTGTTGTAGTCTTGTATGGTTTTTATGCATGATTATTATTTTTCATGTATTTATTCGCTTTGATAAATTGTTGTATTTTTATGCATGACTGATGATTTGTTAATTGCTTTGATAAACTGTCATTCAGATGCATTAGGCAATCACATATCCATTTACTAAGGGACCATTTTTATGGTATCGTCCAGGAGCCTTCCAGCCAGAAATAGTAGATGTCACCCCGGCATATTGTGCATCATGATAACATGCGATTTTTGCTTTGTTATTTCCATAATTCTCCATTTTTCGCGAATTTTTTTTTTATATATTCCTTTCAATATTGCTTTCATTATTGCTTTTATTAAACTCACCTTTTATTCCTACACGTATCACATTTCATTCATGCATAATTTAGGATTTTAAGTTCAATGTACATATGATCAAAACTTAGGATTTTAGAAAATGATGCGATATCATTTTTTTCCTTCCTAGAGGTGGAGTTCAAGCTTAAATAAAACCTTCTTCTGAAGCACTTAGTTGCCCAATTCGGAAATTATCATATAGTAACCACGACTAATGTTTAAAGATAATTCATCACACATTAAAATAAATTGAGAAACAAATAAGGATAGCTAGACCATAAGCCAAAACCACACATACATACCATCATTGCTTGTGCCCAGCCTTACATTTATTTTCTTTATTTTATTTTGAAGGGAGCGAACTATTCCCCAAAAGATCCACTCAATCAGACTTCAAACAAGAAAAATGGCAGAACACAATAGAACGGAGGAGACATTGAAAGCAAAGATAGCCGAATTAGAAGAACAGATTCGGGTCACTACAGAAAGGGCTGAACAAGCTGAAAAAGAACAAGAAGAGGTAACAACTGGTTTTCCGCCTGGATTTTACCCTTTTCTGACAATGGGACCGTCCTCTTCATCTATCTTCGCTGGTTCTTCTATGCCCCCATCATCTTCCGGTTCATGGCAGCCCTTTTTCAATCCCCAGCATATTCTGAGCTTCGCTATTATCACCATCGGACAAGGTGGTACACCTCTTGATCCTCCTCTGACTAGGCCAATTCTTGAGCTCGACAAGAAGGAGATCCACCCGGAATCTCAATTCTCCCTCCCGTCTCAGGGTCGTTCAATGATCCACCAAGAGTCCCAGCACTTCCAGCAGGGTCATTCCACTCAATTCACTATCCCGGGACCTCTAGGAACCCAACCTCCTAGGGGCAATCAGATACAACCACATGTCTCCTTTGGGTATCCGTCAGTTGCTAGTTTTGGTACCAATAATGCAGAGGGGCTAAGTATTGACAGGTTAAGCCTATTAGAAGAGATGGTGAGGGTTGTTGAAGGAGCCAACCCCTTCGACCCTACAACTCCTGTAGACCTGTGCATGGTATTGGGAATTATGATGCCACCAAAATTTAAGGTTCCAGAATTCGAGAAGTACACTAGGATTGAAGGCCCTAAAACTCACCTCAAGATCTACTGCAATAAGATGGCCGAGGTGATACATAATGAACTTCTGTTGATCCATTTGTTCAGGGAAAGTCTAGCCAAGCATTCCTTGACTTGGTACATGGGACCAGATAGAATCAAGATCAAGACTTGGAGAGATTTGTCTGACGCCTTCTTCAAGCAGTACAAGTTCAACTTGGAAGTGGCACCAGACCGTTCTGATCTCCAGAATCTAGAGAAGAGAGTTGGCGAAATGGTTAAAGCTTATGTTCAGAGATGGAGAGAACTAGCTACCAGGATTTCTCCTCCTCTGAGTGACAAGGAGCTCATATCCATTTTTGTAAATACTTTCCCAGCTCCTTACTACACTTATCTTATCTCCAATCCATCCAGTAGCTTCTCTGACATGGTCCTAGTAGCGGAAAGAGTGGAATAAGGAATTAAATCTGGAATAATCGTTGTTTCCGTGCTAGAGGAAACACCCAAGAGATCGCCTATTACGGAGGAAGATGTTAGCTTTGTCACCCACCGACCCTGCAACCTTTTCCATCGCCCCCCACCACAACCCACACAATCTAAACCATATAATGTGCCGAACAAGCCAAGAAACTAAAATAATCATGAGAACCGGGGACCGTTGCCACCGCTTCCCGCTCCTTTGGGGGAGATTTATAAACATCTCTTAGCAACTGAGCAAATTACACCCACCCCGATCCAACCGCCACAACCTCCTTACCCGAAGTGGTATGATCCTAATGCTAGATGTGAGTACCATACTGTAGTTCAAGGGCACACGCTAGAAGACTGCTTTGCCTTTAAGGGACGGGTTAATCATTTGATCAAGAGCGAATGCATCTCTTTCGAAGGGTCAGCCGAAGGACCCTACAACTCCTGAACTATCGCTCTCCCGGCCCACGGTGGACCCATTTTATTCATTTAGTGGCGATGCTTACAATAATTTTGTACATGGTCGAGTCTACGACTATAAACAAGGGTGCTCCGTGGGAGGCAACCCACGTGTTCTTTTCAAACATTTCAATTTTTGTCAGTTTTAATTTTTAAATCTGAATTTTAAGATATCCTTCCCTCCAGACTTACTATTTAAGTCCCCTGATACGAGCACGGTATCTTTGCGCCCGTGCCCATCCTTGTGATACAAGCCTGCCATCTAGGCCAAGCCTTCCATCTAGGCCGAGCTGTGCGTCTAGACTAAGTCATCCGTCTAGGCCAAGCCGTGTGCCCACGTCCAAGACCTTCGGCCAGCACACTCCAAGCCCATCAGTGCCTAGCCGTATCAAGCCCACGCTCAAGCCCGTGTCATCCAAAGAAGGAAACCCTTTGTCCAAGGGTGTTTTTAGTATTTTTAGGGTTTGTAATAATTCCCCTATAAATAGAAGGACTTAGCCTCTTTTATAGGTTGTCTTTAAACTTGCTCATGATTTTCATCATAGAGCCCTTAGACCACTTAGAAACCGCTCCTTGGAACCGTGGCCCTTAAGGCTGAATCCATTACCTTCTTCTCCTCTTGAATTAGAGATCCTTGTATGCTTGTGGTAAGGTTGTCTAGGAATTACACCTAGAAGGGTTTACTGTGTATGCAATTTATTACTTTGTTTATCCATCAATACATCTTCATTTTCATCCATTTATCCGTTTCACCTATTCCGCAATCTCCTTGCGACGTTATCCTCTCTATCAACTCCATCCAATCGTCAATCCAACCTCCCAAAGAGGACTAGATCCGTGCAAAGGCTCCAAACCGGAACCAAGCTCGTATCATATGGTAGCGGAGCTCCAACTGTCCTCTAGGTTGGTTTTCCTTGGTTCTCTCACCTTTTCCTCCATTAAAATCGCTTCCCCCATTTTCGTTTGTGTTGGGCAGATTGTTTCTGTCCAAGAGTCTATTTTGAGTCTGTTTTGTTTTTCGATTTGTGACTGTTTGCTCACCCAGTAAATTCTAATAATTTGTGTACTGAAACTTCTATCTGAGTAGAGAAACTTTAGTTTTTGGGTCAACTATTAACTCGGTGTATTTCTCATACTTTTTGGTCTCCTAAGAAGAGTGTGCAGAAATTACGTGAGAGAAATAGTTCTGTGTCTTGAGTCTGCTTTGTGTGTCTTCCACTTGGATTAGTGTTTTTCTTCCTTCTACAAAGAAGTAGATAGATGTCTTGTGAGTCTGTCTGTTGATTTTTGTAATTTTTGGACCATGTTTGCTATAGCTTGAGGTCAGAAAGCGAAAGTCTGTTTGGTGTTCTTCAAGTTCATCTTGTGTTCTTGATGCTTTTTGAGGTTTGATCTAGTGTGAACCCAAAAATTCGAAAATTTGGAGTTTGAATAATTAAAATCATCATCTTAATTCCTAGAACCGAATTGGTGTAATTGATTGTGTCCTGTGTTCATCCATGCACAAGAACAAGTGTAATGTGTGCCATGTGGAGGTTGTGGTCCCATTTTTGTTGGTTTGTGTAGGTGTCCTATAATATACTAGGTGCATATTAAGCCACATCATCTTCATTGCTAGCCTAGTATATCAATTAGGATATGCATAGAATATTCTTTTAGATATTTTATGAACACATTCTTGCCACCTCACTTGACACGTCACTTGCCACCTCACATATTTACCACCTCATCACTTGTGCCACATCATCTAATTTTTGTCATTTAGTGAAAAAATTTATCAAGTCTCCAACTACTTGTCATATACTCCCCTACTTGAAAATACTTGTCATACACATACACAAGATTCATTGAGCACTCTTCACTCACTACAAAAAAAAAAACGAAAGAGATCAAAAGAAAAGATCAATTCCCTTCTTCAAAAAAGAAAGAAAGAAGAGTGATTCAAAAGCAAGAGTCTCCTTGTGTATGTATGCATTGTTGAAGTGTAGTAGTTAATTTTTGGTGTGCATTTGTTTGAGTTTCGACTTTCTTTTTCAATTGTTCAAACATTCGGTCTCTTATTTTCTTTTCTAGTTTCCTTGAGTCTCTTCTTGTGTAGCTTGTGTCTTTGGTGTCTCCTTATTTGTTCCGCACATACATACTCTACTCTAAGTCAATTTAGTGATCAAAATCAAGTTCTCTTCTTTGATCACTATTTCGGCCTCCCTTGCTTTCCTTGCCTAGCCTTGTTTTCTTTGCTTTCCTTGTGCTTTCGTTAGAGTCATTGCTAGCCTAAGTGTTTGGTTTGTGTTGGAAATTAGAGTGAGTGAAATTGTGAGCTTATTAGAGTGTGAAACACGAGTGCAAACACGTGAGGGAGAGGCTAATGTTTATTATAGCACTCGCATTTTGTTTTATTTTGTAGGTAATGTTTCTATGCCATCTTATTGTGAGGAAGATGGAACCTCTTGGGAAGAGGATTCTTGTGGTACTTGTACCGAAACTTGGGAAGAAAATTCTTGTGGTGCTAGTACCGTGACTAGGGAGGAAAATCCTTGTTTGGATAGTGGCACCTACCTCTCGATTGCTAGGGAGGATGATGGATATTGCTATGAGGATGTTTATTCCGATGGGCATGAGGTGTCATAAGGTGCGTATTATGATGAGGGTTACGCCGATGGGAGTGAGGCGTCACATGGGTCTTGGTCTTATGAAATGGATGGTCTAGACAACCGATCTTGTGCCACATCTTCTTCGCGGTTGGAATACGAGCTTGATGAGCCGTGTAGGGAGAGCCATTACCCGTCACGCTATGACCTAGGTTCTGCCCCCTATCCAAGCCTTGGTCATGGCCCCTCGTCGTATGCCTATGTCTGTGACCATCAACGCCGGGTTCATTCCACCTCCACTAGGCAAGCGTTTGTGCCCCCGCACCTTCAACGGGAGCTCCCACACTGCCCCGTTCCTTCTTATGTAGTGCCACCTCCATATGGCGTCTGTAGACCATCTCGCTATAGAGGGGCGCCCGTAGACAGCATCGCATACCCCGCGGAACATGGCTATGATCCACCTCACCGAGCACGTCCTTTCCGTGATGCCCCACTTGTTTGGCAGCAGCCTCTTCATCAAGAGCTCCCATCTTGGCAGCCAAGTGATGTGGGCTATGATCATATGAGATCCTCCTTGGACTCAATTGCGGTGCTAGTTAGGGCCCGAATGGAAGATGAAGCGAGGACACTTGAAAATCTTTGACGGACCAGCCAAGACTTCACACTTTTGATTGGGAGGGCATCGGCTAAGGCAAAGCAATAGGAGAGCTTGCCCTCAATTGCGAAGGAGTTTCTTGTGGTCCCTTCGTGTGTGGGTAGTGAGGAAGAAGGAGAAGCGAGTGGGCCAAAAGTAAGTAAGGATGTGGACCTTAGTGCATCTATGACTTCGGGGGTTGAGCTCATTGGGGTTTCGGACTTGGAAGTTTCGAGTGCTCATTTGGATCCTTCGGCACCTCCAAATGGCCTCATGGCCCCGTACATCACTAGGAAATCTCCCGTTGCTCCTTTAGTCACTCGGGATGCCCACGCCTCCACGCTCATCCCTAGGACACCTCCCTTGGCCCTCATTACCACCTTTCCCCACCTTGGCCGAATTGGAGTACTTTTTGGGTTTGACTCACCATCGGCCTTCACTAGCAGTGGCTTAGCTTCGCGGCCGAGCATGATCCTCACCGAGCCCACATGCCTTGCCCTAGAAAGGCCTCCCGCTTGGCGTATCTTTTCCGAGGGAAGTTTCAAAAGGGATCGGTTTGTGGCCACTAGCTAGGAGCTTGCCTTAACCCTCTTAGCCTTTCACGGGATTGACCCTATATATTCGAGGACGAATCTCTCTAAAGGTGGATAGAGTGATACAAGCCTACCATCTAGGCCAAGCCTTCCGTCTAAACCGAGCTATGCGTCTAGGCCTAGCCGTCCATCTAGGCCAAGCCGTGTGCCTGCGCCCTCGACCTTCGGCCAGCACGCTCCAAGCCCATCAACGCCTAGCCGTATCAAGCCCACGCTCAAGCCCGCGCCATCCAAAGAAGGAAATCCTTTGTCCAAGGGTGTTTTTAGTATTTTTAGGGTTTGTAATAATTCCCCTATAAATAGAAGGACTTAGCCTCTTTTATAGGTTGTCTTTAAACTTGCTCATGATTTTCATCATAGAGCCCTTAGACCACTTAGGAACCGGTCCTTGGAACCGTGGCCCTTAAGGCTGAATCCATTACCTTCTTCTCCTCTTGGATTAGCGATCTTTGTATGCTTGTGGTAAGGTTGTCTAGGAATTACACCTAGAAGAGTTTACTGTGTATGTAAGTTTATTACTTTGTTTATCCATCAATACATCTTCATTTTTTTCCATTTATCCGCTGCACCTATTCTGCAATCTCCTTGCGACGTTATCCTCTCCATCAACTCCATCCAATCATCGATCCAACCTCCCAAAGAGGACTAGATCCGTGCAAAGGCTCCAAACCGGAACCAAGCTCGTACCATCCCCCTTTATTTCAGGTGCAATGAGACTTATAAACTGGGGGTACGCAGGTGAATGACGACCAAAAGAAAGTTAATAATTGAGCCCATCCTACCGGGGGGCAAGGCATAGGGAGCAGTAATTCACAACAAAGAGTTCTCTACATCTATCCTACCCTTGCCTCTAGATCATCATTATGGCAGGTGCAGAGGAACACTCCTTCTATCAACTCTTGAACAATCCCCTTCGGGAAATTTTACCATCAAGACCAAGTGCCATTTGCAAACAATTTCTTGGGGAAGAAACATAGCAATGATAGATGTGTGTTCTTTAGGGACCCCAATCCACATAATGCATTCTGACTCTGTGCTACAACGATATTTATGCCCTACAAGGCCCTCAACTGCAAATTCGAAATTCAAACATAGTCTTTCATGTTTTGAATTTGATCAGCACAATCATTCTCTACAAGACCTCTCTATGTACAAACACGATGATGATACTGTGATGGAACCGTTAGAAATGTTTGGAGGAATACTATTATGATGGAACCGTTGTTGGTGAACCGTTGTTAGTGAACCTATCGGATCGTTAGCTACTGCCTGCTGCACGTCTCCAGAGAAGTCCACTTTCCTCTCTGCCTCTTTAATTTTTGTACAATCATTCTGCATCCATTCCCGCATTGGGGGCAATTCTTTTTAAAAATTTGTGAGTGGTCGTACCCTCACGTTTTGTCTATAAAATTGCTAAAACTGTTAAGATTTGTTGTAATTGTAAACAAAATTCTTTGAATCAAATCCACACTACTCTTAATTTTTTCAAACCTTCCATAAATTGAGCATGTTCAACATGTTGTTGCATCATGGATAACTTGTGCATCCATTTGAAATTGTATGACATGCATGATCTCGCCTACTCGCTCTTATATCTACAACATGCTTTAGACGTAAGCATTCACAAACATATCCTTGTGAGCATTTTGGGGCCTTCAGGCCTTATTTCTTTCATGAGTGTAAATGCTAAACTAAGTGCTAATTAGATTTGCATAATATCCAGGGTACATGCACCATTAGACATGGGATAGCAGTAAGATGACATTGGACTTTGCGCTTTGCTCTACTCATTCTTTTATCTCCAAACACTTATCTTTGTTCATTATTCCATTCATTTCTTTCTAAGCCGTTTGTAAAACCTTCAATTTCTACTAGAACTCCTCCTTAATCAATGAGCAGTGCCCAACTGCGGTTGTCAGCCGAAGGTAAGATGTATATCAAGCGTAGTCCATCGAAGAGGGGATACAAAAGAGAAGGGAAATAGAAACCCCCGAGGATTGCTGATGATCAACACTGGAAAAAGGGCCGAATAAATTAGGACTTGAAGGCCCCCACCAAAGACAAGATGAAATTGTACTTGAAAAAAGAAAAAAGAAAAGTGTTCAAAGAACACAATCAGCAAAAAGCAGAAGCAAGTACAGAAATTGGCTCTAAGTCAATCTTCCAAAGGAGGGGAAGGCCATTTTATCCTACAACAACTAGATCAATAATAAAGCAGTGGTGGTGCACGACAGTAGCAACTGATCTGGCCAATCTCAGACCCAGAAAAGGAAAACTTCATCGTCTTGGGTTCATCAAGATTCAAAGACCCAGTTGGATGTTTCAAAGAAGGGGTCTTAAGTTGTGTTCAAACAACAATTTGTAGAGAAGAAGACTGACATTTCCAAGAAAAAGCTTTAGGGTTTCACCAAACTTTTGCCAACTACGCTTGATGTGCACCTTACCTCTGGTCAGCAACCTTAGTTGAGCACTGTGCATTAAAACCATTTTTCTGCTAAGAAGCACCCCTTTGTTAAACAAATGTTTCCTTTCCTTCTTTCACAAGTATCCGCTTCCTTTCCTTTCTCTTGCAAAGTCCTCTTGATTATTAGAAGGCCTATACATGTGCATCTTCATTTGAAGTTTATTCACTCGGATTGACATTGCAAATCTGATTTTGTGCTATGTTTGTCGCATTTTTATGAGTGTAAACACATAGCCTTGTTTCTGAGTGTGAACACAAACACCAATATCTGGTGAGGATTGCTTACGTCCACGTGATATGGGAAATTCTTGTCCTTGAGTTCGTTATCTCTTGGGCAAGATACATATGTTTTTCTAGGCTTGTATCAAGCATGCTTATATGCTAGAAAATTGGATGACATGTTCTCTACAAATGCTTAAATTTGTTGAACCTTCTCTTGATAGGGAAGTTGTTTTTATCTCGATAAGATACCGGGGGCAAACCTTAAGGTAGTGTGGGAATACCTTCATTTACAGCATATATGATTTGTTCTCATTATTTTTCCATTTATCATTTGCTCTTTTTTTTTCCATCCACTGCTGTTTTGTGTTTGTTTCCTCCCTATTTGCAGGATACATATATGCTTCAATGGAATCTCCGTTAACCATCCGATCAGCCACCGAATGGAGCACGTTACTACTCCCAAATCAACTTCGTGCAATAGACCACGCTCCTCCACCACAAAAACATCCGAATGGAGCACGTTATCACTCCTCAATCAATTTAGTGTGGTGTTCCATTTCCCCCACTCAATATTCAAGTGAAGGTACGTTACCACTTCTTTAGTTATGTCGTGTGACGACTTGGTCGTCCACTTGCTAGTGATGTCTTGCGGTAACGTGGTTACCCACCCACAACTTGTCTTTTAAATAGTGTGAAAGGTCACGTCTCTCACATCCTGTCTTTTAAAATGTTGTAAGCGGTTCGTCCCCACAACATGTGTCTTTTTAAAATATTGTAAGCGGTTCGTCCCCACGACATGTGTCTTTCAAAATGTTGTAAGCGGTTCGTCCCCACAACATGTGTCTCAAAAAATGTTGTAGGCAGTTCGTCCCCACAACATGTGTCTTTCAAAATGTTGTAAGAGGTTCGTCCCCACAACATGTGTCTTTCAAAATGTTGTAAGCAAAATGTTGTAAGCGGTTCGTCCCCACAACATGTGTCTTTAAAGGTCGCGTAAACGGTTCGTCCCCACAACATGTCTTTAAAGGTCGCGTAAGCAGTTCGTCCCCACACACTTTACTTTTCGCACTTTACTTTTCGCACTTTACTTTTCGCAAATTACTTTTTATCTGCATTTATATTCCTATAACTTGCATTAAAATTTATGCGCTACATCCGTTAAAATTCCCAGCATATCATTCGACATTTTCATCACCTGCATAGATGTTCGACAATTGCGGTGTCCTCGTTTGGATATCAAGTTTCATTTCCTGCATAGAGGTCCGAAGATTGCGGTGTCCCCGCTTGGATCTCAAGTTATATTTCTGCAATTTACTTTCCTGCATCAGCGTAGGGTTGCGAGTACTACCCTCGCCCAACACCAACGTAGGGACTACGAGTACTACCCTCGCCTAGGTCAAAATTCTCCAATCGCCCACTCTAAGGTAAGTATGCATTTGCATTTTCAAAACCATTGCTCATTTGGGAGCAACCATCTTTACTGCTCATCAAAAATCTCGATTACACCGAATTTTGAAAAGATAGTAAAGAGGGGGCAACTGTTGCTACTCGATTTTTGACGCATTTTTTGCACTTTTATTTTTCATCGCATTATTAGCCAATTTAAATCGAAATTCTATCAATTTTTGATCTTTGCCTATTTATTTTAATATTTCGTACCATTTCGTGTCATTTTAGTTTTTTTGTATTTTTACTCTTTTCGTTCGAACTGCTATCGGTCCCGGGTAAATTTCCTCGGATCATAGAGCAAACGCCTTCTTTCTTTAATTCAAAATTATCTACTATTGTTTTCTTTTGCGTTATCTCATTTTATTTTATTCAATTTACTTTGCTATAACATCTATTTTTCGTTCAAACTTTTAAGGATTCCGAGCGAGAAAATTCGGACCTTAAATCGAACTTTTTTCTTTATTTACTGATTACCATTTATTTTGTTGCATTTTACTGCATGTTTTAGTATTTTTGGTTCCGGATTTTATTCATTTCAAGCCAGATTCCTCGTGTTGATAGTTCGAACCAATTAAATAAATATTAAACTTTTCCCAAAGGTCAACTCATCTCAACCATTGATCATCTTGACCCTTTCTTTTCTCCTCATCCAACGGCCAAGGATTTAAGCACCTTGGTGCATGCACCAGCTCTGACACCAAATGCATTTTGCAAATTAATATTCGTTTTGTCACTGCTATATGCCACCTCACTCCATTTTTGTGTTTTGTTGCTGCTCTTCATCATGTAGCAATTTGTCTTTTCCTACGGCTTTTCCCTCCTTCGGCCCTATAAATATCAAGCAAGCTCCTTCATTTCTGTTCACCAAAACACGAAGCAAAAACCCTCTCTTCAAATCTCTCTCACTAGCTAGTTTCTCAGCAAAAGGTTGAAGCATCTCTCAAGCTTTTTAATTTTTGTTCTTCAAGCATCTTCTACGAAATCTTACAACAAAAAAAGAAAAATCATTAGTTCATGTTTTGATGAACACAATTGATGTTTTCCTTTCAAATAATTTCTATTGATTTTGTAGATTAATTACATCGCTTTGTCTCGCCAAATTTTTGTTCAATTCGGACGAATTGCAAGTTTTCGTTAATTAAGTTTAAATTTTTTTTTATTAATTAGCACTATTTTGCATGAATTTAATTGCTGTAATTGTTTGATTAAATTAATGTGTGCATCGCGCTCATTCTGACCCCGAAATTTCCCGCTTTCGGCAACGTTGGTCGGACCTTGGTCGCCGGCGACTCAAGGTTGCCTTCGTACACTTGTACTGTTTATTTATTTTCGTATGCTTTTGCATGTTTAATTATTCCGCTTGCATTTGATCATCAAAATTAATTATGTCACTTGCGTACAATAATTTTGATGCCGATTATTCGTATGCTCGTACTACTTAATTAATTATTTTTGCATGCTTAAATAATTATTCTACTCGCATTTATTGCTAATATTAATTATTTTGTTTACTGGTGATAAATCATTAAATATTAAGTTGTTTATCGATTACCATTTACTCGCACTAATAATCTCAACTTTGTTGGGTAAATCAAGTGATACCCTTCACAAGTAAACATTTCTCACCCTTTTATTTATTTCACGCTTTTCCCTCACATATGCATGAATATATAGAATTGTTAGAACCTATTGGGCATGATCACATGAATTAGGACTTTTATATTTCAAGCATGGTATAAAACACCTCTTTTATCCGATAACCTTTTTAGGATGAGACTCGGGTGCCTATCACCTTCCTGAGTCCATAATACGACCCCGAACCGCTGTTCTCGGGTTCAAACCCATCTTGCCTTAGCTTTTATTTTTTTATGCCATGACTTCGTCTCACATCTCGTCCCAAACCCGCGTCGCGCAGTAAAATTCAAAAAGGGGGTGCGACACCTCCTCAAATAATCACCTGGCGGGAACTCCCTCTCCTGATTTTTACAGAGATTAGTTGTCCACTTAGGCCAATCTGGCGGGTACTCCCTCTCCCTCAAGGATGACTGCAAATCCTTCACTAATATCTAAGAGTGATCAAGTCTTGAATTTTAGTGAGAACCGGTTTGTTAAAATAGAGATCAAGAAGATTACAAATAGAGAGGTTATGAAGGTTGTTTTGATCTCACAAATTCATAAAGAACACAACCCTTGAGCTCTTACCAGGAATGGAGAATTTAGCAGATAAAGAAAACTTATTTTATTAATTAAAACTAAAACCAGAGGGGGTCTCCTGAGAGTTCGAGAGTCCACAGCTTATAACATCAGCTACTAAGTTCTCCTACTCAAACTCTAACTCTTTCAAAATTATAATTTAAAAGAAAATATAATCCTAAATTATAAATTTAAATTGTTCAGATTAAAATAAAATATCCGACTGTTTGTTCAAAAGAGGATAATCCATTAAAGGATTTGATCTTGGATCATGACTCATCTTCTCTAACTGTTTCCAGCTGTCAATCCAATCTTTTAGTTCAAATCTCGTTACTCCTTGCACAACACGTCTCTAGCTTTGGCAATCTTGGCCAAGATTGTTGATTGTCTAATATTTTCTCCAGAGATAGCTTTTCTCCATTCTTTCTATCTCCAATCATGATCTGCAAATGGAAGGGAACAGGTGCGCTTCGTTAACAACAAACAATGATCTCAAAATAAAAAATCCTCCCTAGCGAAGATTGAAGAATGTGTGCACTTTGCCCTCGCCGCGGCCAATCAGCAAGCACTACTCATTAAAACTCCTTTTTCTTTTATGCTAAAAAGAACTCTTTTGCCAAACAAAATTTTCCCTTCTTTCTTTCTATCCACCTCCTTTCTTTCCTCTTGCAAAGTCTTTTGAATTATTAGAATGCCCATGCATGTGCATCTTTTACTCGGATTGACATTGCAAATTTAATTTTTGTGCTATGTTTGTTGCATTTTTATGAGCGTAAACACGTAGCCTTGTTTTTTAGTGTGAGCACAAACACCAATATCCGGTGAGGATTTCTTATGTCTAGATGTTGTGGGAAATGCTTGTTCTTGAGGTCGTTATCTCCTAGGCAAGATGCATATGCTTTTCTAGGCTTGTATCAAGTTTGCTTATATGACAGAAAAATTGGATGACATGTTCTCCAAAAATGCTTAAATGTGTTGAATTTTCTCTTGATAAGGAAGTTGTTTTCATCTTGACAAAATATTGGGGGCAAACCTCAGGGTAGTGTGGGCATACTTTCATATACAACATATATGATTGATTTTTTTTTTCCATATATCAATTGCTCTTTTCTTTTCCATCTGTATTGCTCAGACAACATCCAAACATTAGTGAAGGACTACGAGTACTACGCTCGCCGGATTTGAATCTACTCAAGCATCAGTGGAAGGACTACGAGTACTACCTTCGCTGGATCTGAATCTACTTAAGCATTAGTGGAAGGAGTACGAGTACTACCCTCGCATGAATCTGAATTTTGTGCTTCGCATCAGTGAAGGACTACGAGTACTACCCTCGCTGGATCTGAGTTTCCTTTTCAACCACCATCAGTGAAGGACTACGAGTACTACCCTCACCGGATCTTAGTCTAATTTTCAAGCACCGTCAGTGAAGGACTACGAGTACTACCCTCATCGGATCTGAATTTACTTTTCTTCATCACCAGTGAAGGACATGAGTACTACCCTCGCTTGAACTTGAATTCTTTGTTTCGTATCAGTGAAGGACTACAAGTACTACCCTCGCCGGATCTGAGTTTACTTTTCAAGCACCATTAGTGAAGGACTACGAGTACTACCCTCGCCAGATCTGAGTCTACTTTTCAAGCACTGTCAGTGAAGGACTACAAGTACTACCCTCGCAGGATTTGAGTTTACTTTTTTGCATCATCAGTGAAGGACTACGAGTACTACCCTCGTCGGATCTAAATTTTCTTTTTTGAAGGACTACGAGTACTACCCTCGCCGGATCTGAATTTATTTTTCTGCATCATCAGTGAAAGACTACGAGTAGTACCCTCGCCGGATATGAGTTTACTTTTCTGCACCAACATATGGACTATAAGTACTACCCTCCCCAGATCAAAATTTACAGCTCACCTCACTTTCAAGGAAGTCTACATTTACATTTCGCATTTTCAAAACCAACAGTGGTGTAGGGGAAACCATCTTTACTGCTCATCAAAAATCTTGGTTATACCTCATTTTTTATGAGACAGTAAAGAGGGGGCAACTGTAGCTACTCGATTTTTAAATTTGAAATTTTTTGTCAAAACATTTTCGCATTTTTTTCGTCAATTTTCTAAAATCGTATTTCTGGTTATTTTCGTCCGTATGATATTTATTTTTATACCTCATGTCATTTAAATTTTATCCCGTAATTTTTTCACATTTCAATCATTTTTTTCGTTCAAACTCATATCGGTTCTGAGTAAAATTTCTTTAAACCGATGATCGAACATTTTCGTTCATTAGCTACTTATTTTTTATTATTATTTTAATTCGCATCATTTCATTTCATTTTGCTTAATTTACATTTTAGCATTTTTTACGTTCGAACTTTTATCGCTTACGAGTAAATTTATATCAAACTATATAACAAACTTTTCATCATTTACTGTGTACTATTTGCTTTATTTCATTTTATCCTACAATTTAGCGAATTCGGTTAGAATTTTTATTCATTTTCGGGCAAAATTGCTCGTACCGTCAAAGGGAGAGTCAAGGACCAATCACAGCCGTTGATCTGGTTGACCAAGAGATTCAAACCAGATCCAACGGCCTACATAATTACCACGTAACAGGCCATCTTCACCACCTTTCTGCACCAACCAGAGAACTGACTTCGTTCTCATCCAATCCTCAGCCAAGCACCCTCTACAAATTGCTCGAAGCTTCCATTCTCCCGCAGCAACACAACCGACACTTGCTGCATCATCACTCATCATCGTTCCGACGTCATCGCGTCGATGTCATCATCACCTCCACCGCCTCAAATGGCTATAAATAGCGAGCTCCTCACACTCTCTTCCTCACCAATTGACGAACGAAATCAAGCATACACTCTCTCTAAAAAAATTCTCTCACTACATCTACTTGCTCAACAAAGGTTGAAGCTTGTTTTCAATTTATTCTAATTCATTTTTAATTGTTTTTCTGCCAATTATTCCAATCAATTAATCATTCGTGTCTTGAGGAAAATAATTGTTGTTTATCTTTTAAATAATTTCTTTTACTATTGTAGTTTAATTTCATCGCTTCATCTCGTCGAATCGCTGGCCAATTCTGGTGAATTTGAAGCTTTTGTTTAATTAAAATTATTTTCATTTCTACTTAAATCGGTCACTGTTTTGAACGAATTAAATTACTGTGATTGCTTAGTTAAATTTCTGATGTGGTTGTGATGTGATCACGGCCCCCTTCGAGTTGGAACAATTTGGCATGAAGACAAGAGCACCGGTTATGGACAGCCGAGCCTTGCAGATGAACGTTAAACATGTCCAAGGTCAGGAATTAAGTGCCAATTCCTCACCATGCCTAGGCCTAGATGAACGAAACTCCCAAGATGGCCGAGAAAGCCATGAAGTAGAGGCGCGTCTAACCCTAGCAAGTCACCAGGCCACGCGCACCCAACCCAAGGCCTTGACAACAAAAGCTCCATCTATGCAAGTCAGAATTGCGTCGCCTATTTTCCACCAGAATATGGACAAGCAAATGGCCTCGGATTTACGAGAACCGAAGCTTGATGGAAACTTCAAGATGTTAGCTTTCATTTGGGACAAGTTTCAGGCCAATCGGACGGGTGGATCAAACGTTATGCTAATCAACATTCTAGCGCGCAAGGGAGAAAAATGCTAGCGTGACCACGCCTCGCCCTTAGCGTGAATCACGCTAGCCACTGGAGTGGATTCGGAATTTTGGGCATCCTGGCGTGAATCACGTTACGGTGTTAACGTGAATCACGTTAAGGGAATTTGGCTAACGTGATCACGTTAGCCTCTTAACGTGAATCACGCCAGCCTCTGTTTTGGGTACGAATTTTGGGCTTTTCAAGCCCAATTTGCATACCAACTATATGTAACTCTTTTGTATCATTTTCCTGGGGAGCTTAGACATTTTGTGTGATATTTGTAAAGTGAGTTTACTCCTTCTCTTATCACCTAAGCCTTGGCTCATCACTTTAATTCCTTGAGAGGGATCGATTGAGTTTGAGATTACTCCTCCCGATCTCTCTCCGGGAAATCAAAGCTTGTATTGGTGTTGACGATTTTTGTGAATGAAATATATATTTTATTTGTTTGATCATCCATAGAAACGAGTCCCAAATTGGCCCTCGGAGTATATCTTGATCACGCAATCGTTCGTGTGATTGTTCGCTCCGCTACCAGTTGATGTGATCACGGCCCCCTTCGAGTTGGAACAATTTGGCATGAAGCCAAGAGCACCGGTTATGGCCAGCCGAGCCTTGCAGATGAACGTTAAACATGTCCAAGGTCGGGAATTAAGTGCTGATAACAATTCACCTAAAAGAAAGGGTATTTTCGTCTATCACTCGGTGGGAAGAGGCATAGCTACTGTTTCGCACCACCACGGTAGGGACAAGATTGCTACCTTCCCCAAAGGCTAACGCTACAAAGGCTAATGGGGCCCTACTGGCTCCTCTCACGGACCTCCTACTTGGCTCAAGGAGTTATCTCACCCCAGAGGAAACCACGCTTCAGGATTAACACTCCAGCCATTATCCTACCGTGGCAATATCTACCTACACACCTACCGCCAAGGTAGCGTATCATGATAGGGGCGAACCACAGACCCTAACGTGAGCGATAGCTCTGTACCCGTTTACTCGGGCGGGAACGCCCCTTTTCTTCTATAAATACCTCCCCCACAAAGGAGGCAGGTAAGCGGACTTGACTGACCAAAACTCTGCCAATTTCAGTACATCTACTGAATTAAGCCTCGGAGTGTTTCCGCCGGAGACCCCCTCCGGCGCATTGCAGGTACTGTGGACCGTCGCGCACACTGATCTGAGAAGAGCTGCTCCGCCATACATCCTTCGGCAGAAGATAAATTATTATCAAATTGGTGCTTTCATTGAGAGCTTTGGTTCTATTAAGTGAGCATCCTTAATAACCAAGCTCCTCCTCCCCGAAGCTAGAAGGATTATGGCCTCTGAGTCAGATCCGGCGCTGTCCCGAACTTCCAACATCCCATACAACACCCGCAGACGCTTGTTTCCCTTCGCTACCTCTGATGCCCCCACCCCAGGGCAGGACGTCACTGCAGGAGAATTAGATCTTCCTCCTGGGTCAAGTTCAGAAGAAGTTACATTCCAGATTTGCTCTCCCTTCTCCCATATAGCAGGAACCAGCCATCCTACCCCCCAGACGGGAAGATCTATGATAGGAGAAGCAGACAACCCTTTCGTGAATTCAATAGCAGCTCTCCAAGCTCAACTGGATCAACTGACAGAGATAGCTGCTGGATTTACTCCTCATGCCTCAAGACCTGGTGTGTCCTCCCAAGTAATTTTCACCCCGTCCATTGTCACCGAACGACCCTTATCGCCCCAATAGTCTAGGGCACTTCCGTCCTCCTAACCTTTCCCTTTGGCCCCCATAAACGTCCCACCATTCACGCGCGGACCTGCCGACCATTCTGGACAATACAGGGGAGGAATCTCTATCCCCGAAGCAGTCCGCCAGCGTGACGAGTATAGAGAGCCCTGGGATGATCGACGGGGAGATATAGTGAGAGATCCATCTCCTAGATACAACGAGAGATCTAGCAGCAGAAGTCAACGAGCTCGAACTCCAAGGAGCCGTAGTCGTTCTCCTAGGAGACATCAGGAATATGACCCTCAAAATACCAGATACGACGCTGAAATTCCACATCAGCGTCCTCCTCGTAGGAACCCCGATGCTAACGTGGGTCATCCGTTCAGCTACCGTGTCAGGCACCACAGAGTCCATCGACATGTGAAACTCCCAGCAGAATCATATGATGGCACGAAAGATCCCATTTCTCACCTCAATAAGGTGAAGGATTTCGTGCAATTCCAAACGCGCAGTGATGCAGCATTGTGTCAAATTTTCGTAATGACGTTGTCAGGAGTGGCACGTCTATGGTTCGAAGGGCTCCCCGCTGGGTCTATCGATAATTTTTCTCAGTTGGAAGAAAAATTCAAAAGTCGGTTTAGCACGGCTATTCCTATCAGAAAGTCAGCAGCTGCGCTGTTCGATATCCATCGAAAACCACAGGAATCGTTGAACGACTTCTTAGGTCGATTTGATCTTGAAATGTCCCTAACGCCAGGGGTCACTATCGATTTTGCGATTGAGGCCTTGAAACGCAATTGTCGATACAGTAAACTGAAAGATACGCTAACGGTGGACCCCCCAACGACCCTGGATGCGTTGAGGCTGAAAGCGCATAACTATGAGAGAATGGAAGAGGAGGAAAATAGAGAATGGATCCGAGGCATGCCGACGGACCCATATGTGGCCCCTAACGTCCTGAACAGCAATGCCCCTGACGCTAAACTCACCGAGGATCACGGGCAGCGAAAAGAACATAATACTAAGACCTCTAACCGGCAGAGAGGCAATTTCTCAAAAGGAAGATCTGGAGGGTCCCCCATTCGGAAGCAAACGGACCTGCCAAAGGGCCGGATATACGATCCTGACCTCCCATCTCTTATACTCCCAAGGGCGGAGATCTTAGCAATAGTCCAACAGAGAAATTTTCCTATCCGCTACCCAGCTCCCGTGAAACCAGGAGTAATCATGGGAGGAAGAGAAATTGCATACTGCAAATTCCATAAGGTCAAGGGACATTCAACAGATGTATGCAGAGAGTTAAAATCGGCTATAGAGCGATTGGTCGAAGAGGGCTACCTTGGGGAATTTGCCACAAAGGCAAGGGAGGAAGCCAGAAACAACCCAACTGGAAATACAACTGAGCAGAGGCAAGCACCCTCGCACGCTACAGGGGCTAACACAGTACCCCTCGGGCCAAATAGAGAAGCGCTCGCTATCGATAGCGACCAAATGCCCATGATAAATATCATTGCGGGGGGAGCACCCTATTGCGAGGAAATTATGCCGCAAACGCCCAACCCTGGAGAAAAGCGCAAACGGGAGAGCGCGCAAACGAAAATCGAGGCGATAAGTGCCTTAGACAGAATGATATTTTCTTTCTCAGAGGAGGACAAAAAAGGCATCGTCTTCCCGCATAATGACGCGATGGTTGTAATGCCCGTCATTGGAAGTCATGGGGTAAGAAGGACCCTTGTCGATAACGGGAGTGCAGTGAATCTATTTTCATTGGAAGCGTACAACTTGATGAAACGACCTGACGGTGAGCTATCGTCTTGCACAAGGCCAATTATTGGGATTGATGGAGTACTGATTCCGGTAGCTGGAATAACATCCCTGCCGGTGTACTTCCGAGAAGACACATCCAAACGCTCCGAAGAGCTACTATTTCTGGTCGTAGACCTAACGTTACCGTATAATGCCATTTTGGGGCGACCATTCCTTAATCATTTTGGAGTGGCCATATCTCAAAAACACCTGCGGATGAAATATCCCTCATGGGACGGCGTGGTCTCAATCAAAGGGGACCAAAAGCTGGCAGCCGAATGCTACTTGCTTATGACTCAAAGGAGTTGTGACCGCTACGTTTGCGTGGCAGACGACCCTTTCGATGAAAAAGAAGAAAAGCGCACTCAGCCGCTAGATCAGATGGTATCAATCCCTATCGGTAAGGATAGTGAAACGAATCTCTTAGCCAGTGAGAAATTAAGCCTTGAAGAGAACGCGCAATTAATCCGGCTGTTGAGGAAATGCAAGGGAGAGTTTGCGTGGAAACCAGCAGACATGCCCGGAATCTCTCGGGAGGTCGCAGAACACCGACTGAACGTTAGTCCTGACACCAAGCCTGTTCAACAAAGGCGACGTGCTTTTTCATCGGAAAAGATAGCCGCCATCGAAAAGGAGTTGCTAAAGCTCACAGAGGCGGGGTTCATTCGAGAAGTCCAGTACCCGACCTGGCTAGCTAATCCTGTGTTAGTCCCAAAGCCTAACGGGGACTGGCGCATGTGCATCGACTTTACTGACCTAAATAATGCCTGTCCCAAGGACTGCTATCCCCTTCCGCGAATAGATTAGTTAGTCGATCAAACCGCTGGGTATGCTTATATAAGCTCCCTAGATGCGAATTCCGGATATCACCAAATCCCTATGGCCGTAGAGGACGAAGACCAAAATGCCTTCATCACTCCTAGGGCTACATACTGCTATACTGCAATGCCGTTTGGGCTAAAGAATGCTGGTGCAACATTTCAGCATATGACAAACAAAGTTTTTGAAAATCAAATCGTGAGAAATGTAGAGGCCTACGTAGACGACATCCTGATCAAAAGTCGGAGTTTCAGAGAACATCTCGCTGACTTGGAAGAAGTTTTCAATGTGATGAGAAAGCACAAGATGAAGTTAAACCTGCGGAAGTGCATGTTTGTATTCCAAACGGGAAAATTCTTGGGCTATGTCGTCAGCCAGAAGGGCATCCAACCCAACCCGTCAAAGATAAAAGCCATCTAGGATATGATATCCCCGCGAACTGTCAAAGGGATACAGAAGTTAACCGGGCGCATCATTGCGTTGGGGCGATTCATATCTAAGCAAGGCGAGAGATGTTTGCCTTTCTTCAAAGTCATCCGAAACAAGGCTCCTTTCGGATGGACAGAGGAATGTGAGAAAGCGTTTGCAGGACTAAAAGCTTACCTATCATCAGATTTAGTGTTGACGAGGCCCGAGCCCGGCGACGAACTATATCTATATTTGGGAATAGCTGACGAGGTAGTCAGCGCCGTCCTTGTGCGAAGTGAAGGGCACATGCACCGTCCTGTATTCTTCGTAAGTCATATATAGAAAGATGCCGAACTGCGATACGCTCCTATCGAGAAGATAGCACTCGCTCTAGTACAGGCCACGAGAAAGATGGATCGATACTTCCAAGCCCACCCCGTCATTGTACTCACGGATCAGCCGTTGAGAAGAATCTTCAGAAAACCTGAATCTTCAGGAAGAATGCTAATTTGGGCTATCGAGCTCGAACAATACGGGCTGCAATACAAAGCTAGACCAGCCGTTAAGGCCCAAGCGTTAGCTGACTTCATAGCTGAGTGCACATTCACAAAGGACACAAAGATAGATCTGTTGGAGGAAGAAGCAGAAAGTCCATGCCTACCGTCTCCGGAGACATATACAGATACGTGGGTCATCCACGTAGATGGAGCAAAAAATCAAGAATTAGCTGGCGCAGGAGTTTTCTTAGTTGGACCAAACGGCGTGGAGATGCGATACGCCATCAGAATCCTGCAGCCATTGTCCAACAATGCGGCTGAATACGAAGCGCTGCTGGCAGGACTCAGAATTGGAAACAGTTTCTCTATCGGAGCCACTCCTGGTGTGGAGAAGGAAGACAGAACACGTTTAAAGATCCGAGGAGATTCCAAGCTAATAATGGATCAGGTTATGGGGAACTCCCAAGCCAGAGAACCCATCATGGCCCAATACTTAGCCAAAGTGAAGCATGAGCTGTCAAAGATACAGGAAAAAGGCACCCGGGTCACCTTTGAGCACATTCCTAGAGAAAACAATGAAGAGGCTGATAGCCTCGCCAAGATGGCAGCCAATCCGGAAGCCTCAATACCCAGTGACGTGCGCTATGGAGAACTGCCTACACCTTCTTTCATGGAAGAGCAGGCATCGCTCTGTGTGGAAGAAATGGAAAATGATTGGAGGATCCCAGTGATAGAATATCTGAAACATGATAAACTACCAGGAGACCAGACAGAGAAAAAGAAAGTCCTAAAACGGGCAGCACGATGCACATATTATAACGGAGAGTTAATACAAAGATGTTTCTCCCATCCGGCCGCTAAATGCATAACGGAGCAAGAAGGCTTACATGTGTTACGTGAAATTCACGAAGGGATATGTGGCATGCACATTGCTAGCGGTACTCTGGCAGCCCAAGTCTTTCGGTCGGGATTTTACTGGCCCACCATTCGACGAGATTGTCATAACTTCGTGAAAACCTGTCAGAAATGCCAGGAATATGCTAAGATTCCTCGAAAGCCTGCTGTGCCAATTTCAGAAATAGTGGCTCCGTGCCCGTTTGCAAAATGGGGGATTGACATCCTGGGCCCGTTTCCAAAGGCCAGATCTCAGTTAAAATTTGTGGTCGTAGCGGTAGACTACTTCACAAAGTGGGCCGAAGCTGAGGCGTTAGCTACCATCACCACCGAAAAATTTGGCGTTTCTTCAAACACCAAGTCATCATGCGATTTGGAGTACCACGCGTGCTAGTTAGCGACAACGGGACACAATTTACAAGCCAGTTCTTCAGGGATCAATGTGCAGAGTTCCAGATAGAGCAAAGATTCTCCTCTGTGGCACATCCCCAAACCAACGGCCAGGCGGAAGTAACCAACCGCAGCATCCTCAGTGGCATCAAAAGAAACTTGGAAGGGTCCAAGAAGAAATGGCCAGATGAATTGCCATATGTACTATGGGCCTACCGCATGACTGTCAAGGCCAGCACGGGAGAGACCCCATTCGCGTTAGCATTCGGAACCGAGGCTGTCACACCAGTCGAGATTGGCATGATGAGCCTCCGGGTGGCTCACTTCAAAGAAGAAAACAACGAGGAAAGGTTACGAGCTAACCTCGATACTCTACCAGAAACACACGAGGAAACCCTCCTGAAAACCCTGCACTACAAGAGGAAAATGGCACAATATCACAACCGGCAAGTGAGGGAGCGATTGCTCAAAACCGGAGATTTAGTGCTCAGAGACAGGCGGGCAGCAGGACAACATATGGGAAAACTCAGTCCAAACTGCGATGGACCGTATCGTGTCACCCGCATTGTGGGAAAAGGAGCATGCCATCTGGAAACGCTCGAGGGAACGCCCCTGCAGAACTCTTGGAACATTGCTCGGCTGAGGTTATACCACGCCAGGAGCTAATCGGGTAACATCAAAGTTATTCTAATAAATGAATATTGAGATATTCACTATGCGCTTGCTACTGGTAATATGCAGGTAGCGAAGAATGCCAGGAGTGAAAATCCTATCCTTGTGATGGCTGGTCCTGATCAGACAGCTCACTAAGACGAGGCACGCCCTGGCATAACAAGGCGTTTGGGAGTGAAAATCCTATCCTTGTGGTAACCGTGCTCACATAGACGGCCCATTAAGACGAGGCACAACCCCAAACGGCTCCCCGGAGTGAAAATCCTATCCTTGCAGCAACCGTGCTCACATAGACGGCCCGTTAAGATGAGGAACGCCTCGGAATCCTTGGGAGTGAAATCCTATTCTTGTGGTACCCCATAAGGAGAGGCACGCCCCAAGGAGAGACCAACTCCGTCCTGGAAGTGAAAATCCTATCCTTGTGGTAACCGTGCTCACATAGACGGCCCATTGAGACGAGGCACGATTCCACGGACATGAGGTACAATGCTTGGGGGTGAAAAGTCCTATCCTTGTGATGGCTGGTCCTGATCAGACAGCTCACTAAGACGAGGCACTCCCCAAAGCCTATCTGTGGCGAAAGAAAACAAAGACATCCCAACTAGTAGCCGCGCGGTTGATACCAGGTGAAGCGATGTTGGAGCCTATCTGTGGCGAAAGAAAACAAAGACATCCCAACTAGTAGCCGCGCGGTTGATACCCGGTGAAGCGATGTTGGAGCCTATCTGTGGCGAAAGAAAACAAAGACATCCCAACTAGTAGCCGCGCGGTTGATACCCGGTGAAGCGATGTTGGAGCCTATCTGTGGCGAAAGAAAACAAAGACATCCCAACTAGTAGCCGCGCGGTTGATACTCGGTGAAGCGATGTTGGAGCCTATCTGTGGCGGAAGAAAACAAAGAAATCCTAACTAGTAGCCGCACGGTTGATACCCGGTGAAGCGATGTTGGAGCCTATCTGTGGCGAAAAGAAACAAAAGAAATCCTAACTAGTAGCCGCGCGGTTGATACCCGGTGAAACGATGACAGAGAGGTGACCATACTGCAACAACAACGTTGAAACAGACGTAAAGCCCCCTCTGACAACGAGGGACGGCAGGAATATGAGTGCAGCAGATGCGGAAGCAACGCTGATTTACTCTCAGAAAGGCTATCGGAGGATATAATGGACATGCTACTTGAATGCAGCTGATGAAAAGCTAACGGGATACAACGCGAAACTATGTGTCTATGGAAACCTAACGCCAAACGTCCCATGCGGACAAGTGATCAAACGACATTATGAAGAAAAGCAGATAAAGAACTTCTATCCAAAAAGAGTGGATTAGCCAAGTCAAGGCCGACATCGTTTAAAGTACAAAATATGGACGGGCCCGTCAGCCACAAAAATGTAAAACATTTAAACAACAAAAAGTCTAAAGATTGGGCGGCGCGTTGACCCCTCCTTGCTGAGCAGCCTTCCACTGGTAGAAACTGCTATCAGTAATGGTTGAGGCTCTCTTGTCAAAATACGCAGAGAGATCGTCAATACGGATCTCCTCAACTCCATAATGATGCATCACGGCTTCTGACATGATTCCCCCACCCTGCTCTAAGTACCAATGGTTCTTCTCAGCGTTAAGGGAGGAATCGGTAGATAACTCAGCGTTTCTCTGTCTCTCCAGACGCAGGCTATTCTCCTCCTGAGAAAGGCGTATGGCCAGATCAGCATGTTGTCGCTTCTCCTCCTCCAAAGCCAACTTAGCGGCCTCCAACTCTTGTTTAACCGCGGTAGCCTCTCCCCGAGCAGTCTCCATACCTTCGTTGGAAGCAGCAAGGGCATTTTCAAGATGTTGTCGCTCTTCCAGCAGCCTGTTTATCTCTCCTTGCCCATTAGCTGCAGCTCTGGCATTCTCCTCATCCATATAGTGAAGATGGCAAAGAATAGAAAACGCCTGAGAGCGAAGGAAATTGATGCGCCCCTGCTCGCCCCGAGCCACAAAGGCATCCCTCTCTCTTGGAAGAGACAAAATCTCTGCCACCAGATAAGCGGTAGAGGAAATCACGGTCTCATGATCAACATCGGCAGGAAACTGCAGAATACTGTCCCTAAAGGAGCGTAAGCTAACGTGATGAGTCGGCAGGATAGGAGGCCCGTATGGAGAGATACCAGCCATTAAGGCAGGGGCGGGGCCACCCCTCGCAATAGTTGGATGAGGCATCGGAACAAAGAACAATGCACCAGGAGAAGCTGGCCGACTAGTGGAGCCCTCCACGTTAGGCATTGAGACCTCATTACCTCCGGCCACCTCAGGATTAAGGGCATCAGAATCATAGCCCGTTGGGGTGTGCGCAGAATGAATCGGAGAACCAGGAGGCACATGGGGTTGGCCGCCAAAATCAACAGGTTCCGATTGATCAGCAGACGCACCCTTGCCCCCAAGGGCACTCGAACTACGATTGGCGGCCGAGGAAGAAGGGCTATTCTGAAGATCATAGCGAGCCTTCTTCTGACGCTCGCGAAGGACATCGGCGGTACCCATATCTCCCTGGGAGGTAGAGGGGACAGAAGCAGCAACCACTTCCTAAATAACGCAGAACGTGATAAGGAAACCGTGCAAAAAGAAAGACAAATGTTTTAAAAATAAGAAAAATGCTCACTTGAGTGGTGGAGGACACAAGAGGAATCCCAACAGGAATCGGATGAACCGTAGCCTCTGAAGAGACAACGGTCTGGGACGAAACGGATGGGGCAGCACGTGCTTTCCTAGGCCATTTCTGTCTTACAACCCGAGGGCTCGTAACGTTAGCGGTAGCAGTGGCCTCCCCTTCCTCGGCGTTAGCAGCAGTAGCAGCAGCAACCCTAGCTTCAGCGGCAGCTTTCTTTTTCGCCTCCTGTTTCCTTCTCCTCCGGAAATACTCGGGCTCCCAACCAGGCGGAGGCACTGCACAGTCACAAAACGTTAGCGTTAGTACTTCTTGACAACGTAAAGGAAAAAGGTTAAATGCTCACCCTTCTTGCACTGTTCCACGGGCAACCCGTTGGCCACTTTTCGGGCATCAACACTAAAATCAAATTGAAGCAGCGTCTTCAACCAGCCATCCTCCGGGTCGGAAAGGGGTTTCCGATGACCCCAAACCCCATCTTTAATTGTTTCGTTGAAGCCAGCCCTCCACAACGGCTCAGGCAGATCAACAATAAAAAATTCCTCTTTCCAGTGAGGAATAGAAGACTCAATGCCCATAAGTTTCCAGATAAAGGGCTTCAAAGAACCGTCTTTGTAGCGAAGCGATATCGATATCACCCCTTTACGGGAATACAATTGGAAAATGTCATGAAGCAACGCTAAAGTGGGAGATTCTATTCCCTTGAAATGGCACAGTGCGGAAAAAGCACTAACAACGCAAATTGCGTTAGGACTCAACTGAGCCGGAGCCAAATCAGAATTAGCCAACAACAATTTTACAAGCGGGTCAAGAGGGAGACGAAACCCATGATCGAAGAGCTTAGCATACAGCATTCTACTATTTCCGAGCAAAATGTTGTTCAGTCGAAGCGACTCAGAAGCAGGATGCACGGGATATTCCTTGGGAAATCGTGCAGAAAACCCAGCAAGTCTACGGTTAATTAAGGGCAGCGTGTACAGAGAAGTGGGAGTAGTATCAATTACTTTTAGGGTCTCCTTCTTCAGAGGATTTTTTAGTTCTAGCCATGGCCAACAAGGAAGAAACAAAGAGAAAAGAAAAAGGATGTGTACCTTGTACCTTCGTGAAAGAGAACGCGAGGAGTCTCTAACCAGAAAGAGAGAGCGGCGCAAAGTATTTATCCAAAGGCAACAGCGTATAAGGGAAAGATGGAAAAAGAAAAGAGGGTAGAAGAAACAATAGATATAACCCTGAAAGGACACGACCAGTCAGCAGCAGACACGTGGCGAAGCAGCGCGTCATAAAGTAAGGCACGCACCAAAAGGTGCAAATTTGAAATAAGAACGAAACGCTTCTGCATTCGCAACTCCCTAGGAGACGCTTGCTCCAAACGCCTCTCTGTGGAAGGACACGTGTCTTCTTTCATCATTACCCTTCAAGTCGCATTAAATGAGGGACAGGGGGATTGATTAAAAAATATAAAAAGCAGCGCTGGCCTTGCCAAACGGCGCGATGATACAAAGAAGATAAAGAAGGAATAAACGGTAATATCATATAGTACGACAAAGGATACAAAGCGTTAGCATTATTACAAGAGAAACAATGTTCGAATGGTTTTCAAGAAATATCAAAAGAAGAGACAACAACAAGAAAAACAAGGAAAGGCCCAGGCACCATCGCTAGCGTTAGACTTTCTCCCCCGAAGGGCCAGAAGAACCGTTGTCACTTTTACTAATCTCACCCATCACGATAGAGATGTAATCAGCTACCTGGGCTGGATCCGAAGGGTTACCTTTGAAAAGGGACGCAAATCCAGAAATGAAGGCCTCCAGAACCCTCTTCCTCCATAACTCTTCCTTTAATGACGCCCTAGCAGACCCCTCATCTCGAGCAAGTATCTCTTCGCGGAGAAAGAGATTTTTCTTCTTTTCTAGCGCCAATTCCGCCTCCAGAACTTCTATCTTGGCTTTCCCGATAGATTTTTCTCTGTCCAATTCTGTTTGGGACGATTCACAAAGACGCGTCAGCAACGTAGAGTGCTCCACCGCCTTCTCAAGTTGCACCCTTGCAACACACAATGCGCTGGAAAAATTACGTGACTCGCGATCGTGAATTTCGAATTGATAATTCAGATGGCGGAAGAAGTCCAGAGAATCATTCAGAACATGGCGAAAGCGTGCCGAGGGAGGGAGTTGAAGGAATTCCTCTTTCTCCTTTTTGGAACTCAGCATCTCCCCTATCAAGGGTGCAGTAAACTCATCTCGAGAAAAAGGTTGGGGAACCCCGACAGCGTGAAGGGCATCAAAGCAGAACCCTGCAAGATTCATACGATAGGCCGGGACCCCGTCAGGACCGCCACAGGCAAGATTGATCGAGGGAGGTGGAGAAGAGCCCTGAGAAAAAGTACTCTTGAAAGGAGTAAAAAACAGCTACGGAGTAACCTTAGGCGGTAGCTCAGCAGTCGAATCCGCCACAGGAGGCGTAACCACTACGTCAGGAATACAATGAGCAATCGGAGAATCGGGAGCGTCAGCCATGGGAGGAGGACATTCCATCGGTAGGGCCTCTCCCTCAGTAGAACAAGTTTTTTCCAACGCCTCAGCGGCTTCCGTTGGATGAGAGGCGCCCGCTTCAGACAAAACAGCAGGCGTAGAAACAGTTGCCACATCCACATGAGATGTCCCAGTAGCTTGTCCACTAGTGGCCACTCGAAGTTTTTTCCGACGCTGGGAAGCAGCAAGGGAAGAAGCGTGGCAAAGGTCTGACTTAGAATCCGCATCTTCATCATCGCTAGTAATTACCGTCGTTGCGACAGGCCTGGAGTCCGTCCCCTTGCGACGCGCCGGTAGCCAATTTTCCACAAAGCGAGAAGTTCGTACAGAGCTAACGGGCCTTCGCCCTCCCCGGGCAACCGTTTTAGTTCTCTTCCTCGAAGGAGGAACGCCACCCCGACTTGAGCCCTCGGCCGAAGGCGAGGCCGGTAAGGTTTGAAGCGGTGTTACGTTCAGAGGAGCACCAGTGTCACCTGCGAATCAACCGTTAGCTTCTTATAGCAAACAAAGCGTGCGAGGACCAAAGTAAAGAAAATATGGAAAGAAATAGGCTCACCCATAACGCACTCTTCCAGAGGCTTGAACAGAGCAAAGGCACGAATACGGTAGTGGGTATTCTCGTCTAACAAAGCATTAGCCTGGTCCAACTCAGTTCTGGACAAAATCGCAGGATTTGTCCAAACGGGACCTATCAGTTCCTGATTGAAATTGATACGCCACAAACGTGACGGTAGCTCCAGAACAAAGAAGTTGCTCTTCCAATCAGCTACACCCTTCTTGAAGCCGTGAAAACGTTGCCAAAACGACTGCACGAGCGCATCATCCCACTGGGGAGTAATCGCGATTAAACAATTGTAGCAAATCATGCTAAAGAATTTGCGAAACAAATTGATAGATGGGGTAAGAATGTTCTTCAACTCGCAAGCGCGAAGAAAAGCATAAACCGCACACCAAGAGGAAGGAGTTATCTGGGCAGGATTAAGGCTATACTCCCACAGCAGAGTTAGTATCGACTCATGAACGGGAAAGCGGAAACCATAAAGGAACATTTTAAAATAAAAAAGCCTACTGTGGCCCCACCCTGGATTATGAAGCCGCATATCACTTCCGGGAATAGAAGGCTCATGCCCAGGAGGAAAGGTAATACCATATTCCTCCAATTCGGCTTTCAGAACCACATCGCAGGTAAAAATACTCGGTGATTGGGCGACCTCGGGATCCATGGGCCTAGAGATAATCTAGCGAGGTCTATTCCTAGCCATAGCAAACCAACAAAAAAGGAAATCTGAGAAGGGACGAATTGATACCTTAAAGGAGAAGAATCGCAGAGAAATCGGCGGACAGTGACGAGCGGCCGAAAAGGTATTCGGAGAAGAAGACGAAGAAAGACAAAAAGGAAAATTCGAAGTGAGGGCAAAAGTTTTGAGAAATTAGAGAATGGCCCTTCTTAAAGGATAAAAATACCACCGCATTAATTGAGTCACCAATCGGGCGAAGACGCGTGTAAAAGAAGTTGGCCACGTGGAAGCGCATTAAAGAAATTTGAAAAAAGAGAAGTTATTCGTCGAGACTCCCCAAAAGGGCGAGACAGTATTGACCCAGTCAAAGTAACCGCGAAGCGATTGCCTCAGTCAGGCCAACCACTTGCGTTAGCTATCACCAAGAACCAGCAGGCTAACGGAAATAACGACAAAATTGAAAAGGCAGAAAACATCATTTTATTCATAAAACGCCAATAGGCGGGTACAATGCAAAACGGCTAATCCTCATCAGGCCAGTAAATGCCATGGTGATAAACCCCGTCATCATCAAGGAAGGGCATCTTCCCATCAGCATTCGGGACAGGCTGGTCTGCCTCCCTTTCTGGGCAGGACCCTAACGGGCATGACTTTTCTTTGACACTCGAATCTGCCAACCCCGCACCAGCACTGGTGGGAAAATCCTCGTTCAGTGAGCAATCAGGGGAAGAAAAACGTTTGCCACCCTCTTGAATAGCAGAACCAGAAGAAGCCAAAGTCGCAAAGGGCATCGGGGAAGTCCGTTTCCCCTGCCTCTTACGACCCTTTCGGCGGACCGGAGGCCTCCATGGTGGCGAAGGAGGGGGATGATCTGAGTCCGGCGAAGTCGGGGGAGTCGGCAAGGAGTTGCGATCCATGGAACTTAAGAAATAAAAATCTGCCATGTGACCTGCAAAAGCAAAAAAGAAGGAAAAGGATGAAGATGAACAGGAAAGGGAAACCAAACTCCCTTATATAGCCGAGTAAGCACTTCGATCCCTGAAAAATCAATTAAGACGCTTGGGAAAAATAACTGCAATTGCAGAATCCGATCCGTCACAAGCGCATCTGCTCGTTGAACGCACCAATCAAAGGGCACCAAAGAACCGCCCAACCACCTGCCACTGAAAAGACGGCCCTGTAACAGTCAAGACAGAGCATTCATTGCTAATTCCCAGAACATGACCACTGCAATACAATGTCCCGAGGAAGACCCATTTTCAGTTGGGCTCATGACAAATATTTCCAACCAATAAAGCAAGCAACCAAGCAAGAAAAGAGAGAATACTTGAGAAAAAGCTGACACAGTTATTTATTTAGGGCCAGGTGGCCTTAGCATTCAAATATGTACAAGAAACATAAGAAAAACAACGAGAAGAAGCGAATCTAGCGGTCAGATATTGGACCCCGCATCATCTTCCCCTGGCACAACGGGAACCTCCCTTAAAGCGTCAGCGACGGAGGTTAGTTCGGAAGAGCAAGCTCTCATGCCCTTTAGGCAGCAGGCCAGCAGATCTTTCCTCTGTTGCAGCATCGAGGCCACCACATCAAGGTGGGCACTGATAGTGGCCAGTTTCGCCAAACTCTCTAGGGGATTAAAATCCTCTAGAGTTATTCCCAGTTGTCTAGACAGAATAGGGGTTAGCACCCCCTGCAACTCCAGGACATCCTCGGAGGTCTTGGTGATCATCCTCTCCAGGAAGCCGATGTCACCCTCAGTAAGATTCTTCAGGGTCAGAGTTTTAGAGATCAGGAAATTGCGAGTCAGTTCATCCATGACGAAATATGAAAAGAAAGAACGTGAAAATATGAAGAAACTGGCACAGAGAAACCTCTGATTTATAGATTCTGACAAAAAAGCCGTCGGGACCATCTTCTGAGGCAAAACCGCCCCGGTACTTAGAGGGACTCTCCGTAAGAGAAGGAACGTTAGCCCTTGGTAAACACTCGGGCTCATTTTCAGTTGGGCTTATGATAACAATTCACCTAAAAGAAAGGGTATTTTCGTCTATCACTCGGTGGGAAGAGGCATAGCTACTGTTTCGCACCACCACAGTAGGGACAAGTTTGCTACCTTCCCCAAAGGCTAACGCTACAAAGGCTAACGGGGCCCTACCGGCTCCTCTCACGGACCTCCTGCTTGGCTCAAGGAGTTATCTCACCCCCAGAGGAAACCACGCATCAGGATTAACACTCCGGCCATTATCCTACCGTGGCAATATCTACCTACACACCTACCACCAAGGTAGCGTATCATGATAGGGGTGAACCACAGACCCTAACGCGAGCGATAGCTCCGTACCCGTTTACTCGGGCGGGAACGCCCCCTTTCTTCTATAAATACCTCCCCCACAAAGGAGGCAGGTAAGCGGACTTGACTGGCCAAAACTCTGCCAATTTCAGTACATCTACTGACTTAAGCATCGGAGTGTTTCCGCCGGAGACCCCCTCCGGCGCATTGCAGGTACTGTGGACCGTCGCGCACACTGATCTGAGAAGAGCTGCTCCGCCATACATCCTTCGGCAGAAGACAAATTATTATCAAGTGCCAATTCCTCACCATGCCTAGGCCTAGATGAACGGAACTCCCAAGATGGCCGAGAAAGCCATGAAGTAGAGGCGCGTCTAACCCTAGCAAGTCACCAGGCCACGCGCACCCAACCCAAGGCCTTGACAACAAAAGCTCCATCTATGCAAGTCAGAATTGCGTCGCCTATTCGCCACCCAAATATGGACAAGAAAATGGCATCCGATTTATGAGAACCGAAGCTTGATGGAAACTTCAAGATGTTAGCTTTCATTTGGGACAAGTTTCAGGCCAATCGGATGGGTGGATCAAAAGTTATGCTAATCGACATTCTGGCGCGCAGGGAGAAAAATGCTAGCGTGATCACGCCTCGCCCTTAGCGTGAATCACGCTAGCCACTGGAGTGGATTCAGAATTTTGGGCATCCTAGCGTGAATCACGTTAAGGTGTTAATGTGAATCACGTTAAGGGAATTTGGCTAACGTGATCACGTTAGCCTCTTAACGTGAATCACGCCAGCCTCTGTTTTAGGTACGAATTTTGGGCTTTTCAAGCCCAATTTGCATGCCAACTATATGTAACTCTTTTGTATCATTTTCCTAGGGAGCTTAGACATTTTGTGTGATATTTGTAAAGTGAGTTTACTCCTTATCTTATCACCTAAGCCTTGGCTCATCACTTTAATTCCTTGAGAGGGATCGATTGAGTTTGAGATTACTCCTCCCGATCTCTCTCCGGGAAATCAAAGCTTGTATTGGTGTTGACGATTTTTGTGAATGAAATATATATTTTATTTGTTTGATCATCCATAGAAACGCGTCCCAACTTGGCCCTCGGAGTATATCTTGATCACGCAATCGTTCGTGTGATTGTTCACTCCGCTACTAGTTGATGTGATCACGACCCCCTTCGAGTTGGAACAATTTGGCATGAAGCCAAGAGCACCGGTTATGGACAGCCGAGCCTTGCAGATGAACGTTAAACATGTCCAAGGTCAGGAATTAAGTGCCAATTCCTCACCATGCCTAGGCCTAGATGAACGAAACTCTCAAGATGGCCGATAAAGCCATGAAGTAGAGGTGCGTCTAACCCTAGCAAGTCACCAGGCCACGCGCACCCAACCCAAGGCCTTGACAACAAAAGCTCCATCTATGCAAGTCAGAACTGCGTCGCCTATTCGCCACCCGAATATGGACAAGAAAATGGCCTCCGATTTACGAGAACCGAAGCGTGATGGAAACTTCAAGATGTTAGCTTTCATTTGGGACAAGTTTCAGGCCAATCGGACGGGTGGATCAAAAGTTATGCTAATCGACATTCTGGCGCGCATGGAGAAAAATGCTAGCGTGAGGTGGCTTATTGCAATAAATGCAAGGGATAACTCTTGGATTATGAAGGGGTGTTGGCCGGCCAAGTGTTCCAATTCCTTTCTTTTCTCTTTTTTTTTATATATATATATTTTTTTTTTAATTGGAAACACTTGGATTAACTCTTGTAAAATATTTTTTGGATCAAAACACCCAAAATACCAAGAACATCAAGAACATCAAGAACATAAGATGAACTTCAAGAACACACCCAAATGATTTTCGTAAAATTTCGATCTTTTGACCTAGAAAAAATGATCACCACAATTACTCAAATGCCCACTTGTAAAAGGTTTGGGAAGAATATGCATAAAACTCAAGATTTCCATGAAAGAATGGTTTGAACTTTTGTAGGAAAAGTAGAAAAATTCGTGAGGCGGCCAAAAGCTCCGCTACCACTTGATGTGATCCTGGCTAGGGTTAGTAAGCCGGATTACAATGGAGCTTAAAGAGGATCTAGCCAAACGAATTATCTAGCGACAACTATGACCATAAGAAAGAAGAGACGGATGGGAAGAAGTCACACATAAGAGCGATGGGAAGATGGGAGTTACCGGGAATTAGAAGAAGGATGGAAGGGACGGAGATGAGCACACACAAGGTTGCGAACAATCACACGAATGATTGCTTGATCAAGATATACTCCGAGGGCCAAGTTGGGACCCGTTTCTATGGATGATCAAACAAATAAAATATATATTTCATTCACAAAAATCGTCAACACCAATACAAGCTTTGATTTCCCGGAGAGAGATCGGGAGGAGTAATCTCAAACTCAATCGATCCCTCTCAAGGAATTAAAGTGATGAGCCAAGGCTTAGGTGATAAGAGAAGGAGTAAACTCACTTTACAAATATCACACAAAATGTCTAAGCTCCCTATGAAAATGATACAAAAGAGTTACATATAGTTGGTATGCAAATTGGGCTTGAAAAGCCCAAAATTCGTACCCAAAACAGAGGCTGGCGTGATTCACGTTAAGAGGCTAACGTGATCATGTTAGCCAAATTCCCTTAACGTGATTCACGTTAACACCTTAACGTGATTCACGCCAGGATGCCCAAAATTCCAAACCCACTCCAGTGGCTAGCGTGATTCACGCTAAGGGCGAGGCGTGATCACGCTAGCATTTTTCTCCCTGCGCGCCAGAATATCGATTAGCATAACGTTTGATCCACCCGTTCGATTGGCCTGAAACTTATCCCAAATGAAAGCTAACTTCTTGAAGTTTCCATCAAGCTTAGGTTCTCGTAAATCGGAGCCCATTTGCTTGTCCATATTCTGGTGGAGAATAGGCGACGCAATTCTGACTTGCATAGATGGAGCTTTTGTTGTCAAGGCCTTGGGTTGGGTGCGCGTGGCCTGGTGACTTGCTAGGGTTAGACGCGCCTCTACTTCATGGCTTTCTCAGCCATCTTGGGAGTTCCGTTCATCTAGGCCTAGGCATGGTGAGGAATTGGCACTTAATTCCCGACCTTGGACATGTTTAACATTCATCTGCAAGGCTCGGCTGTCCATAACCGGTGCTCTTGGCTTCATGCCAAATTGTTCCAACTCGAAGGGGGCCGTGATCACATCAGGTTGTGTTAATTTCGGTCGTAAAATTTTTGGTGTTCGTCCACTTTGGTCGGACCCTGGTCGCCAGTGGTGGCCCCGGCGAATCAAGGTTAAGGATGACACTATTTGGAGGGAGCTAGTTTTTTTTAAAATGCTAGTCTTGTTTTTGATGGGCCAAGGAATATGCTTGAGCCCACGTGGGGAAAAAAAGAGAGGGTTGGCTTGTTAGCCTTTGGCCCAAACGTGAAGGAAGATGGGGTGCTACCTAAGCCCACACGGAGAAAAGAGAGAAGGGACAACTAGCCCATCTGTTGGGTTGGGCTGGTCTTGGGCCTGTTGTGGGCCCAGCTAGTGGGCCCATTCCTTGGCCCAGTGGGTCGAGCCCAATTTTATCCCGTCGTAATTTTTTTTATCACATGTTCGTATTGTGTAATTAATTGTTTTTGCATGCTTTCGAATGCTCAAATAATTATTTTTTTCTTGCTTTTAATGCGATAAATCATTGAACATTTATTTGTTTATCATTCATTATTTTCTCGTACTAATAATCTCAGCTTTGTTGGATAAATCAACCAGTATCCCTTCAACAAGTATACCTTTCTCACCCTTTTTATTTATTTAATGTCTTTTCGCATATACGCTCGTATGCATGATTATTTAGAAATGTTAGAATTTAATTCGCTTATTGGGCATGATCACTAAATTAGAACTTTTTATGTCTTTCAAGCATGATTTAAACACCTCTTTTATCTTGTAACCTTTTTTGGATGTGACTCGGGTGCCTAACACCTTCCCAAGTCCATAATACGACCCCGAACCACTATTCTCGGGTTTAGACCATTTTTTTGTGCCTTAGTTTTTTTATTTTTTATGCCATGACTTTAGGTTCCCTAAACCTTAGAAACAAAATATGGTGGATTTCGTCTCACATCTCGTCCCGAACCGCGTCGCGTAAAAATCTCAAAAGAGGGTGCGATATTTTGGCGACTTCACTAGGGACTTATAGGGTCGTAGCCGGAATTATTTTTGAGGTGTTTTTTTATTTACTTGATAAGTTTTCATTTTTTCGCATCGCATGCTTTTTGTACATGATTAATTGTTTTTCATGTATTTACTTGCTAAATTGTTGTATTCTTGTATGATTTTTATGCATGATTAGTATTTTTCATGTATTTATTCGCTTTGATAAATTGCTATTTTTTATGCATGACTGATGTTTTGTTACTAGCTTTGATAAACTGTCATTCATACGCATCTCACACATAATTCCCTACCGTCGGGCCTTTTCCAAATAAGATTAGGAGGTTAGTAGTGAGGCCCTGGGACACGAGTCCTGGGTAGTTTTCACGAACCCCAAACTCCGACTGGAACCCTTAAATGGGTGAGCGCCTAAAACTTTTGATGGTTTGACAGACAATCACGTATCCATTTACTGAAGGACCACTTTTATGGTATCGTTCGGGAGCCTTTCAGCCAGTTAGAAATAGTTGGTGTCACCCCAGCATGTGCATCATAATAAAATGTGTATATTTCGATTTTGCTTCATTATTTTCGTAATTTTCCATGTTTACGATTTTTATATTATGCCTGCATTATTGCTTTTATCATGCTCACCCCTCTCCTTCCCACGCAGTGTGGAGACCTCAGGATGACATTTCACATATATTAATTATCGCTTATAACTATTTCCTTTCACTTGCTTATTTTTCAAATTAAAAAAATATAGCACCCAAAAGGCAAACTATTCCTCACAATATCCACGCGACTAGACTGCAAACACGAAAGATGATAGAGCATGATAAAACGGAAGAGGCATGGAAAGAAAAGGTAGCATAGTTGCAAGAACAAGTTCGGGTTGCTACGACATGGGCTGAACAAGCTGAAAAAGAACAGGAAGAGGCAACGATTGATTTTCCGCCCGATTTTTACCCCTTTTCTACTCAAACAGGGGAGCGGTCCTCTTCATCTATTTTTGTCGGTTCTTCCATGCCACCATCATTTTCTAGTGAAGGAGTCCATTGGAAATGGCAACCCCCTTTCCTTAATATCAACCCCCTTCAGCACAACACGACGACTATCTTGACCTCTGCAGTGTTAGAGGAGAGATTGAGGGCCATCGAAGGGACTGATCCCTTCGATCCTACAGGACCTATAGACATGTGCATGGTACCAAGGATAGCCATGCCACCGAAGTTCAGAATCGTAGAATTTGAGAAGTATACTAGGATTGAGTGCCCCAAAACTCACCTCAAGGTTTATTGCAATAAAATGGTAGAGGTGATACAAAATAAGCCCTTACTGATTCATCTGTTTAGAGAAAGTCTGACCAAGTATGCTCTGACCTGGTACATGAGTCTTGACAAAATGAGAATCAAGACTTGGAGAGACTTGTCGGATGCCTTCTTCAAGCAATACAAGTTTAACATGGAGGTAGCTCCAGACCGTTCTGACTTGCAGAACCTCGAGAAGAAGGCCAACGAGTCGGTAAAGGTGTAAGCTCAAAGGTGGAGAGAACTCGCTGCCAGAATTTCTCCCCCTCTAAGCGACAAGGAACTTATATCCATTTTTGTGAATACCTTTAAGGTTCCTTACTACACCTACCTCATCTCCAACTAGTCAAATAGCTTTTCCGACATAGTCCTGGTAGCAGAGAGAGATGAGTAAGGAATCAAGTCTGGAAGGATTGCTGTTGCACCGGAGGTAACACCTGAAAGAGTGCCTCCTGCGAAGAAAGAAGTCGGCTTCATATCTCACCAGCCAAGTTACAGGTCACCCTATTTTCCTCCACCCCCATATCCTTCACCGTTGCCGTATCCACCTACTTTTTTTCTTCCACCACCAATGCTCGTTGCTAATGTGGCACCTCAGTTTCCACTATTTCCACCACAAATACCGCAGCCCGCATAACCAAGACCAAATAATCCACCAAAGAACTCAGGACCGCAAAACAATCGCTGGAACCGTGAACCAGTGCCACCTCTCCCCCTTCCTGTAGGGGAAATTTACAAGCACCTCCTCGCAGCTGGGTAGACTGTGCCGATCCTAGCCCAACCTCAACAACATCCATACCTGAAATGGTACGACCCTAACGCAAGGTGTGAATACCATGCGGGAGCTCAAGGACACACATTGGAGAATTGCTTTGCCTTCAAAATGAAGGTAAATCACTTAATCAAGAGTGAATGGGTCTCTTTTAAAGGGTTGGCCAAAGTGCCCAACACATCTACTAACCCTCTACCGCACCATACTCCTGGTAGTGGAGGAATAAACGTCATCTCAACCAAGGGGGTTACTGATGCTTTGCCTTCAGTAATGGGGATGTCTAGAGAAAGGCTTTTCTTTGCGTTGGTAAAAGTTGTGTATCTACGACATTTGGAGGATAGTTCGAGTAGTTGTTTGTTCTGCCCTGAGGCGATTGAACATAGGATCCAAGATTATTGGTCATTCCTGCAGAAGTTGAGATAGTTGACGGATTATCCAAGTCGAGAAGAGGGCGCGCGGGATAGAGAAAGTTGATGGTATCGAGGATAGTTCTCCCCCCCATATTCATTTAAGCTTGTAGCCCAAGCAGGAGCTCCAGTTATGACACCGCCCAAGTTGATCTTCAAGTTCGCCCAGAACACTCCCAGTAAGGATTTGCATGCGGTCCCCTTTAATTATAGGTACGAGGTTATCACTACTCCTTCTATTGTTGCGCCAGCAAGCCCATTGATGGGCGAAAAATCTAATATTGGAGGCATAACCCATAGTGGGAGGTGTTATATCTCAGATGAAGTTGAAAAGCAGAGGCTAGCCATGGGAAAGAGTCCGCTGATTCCCGAAGAGTTGGCTGAGAAAGTGCCAAAGGTGAACAAACCGGCGGTAGAGGATGATGCGATAGAGTTCCTGAAGATTATGAAATAGAGTGAATTCAGCATCATCGAGCAGCTAAAGAAGACCTCAGCTCGCATCTCCATCATGGAATTAATCCTCACTTCCGAGCCACATCGTCGAGCTCTCTTGAAGGTATTGAATCAAGCCTTCATGACCAAAGACATTACTATAGAAGGGGTGGAGAACCTTATTGGAAGGATTTAAGTGCTAAGTAGTATCACCTTTTCTGAGGAAGAAGTTGACCCAGCCGGGATAAGTCATAACAAGGCTTTGTACATCACTGTGGAATGTAAAGGCCATGTCATAGCGAAGGCCCTGATTGATAAAGGGTCCGCACTTAACGTCATACCTAAACATGTCCTTGAGCAGTTGCCAGTTGATATGGCTTATCTGAGACCCAGCAGGATGATGGCCAGAGCTTTCGATGGAACTGTCAGGGAAATCATCAGAATTTTCGATTTGGATGTGGTCATTGGGCCCCACACTTTTACATTGACCTTTCAGATAATGGAAATCTGCCCTACTTACAGCATGCTGCTAAGGCGACCATGGATCCACTCAACGGGAGTCGTTCCTTCATCTCTCCACCAGTGCATCAAGTATGTAAAGGACGGAGTCCTCATCACAATAAAGGCGAAAAAATATTTGATTCAGGCAAAACATCCATCCATACCCTACATTGAGACTCCCGAAACCTTAGAGAGTTCATTCCAAGCTTTCGAGATCGTAAACGCAGACTGGATAAAGGAGGGATCCCCCGTTCCTGAGCCCTAGATTGCTGAAGTTGCTGTAATGACCACCAAGATAATACCGAAGGGTGATTTTTGGCTAGGGAAAGAACTCGGAGCCAAGCTGCGAGGGATGAAAGATTTGAGATCCACCAAAAGTTCTGGGGACCGCTTTGGTTTGGGGTACCGGCCGAGCAAGGCTGATTTTGATAGGATCGCCAAGGAAAATAAAGAGAAGCAACTAGCCATGTTGTTTGGACGTCCGATATCGAGTGATCGAATGCACATCCCCCACATCAGGACCACGTTTCCCTTTCACGGCAGAAACCATCAACCAAAGTCCTATCCTGGATGATACATTTTCAGACTTCTATATCTGTGCCTTAGAAGAAGGAGGGTCATCTCAGAGCTCGTTCAGTTTCGTGAAGAAGTTGGAGAGGTCGGTGTGCAACTGGACAACCATTGTGATTCATAATGTTTCTCTGTAATAAACATGCATGTTTTTTCTTATTTTTCAAAAAATAAATTTAGAAAAAAACTCTTTTGTAAGAACTCACGTTCCTTTTTTGTCAAAAATGAATATATGCGATTTTCTTTATTATTTTCAAAACGTCTTTTACTTTTCGCATTCTTTATTTTTAGGATGAATGTTAAATCGGACTGTCTTGAAAAACCCTATGTATTTTCGGGTGAGGAAATTACTGCCGCGACTGAGGATGAGGTTAAGATTCCACATGGGTTAGCTCGTCTAATGGAAAATTCAGAGAAAGATATAGTCCCCCATCAGGAGGAGTTGGAAGAGATAAACTTAGGGGCAAGCGATGGAAATCGGAAGATAGTCAAGATCGGTACAACCTTAGACTCTATTCAGCGTCTGGCTTTAGACTTCTACCTTGATGGCGAGGTTCTATACAAGAGAAGGGCGGATGGAGTCTTACCTCGTTGTGTCACTATTTCCGAAGCCAAGAAGATCATAGCACGGAGTTGGGATTCGAATGTTGATTTGAGCTCCTACTAGTATATTTTTCACTAGTCAGATAACCAATGAATTACATGCCTATTGGTATTTTCTTTCCACCTTAGCTTTAAAATATGTAATATTTATAAAAAATATATAATTTTATTTTTTCATCAATTAGTTTATTTTTTTTAAAACAAATGGGCATTGTGTATCTATTTTAGCTAAGTAAAGAGACGTCAAATGTATCACTAAAATAGAGGCACTATTTGTCAATTTCGATTTTAAAATCTTGATTTTACTCATACAATTTTATGAGTTTATGTTTTCACAAAACGAGTTGAATTGTGACTAAAATTTAAATCTAGAAAACTCGGCTTTAAATCTCATTTCAAACTGATAAAATCATTAAATTCATGCGATTATACTGAGTTTAATGAGTTTACATAAATAGCTTAATTAACAACGAAAGAAGAAAAAAATGAGAAATTGAACGAAAATGTAGCGTAGTTGAAGCATCAATCTTTACTCATCAAACACGTGAACTAAAGTCGAAGCTCAGTTTCAAATCAAATCAAATGCAAAAGTAGAAAACTTTTTACCGGTGTATTAAAACATGCAAAACCCAAAAGAGTGGAACAAATGAATTATTTACTCTATTATTGTGATGATAAGAATTAATGAAGAATACATACATATGTAATTATAATTTACAAACTCTAACGATTTTACATTTCAATTTTAGTTTCTGATTTCACATAGCCATTTCGTATCTCCTTAAACTCACGATTCTAACAACCTTGATGGCAAGGATAAAAACTATTCTTATTTGGAATTTTGTTCGTGGAAGATAAGTACATTTATGAAGAGACTTTGTAACACTTACACTTAGGGCTAAGCATGAGTCGAGTTTGAGCAAAATCCAACATCTGATCTGCCTACTAGGTTTTTTCAAAATCATGACCCAATACTTGACCCACTTACTTGATAATCTACGAGTGTTGATTGGGTTGGCTCGGTTAAATCTCTTACATAATTCACCTACACCTATGGGAATTAGGTGAAAAAATGTTGAATTTATTAGGTGAAAAAAATCGTGGGTTTGCGGATAAACGGGTCAACAGGTCGGCGGGTTGGCGGACCCAATACATATTCACATGTTAATAAATATCATATTCACCTAATAAATTGAATTTTTACAAATAACAATTATGCAAATAGATATATTAACTCGACAAGCATTAAGTTTTAAAGGTTTGTTAGGTTAAAATAAAAATGAGTAATTGGGTGATGGGTACATTAGTATATAGTGACGAGTCAGGTTTACCCACAAGTTGAATAAATTAGACACGCACCTGACCTAACCCGTTTATGACTATATTTGCGGGTCGGTTTAACTGACGGGCTTGAAGGATCAACGGGTTTGGCGGGTCAAATTATGGGTACATTAGTATATAGTGATGGGTCGGGTTTACCCACGGGTTAAATAAATTAGACCCGCACATGACCTAACCCATTTATGACTATTTTTGCGGGTCGGATGGGGTGAATTTTGACGGATTTGACGGGTCAATAAATTTACTGCACAACCTTACTTGTACCCAACTACTTGCCAATCAAGCACGCGCGAGACCGAACCGGACATTAATGATTAGGTTCTAACTTTTCCGGGTCAGTTCCGGTTCTAACCCATATTTTTATTTTTTAAATTTATTTTATTTTATTTTTAAATTTTCCAGCAATAAAAACAGCTACATAATGAAGAAAAAAAATTGTTATATATGTGATAAATTCAACCCATCAACAATTTTCAGCAATAAAATTAAAAACTCAACCATATTTACCAATTTAAGTAAATAATAGTCTAATATTATCACAATATTATGGTACTTTTTGTTTTTAAGTAAAGCTTTGATTTACCAATTTATAAATAATAGCCTAATATTATCACAATATTTTAGTATGATAAATTATTACATTTTACTATTTTAGTATAAAAATTGAAAGTGATTAAATATTAATAAATAATAAGTATTAATATATTGAAATGTAATGAATACGTTGAACAAATATCTAGTACACGTCAAGAAATATCGAGTAAGTATAAATATTAAAGTATCAAATACAACTTACGAGCGTAACATATACACACGAAGAATTTTCAAGTATAATCGTGCTCCATAGGATGATAAGATTAGATCATTTACATTTAGAGCTTCAAAATTATCATTGAACAATACTATAGTTAATTACTTATACTCATGTAATGTGTAATACATTAATACAATTTAAATTAAAAGCATAAAACTCTAAACAATCAGTAATTACATTTTTTTAATTTTATGATAATTGACATGATTCTCTCTTACAACAATATAATTTTTTTTAATTAAGTAAAATATTGAACAATAAACATATATCCACGATATACCTTAATAACTATATATTAAAGTAATGATTAATAGTAATATTACTAGTATGTGCCATGTTATTAATAATTAATGGTCTTACTTTATACATATTAACTATATAAATGGCTATTATAATTTATAATAATATACTACTTCCTCATATTAAATTTTTCAATTTCTTACTACGAAAAAAAAAATGGGTCAGTGTATGAACCCAAAAACAAAACAAGAAAAATAATCTAATAGGACGAATCTTCTTGAAGAAGAAGAGAATGATATGGATCCAAGGAGAATGATATGAATCCTCTACATTTATCCATCATTTTCCTAAATAAAAAATATATATATATATATATTTAAATGTCTATATATATTTGAAATATATTTTTTTAAATCTGTTGATACAATTATAAAATTGGTAGTTGGATGATTTATTCCCAAATAAAGAAAGTAGCCCCAGCCCAGCCTAGTCAGTGAAGGAAAAAAAGAAAGAAATTTGAGGGGAAGGGGTTTCCCCTTCCTTTTAGAAAGCAAGGCAATAGTTTAACCATTGAAGCCAAGCTGAACTTTGATAGTTGATGCATATGTATATTTCCGGTTCAAACGGTTCTACGGTTTGATTTTATGGGTTTTATATTCGGAAATTTACGGTTCTATTGGGTAGAAACGGACCGAACCAGAAAGTTACAGTTCGGACCGGTTCGGGTCAAAAAAATTCGGTTCCGGTTCGATCTAGTTTTCTTACACCCTTACTTTGAACTCTAACTAACTTAGGTGTTGCCCACTTGTGCCCTTATGCTGACTGTGTGCGGCTTGAGCGTTGTCTGATCGTGGCCTGCTACCCATGTGTGGCCTGAGCGCGGCCTAGGCATTTGTTGACCCTGGCCTTACTTTTTCATGTAAATGGTTTTTCTATAAAGATTATGAAGCATAGACACTGCCGAGATACATACACGATATAATACAACACATTAATAAGACAAATTTAAAAAATTTAAGATATAATAAGTTTAAGGATACATCATTTTATATATTATTTTTTTATAAAATACATTGATTTTAAAATATATATTTATTTCTCAATACTCAAATTATTGTAAATAAAATATATATAGAAAATAGACATCATACCATTAAACATACTTTGAATTTGAGGTACTATATATTTTATCAAATATGGCCATAGCTCCTTTACAAGGATTACTAAATGAGAGGATATTAAAATCAAGAAAATAATTTTGCGATTTAAAAAATTGGAGAGTGGATGAAAAGAAGGATTTCATTTACTGTTTCTAAAATTGTATTCAAGACACACATTTAAGAAAATAAATTACACATTTTGGCCAAAATGTATCCCATAAATATCCCATGCGTATCCGTAAGTATATACGAGTATTCGTACTTGTTCAAAATATATCCAATTTGAATTTAACATTTCATTAATTTTTCCAAGTATCTTGCCGTAATGACCACATTTGGAATATCCGTGTCCAAAGATTAAAACAATACATTTAATCATAACAACCAAAGTTATTAAAACCGACCTGGATAATGAACCATTTTAAATCCTGGATTAGTGATTCAATAATTCAACTGAAAAGTTCTTCAAAACTGTTCATATATCGAACCACTCAACTCTTGAGTCAATGATTCATGTGTTCAATCATATTAGACCAAACTAAACCAATTAGTTTATTAAAATACATAACGTACATGCAAATTTATACTCAATTTTAATTAAAAGAAACACTACAACTTAGTTATATTCTAAATTACAAATTTTTTTTTTTTAAATTACTACTTTTGGGTAATCAAAGTAAGGAAATGGTGGACTGAGAGTTTTAAATTAACACAAATAAGGTAAAATCCTAAGGAAATGGTGAGAAGTGTAAAAACAAAATTATATCAGACCCTGACTTTTTCCCTCACTCTCAAATCCAACCCTAACAAAGTTCTCTCTCCAAATAGGCCCCTAATTTTATCTCTGTTACTCACGTTTACCTCTAATTTTATTTTCGTTAGTCAAACACACCCTCGTACCCCCAATTTTGCATTAACACTATTAAAAAGTTATCGTTAGTCACATTTTCCTCCTAAAACGATGTTGTTTTTAAAAAAATATTATTGAATTTAAAAAGAAATTAAAGATTGGAATTGAATGGAAAGTTAATTGAATATGTATTTAACTACATAATAACTAATTAAATATGAAAAAAGAGAACTAACTATATATAAAATTTTATATATAGTTAGTTCTCTTTTTTCATATTTAATTAGTTATTATGTAGTTAAATACATATTCAATTAACTTTCCATTCAATTCCAATCTTTAATTTCTTTTTAAATTCAATAATATTTTTTTAGGGTTGAAAACTAACTCAATAATCTACCAAATAAAAATATGTGTACATTATTATACTAAATTAGAATTATGTAAAATTTAAAATTATATATTTGTTTGTTTCTTAGAAAAATATGGTTAATATATCTGAAAATAATACATGTATTTCTTTTGTGTTGTTTTAGGTTAGCAATTTTAATTTGTCTACATTTAATTTACTTAATTACTACTATTATCCTCAATTAAAATTAGTATATTATTAAAATAACACAAGTATGGGATGCCAACATCGCATGCACCAAGTAGGAAAAATCCAACTTCCACGGTTTAATCCACACCCAAACTTGAGCGACAATCAAACTCGAATGTTGATAACCTTTATAAATGACCCTTTGAAATTAAAAGACCATCTCCTTCTTAAGGCGCACAATCTCGTCAGGCTATGGATCTTGATCAAGAGAATGACCTTTGGAGAGAACGGATGGTTTGAATCCTAGTAAGTGATACGATCCTAGTTGCTTAAGATCCGTTGAGTTGACAATCTAGTTCGAAGGCTTGGAATTGACACAGAATTCGGTGGATAGGACTCACTAGGGGTGAGCAAAGGCAGAGCTGAAACCTAGCCTAGCCGATGTCTAGTGAGGTTCTCACAAGGGGTGATCTTGGGCAGAGTAGCTGGCCGGCCGATGTCTTGTGATGGGGGTTTCAATCGAGTCCACGATTGAGTCGCAACTTCAGTTTTACTTGCCTAGTCCCGACTTGCGGGACCGAATAATAGCACAAGGTTCGAGTCCTTGAACAATAGAGAATCCTCTCTACAAGACAAACATCTTAAATATCTTTTTATAAAAATCAAGTCTTCTTTACAATGAGCCAAGCGACTCTACTTATACTAAGCGCTAGGCGCAAACCCTACTTCTAATAAAGGTAAGAGTTCCATTTGGGAAACTACTTCAAATACTAAAATTAACTTAAACAAAATAACTAATAATATAAGTAAATAATTTCTAGAATGTTCAAGAAGCAATTCGCACAGCTGGGCTCCAAGCTGGGTCGCAATCTTCAAGTCGTGTTCTGCCCAGTGTGCACACTGCGTACGAAGATGTTGATAAGGGCTATCTTCCAATCCGGTCGTCCGAATGGGCTAAAACTCGATCCAACGCGAGCTAACAACCTGAAAAGTTGGGAAGACGTCCTGGTCCCTGGTCTAGGCCTTACTAGTCCGAAAAGGTTTATACGACGTTGCCAAGCGCGTCCAAGAGTCTATATCTGGGTAGGACTCTATATGTGATAAGGTTGCTCTTGACCATCTTGTAAACGGCTCGTGCTTTTGGGCTCAAACTTGGATACAGATGTGTTAACATCTTGAAGTGTAGCAAACAAGGTTGATCACAAGTGTCTGATCTTGAAATGACTGACTTGGCTCGAACACAAGCATCCATTGTGTGTCTGCATAGGATTTCTATGTGCGAGAATATCTCCATGCGCCAACTGATAATCCATTCATGAAAACATCCCCAATCTTGGTCCAGACTCAACTAACACCTCAATCGGTCCAATATTACTTAGAGCTCCCTGGTCTAAACCTCGCTGATTCGAAATGGCTGGGATGGACTCCGACAACGTTAAGCCTTGTGATGTCGGGCTCCAAGTCATATGGCTTGATCCAGAAATGTCTCTTGCTTCGTCTCCATGTGTAGAGGTTGTTTTAACCTCGCTTGAAGATCCATGATGTCATTGGCTCAATGCCTTGTCCCAATTGGCCCTGGCTGCATGGTGTGTGCGCATGATGCGGGGCACGGGGCGAGAATCGCATCATTCCCTCCCCCTTCCATAAGATTTATCCTCGAATCTATAACCATACCTGCAGCACACAACCTTAAGTTAGTTCTAACAAAAGGCACAATCGAAGAGTAGAAATTACCCAAGACATCCAACTCGATGGTGGTGTCTTTGCGCATGGCGATGAGGTGGGTAGATCCATCACCTCCTGTGATTTTCTCCCTTCTGAATTGGGCGGGCAACCATTCTCGATGTAAGCACACCCACATCTATTCATAAGCATGGCAGAGTATGCGCGTTCTGGAATAGAACCTTCAAAACACGAACTTGGCGTCTAAACATCCTATGTGATCCTTGGCTTGCTCACGAATTACTCTGACCATTGCCGATCCCTTGTCATCACCTACAGGGGTCCGAATGAAGTTAGTAATATCAAAATAATCACAAATAGAACCATACCAACCTTGCAAATCCAACTTGGCGGCAATGACATTGAACATGACAATGTGTTGGGTAAGATCATCTTCTCAAGCGGTCATATCTACTTGTACTTGGATTGGGAACTGTCTCTGGCGTAAGTACCGCCAATCCCTAGTACATAGCTTGAAGGATTTGTTAATCCTTCCATGGTTTCGCAAAATTTCCATATTGACGCTCAAGCGCACACCATAGCGCTTGGCTTGTCTATGGGTTATCCACACCATCTTGATTCCCTTGTTGCCACCTATGCTAAACAATACACTCCAAAGCAACAACATCAACCTAAATGGTGTCATAGAATCAAAACCATCCATGAGTTTCAATAGCACATTAAAATTAATAGCATGCGCAGATAGGTTATAAGTAGCATAAATAGATAGAAGACATGTTATAAGGAACCAAACGTCGTTTTATCCACTCTGTTTGAAACTCTAAATTGTGGTTGACATGATGTCCAATTTGGCATCTTCGTGCTCGGCTTCTTCCACAATTCCTCTCGTAAGTCGCCAAAGGGCTTCTTTTGTCGCTTACTAACAAGGCTCAAAGACAAGTCATAACAACACAAAGCCTCTTCCAGACACAAGTTAGTACTATTAGTTGCACTAGAGTGACCTAACACAACATCACAATGCGACTTGAGCACAACTAATGGTTGCAATGGCTCTGTCGACCTATTCATACGTTTGCGCTTACACCAATACTCATCAAAGGTGTACGACGTAGCCATAGACTCAAGCACACAAACATCTTTAATTGAAAAAACATCATTAGCATAAAAATCAACGATGGTAGTGTACTCAAGTAAGTCAGATTTAAGGAAGGAAAGATGCATTAAACCTTGACGGCTAGGGTTAGGTGAACTAGGCTCAATTGATGTGCGACATTATTTCCATCCTCCAAGCAGTAAGGCATCGGTCTTATTCTCCAGAATTAATTCACCAATTTCCTGCAAAACAGAAGAAACACCAATAGGAGAAGATACAAATGGGTTAGGGTTAGAAGTTTCAAGGTACAATGGCCAAAAATCAAGTGATTTTGAGGGGCTTGCGCCAAAACATTTTTTTCACACACATAGTGTGTTCATTACTTCTTTCCCTCTGGAATATACACACAACTCTCTTTTTCTCTCAATGTCACTCTCTACATGCTCACTCTTTTCATGCGGGCTATTTTTCTCACAATTTCTCTCCACATGCTCTCTATTTTCATGAGAGTTATTTTCCTCTCTTTCGCTTTTCCCTTGCTCATTCTTTTCATGGAGGTTGTTTTCTCTCATCTCTCATCTTTTTCTCTCAATTTTCTAGTGATCTTAAATTCGACATACGCCTTCACTAGTGGTTGTTGATCCTCAAAGATTTAAAGAGATATTAACGGGGCAAGTGTGAACTTTCGGCCATCCTTTACTAACTTGTAAAGGTCGTTCTTCCCTCCATGATTGGCTTCTCTATCTTGTTGCCACGGTCGGTCAAGACGGATATGGCTCAACTACATAGGTACCACATCACAAAGGATTTCATCCTTATAACTCTAATAGAGAACGAAACCATAACTTGCTTAGTTACCTCCAATTCTCTATCGTTGGTCATCCTTTGCAGCAAGTAGGACTTTGGGTGCACAACAGTTGGAAGATTCAACTTGTGTACAAGCAATGTGCTTGCACAATTCGCAAAACTCCCATTGTTGATAACCAATGAGCACATCCTTTCTTCTACTAAGCAGCGCGTGTGAAATAAGTCTTCTTTCTGCTCACTCACTTCTACCTCCCCTTGTATACTCAAGTCATGCCTAATAGTAAGCGCTTTAGCATGTTCATGCTCGTCAGGATGTGGCGCATAAGGTTTTTGGTGCGTGGGTGTTGTGATGCGCACTAAGGCCTCCTGTTGTGGCGTGTACCTAGGGTTCACCTCGGTAACCCTTGGCTCACATGTGTGCTTCGGTGCAGCAGCCTTCTTGCTCTTCCCTCTCTCAGCTAGATTCTCACGTAGGAACTTATTTTTATTCTCTAGTCCTGGCACACCAAGTGTGTGAGAACTCGAGGTAACCCTCATGTTAGCGTTTTGGAACAAATGCTCACTCGACACCTTCTCTTTAGGCGTCTCAGCCTTGGTTCTCAATTCGACTGAAACCTTCCTTCTCTCGTCCTCCACCTTGCCAAATCTTGTATTAATATTTTTGAGGGTGTCAAGTAATTCCTTGAACAATCCGCTTGAATATTTGTCCGTCATACCTGTACTTCCTGAATTTCACAACACAAAATAAAACGTAAAATTGTACTGTGTTTACTCTCATGCTTAATCTCTCTAATAATCTCACCAAATCACTCAATGTCTCTGTTGTTCCTACTCGAACTGTTAGTGACTCAAGCGTTCAAAGACGAGCTTTCAAGAAGACACACAAAGACAACCGGCTTCAAAGAAATTTTTGATGCTCAACAAAGGGTTAGTTGCAAGAGCAATCAACTAAACAATTGTTGGGCTGGAGTAGAAGATAGTTCTAGGAATTAAGGAAAATCTCAATTGACACAAGACGACTCAAATAGCTCACAGTGTGTGAGTGTAGTGCGTGCGACTTGTGCTTCTGTGCTACATTTCGATTCCTGTCACCAAATACAAATATTCTTTCTGTTTTGTGGCACAAATGCTCTCTTGTATTTTGTATTTTGTATTTTGCTTCTTTTCTTTTTGCGCATTTTTTTTACTCTTTTGCTACCACAATGACAAACACTTACTCTTTTTGGTATTTTGTGACTCTTTTCTGGACAGAAATGAAATAATAAACTCAAGCAAAACGCACACAAGTTTGCTTGACAAATGCACACACAAAGAGCTAAACCTAGCTCGACACAATGACACACAAATAACTAACACACGACAAAGGATAGGTTGATATAGACAAAACTTTGGAATGCCTAGAGCTCCGCTATCACATGATACGATCCTAGTTGCCTAAGATGCGTTGAGTTGATGATCTAGTTCGAAGGCTTGGAATTGATCCGGAATTCGGTAGATAGGACTCATTAGGGGTGAGCGAAGGCAGAGCTGAAAGCTGGCCTAGCAGATGTCTAATGAGGTTCTCACAAGTAGTCCAATGGTAAACCACTTCCTTTCTAACTAATTAATAATTATAAGAAAATTGAAAAAATATTTTAACATAAAATTTATATCGATAGGTTACAAGTTTCTTCTTTATTAAATATCGGAATACGTCACTATAATAAAGAGAAGAAAAAAGTCACTCCTTATCATAAATAGAATAATAACTATTGAAATTTTACAGTAAAGTGATTATAATATTATTATTTAAATTGTGATGTCGTTGACTAGATTTATAATTAATTAAAGATCTTACAATTATATATTTTTTACCATTAAATAAATCTAATGGCTAATTAATTAAATATATTGTACATTTATATTATATATATTAGTAAAAGAATTCGAATTTTTTTAGGGTTCGGGGCCTGGCTTGTTGCGTTCCCTCCGCCTTTAATGGGTGGGTTATGGTGAACGGGCTGAGCGCGATTTGGGTGGCAATGGCCGATGGTCAAGTGAGTGGTAGATTTGTCGTGGATCATGACTCATGAGCCATATTTTAGCTCATCATGAGTATTATGTCGCAAGTTGCAACAAAAGTACAAAATAAGAAAGAAAAAAACAGTCAACTATGAACAAAACAATAACTTGTAAAATCTTTATTTTCACTCCAATATTATTAAAACTTGTAATATATTTTTTACAATTTTCTAATATTTATAACTTTGAGCTTTCAATTAATTTTAAAAAAATGGTTAAAAAATATGAAAGTATAAAAAATAGAGACAAAATGAAACAAACATGATAGGCCCACGTCATTGAAAGAAATGAAAATTAATGACATTGGAAAAATGTTATAAAGAAGAAAAAAATCAAAAGAAACTAAAAAAATATGTGTTTTTTCCTTGTGAGAGTATCATATTTGTTACATTTTTTTCTCCAAAATTCATAATTGTTTTTTGCATTTTATTAACTTTTAAAGTTTTAGGATATTTTTGGAGAAAGGTTACCCGCCCGCCCCCCCCCCCCCCCCCCCCCAACGTCCTTTTTTGTACCAATTTAGCCCTACCATTAGTGTTTGCTCACTTTTTGGTTAAATCTCACACCAATTTAGCCCTACCATTAGTGTTTGATCACTTTTTGGTTAAATCTCACATGATCGGACTAACTCGATTGACACCGTAAATAATATATTATTTTATCATTAGAAATAGTTAAACTATAAAATATTAAAAAAAAGGAAATATGAAAAAGTAAAGTACAAAATTGGGTTAATATTAGAAATAGTTAAGTATTATAAAATATTTATAAAAAACATAAAAAAGTTGAAAAAAAAGGAAATATTCTTATTCTGGAATTAAAAAAAGCGTCTTTCATTATTTATGGTACAAAATTGGGTTATTAGATGACGTGAAATTTAACAAAAAAAAGAGTCAATAATAATGGTAGAATCGAATCAAATTGGTCCAAATAAAAATATTACAAGTTGTGGAGTTAATTTTTATGAAATGAGAGCTAAATAAGAAGAACCTCATAGGTAGAAGATGAATTTAAACTTCCTGGAAAAAAAAAGAGTTACATAATTTGTAACATGTAAAAAAAACAAGTTGATATACCATAAAAATGTAAAATTTTAAGTAATTAAAATATATTATTAACATAATAAGATCAAATTCTTAATTTTTAAAAAATATTATACATATATATAAATATATATATAATATAATCAAAAATTGTAAAATAATTAATTATAATAATCAAATTATTAAAAATTTAATATCCAAAATATACTATAATATAATAGAAGGTTTTGATTTAATTTGTAGATTATTTTAATGTAAAAAATATAGTATTTCACAATAGTAAAATTAAATGGCTAATAAAATTATCTATGTAATATCTTGAATTTAGGTGTTTAAATAAAAATGAAAAGTTTAGTTACTAAATGGTAACGCATTTTAAAGAGTTACGAACTATATGTCAAATTATGGGAAGAGTAATAATTAGTTACGAAAATGACGCCAATTAAATGAAGGCTGAAAATTACAAGCTAGTGTTGAGTTGTCTTTTGAATCATCTTTCCACCTCTTGCATGATGAGACACTTGTCGAACTAATGAACAAGTGTAACTATTATTATTATTATACACTATAAATGGATGAAGGAAAACAATTTTGTGGGGGCTCTCTCTTAGTCGTCTTTGCTGGGTCGGCCGGGATAAAAAGAAAAGGGAAGAAATTACTTTTGTGACAATTTTGGTTGGGAGGCCGAGAGTGGAAAAGAAAGAGGGAAAAAATCAACCAAGAATTTAAGAGAGTTGAGCCGAAGAGAGGTGAAGAGAAGGGGTTGTGGTTGCCGCTGTTGCCGTAAAGAATAGTAGACAAAGAACGATTTATTAATTAAGGTAATTTTGCTAATAACCTTTCCTTTGTATTACCTAAATAATGAATTTGTTGCTAGAAATCTCTTTTATGTTTGATTAGTAATATGCAAGCATGAGTTGGAATTAATTGTTGTTAGTAGTACTCTTCCCTTTATTAGTTATTCTTCCTCTTCTCCTCCTTGTCTTGAGAAGTTGTCGGTTTAAGTGTTGCATGCAAGACTAGATTTGGGAGGAAATAGGTTGTTTCTGCAATTTAATAATTTTGGAATTCTGGAAAAATAAACCTAAAAAAAATAAAAATAGAATTTAGTCCTTTAACTTACAAAAATGGTAAAATTTGGTCCCTAAACTTTATACATTTGCATATTAGTTCTTGTGACAGGACCAGAATTTTAAATTTTATTTCTTCCTTTATAATAATATATTTTGAATAATTAATGTGATATGTGATGATTAAGAACTACGTGCGGCTTCATCTTCCCTAACTAGGAAATAGTTAGGAAGCTTTTGGGTTTAATCTCTATGTTCGTTGCTACTTTACTTTCTTAAATATTATAATTTTAGTTGTAATTAAACGTATATTGTAGTTAAGCTAACACCTAGTTTCGGGCTTTACAATTGTATAATCAATTGTTGGTGAAGGTGTTGTTGTGCTCTCGGATTGAGTTTAAGAAGTAAGAAAGAAATCATTAATTGAGTTGTAAACAGAATTGTTCAATTACTTATACAGTAAGAGTGATCTCGTGTAATTATCTTGGCATTTAAATTTGATTAAGTGAACGAATAGACTTTGATCTATCGCCTTGTGCAACCATTGTGCGTAAACACGTTTACCTCTTTTCCGGCCAGCCTACTGCTGTCGGAACCCCCCCCCCCCCCCACATACACCGGTACACCTACTGTGACTGGGGTGAAATTTCTTTCCTTCCTATCTTATCCCTATGGTAAAACAAAGGAGTCAGACTGACACCGATAGGGCACCATCGCCGAGCACTACCTATTACGTGCACAATCTACCGCTCCATGTTGATCAATGCGGCCTCCGGCATCTAGTTACGCAGAGATGGAAGCTACCGCCCTTTGGCACGGTCGTGGACGTGTTCATCCCTGGTCGTAGAAACATACAGGGAAAGCGATTTGGATTCATTAGGTTTGATTGGGTCGAGAACAAAATAGACATGGAAATAGCTTTGGATAATCAATTCATTGGGGCTTCTGCCATCAGGGCCAACATTGGACGATCTAGAAATAAAGGAACTGAATGGGTTTCAAGCGATCGTAGGCAATCGCAAAAAGAGTTGGGAGGACCAAGAAAGGAGCAGCGCTTAATAACTGGGAAGCCTTGGCAAAAGCAAGGTAAGTGATACGATCCTGGTTCCTTAGGATGCGTAGCACCAATTTTGATCTTTGTTCAAAGATGGATTTCCTGCGGAATAGATAGAACTCACTTGCACAATTAAGACCTGCTGAACGCTAAGCAACAGCCAACCAAAATCCGAACAACAGAGGGTCCTTGTGAATGATAAACTTGCACAATTAAGACCTGCTGAACGCTAAGCAACAGCCAACCAAAATCCGAACAAGAAGACAGACAACAAGTGGAATGCAATTCCAAGATTTACTTGTACACGACTCAAGTATTGCGGACTCAAGAAGAACAAGGTTCAACCGACTTGATCAAGGGGCGGAGATTGAAGAGAATATCTCAATTTATCAAATAACAGCCACCCTTCTAAGGAGGTCAAGAGGCTCCTTATATAGAGTTTTACAAGCAACCCTAATTCCAAAAGAGGAATATTAAATAAAGTAAAACACTTAACTAATTAATATAAGTGTCTAATTAATTAATTAAGCTAAAATAATTAGAAGGTCGCAGCCTTGCTAAAAACGGTACAGTCAACGCGCGTCAATTCCAGGATAGGCAAAACGGACAGGAGCCGTTATCAACAGCGAGTGAACGCGGAACGAATAAAGCACACGGCATGCGCGACAGATGATAGGATCGGTAACGGCTAAGTGAAACGGTCAAGTGCCGTTTTGACCCAAACGGTAAGTGCCGATTGTTTTGAATCAGACAGATACCGTTTGGATGAAAACGGTCAAGTGCCGTTTGCGTGAATCGGCTCCATGCCGTTTCTATCAGACGGGACATCGGTCAAGCCGAAGGTGAGAAGATTCACCACTCTTGTTGTCTTCTCTCTCAGTGTAGCTTTCTCACTTGTCATCTCGGATTCCAGCTCCTTGTGAATGAGAGATGACAATCGGTCTTGAAGCTTTTGAGCCCTGGCTCGAGTCATTGGACCAGCTGGCGGTAAAGGCACCTGGATGCGTGGATTCGCATCATTCCCTCCCCCGTCGGAAGGATTCGCCCTCGAATCCGAATCGGCATCATCAGCAAGTCCATACTCATCATCTGTATCAAACAGGACCAAGTCAGAAATATTGAAAGTGGAGCTAACGGCACCATACTCACTCGGCAAGGCCAGTTTGTAGGCATTGTTGTTGATCTTCTCAACAATCTGGAACGGTCCGTCTCCTCTAGGAGATAGCTTGCCGCGGCGTTGGTCTGGAAAACGCTCCTTGCGCATATGCAACCAGACCCAATCGCCCACCTGGAACGTCACCAGCCGGCGGCCATCGTTCCGTTTCTGCATCAGCTTCTCATTCATTCGCTCAATGTTCTGTTTTGCCTTAGCATGTAATTGCTTGACAAAATCAGCCTTCTGTACACCATCTAAACTTACAACATCACTCAACGGTAAAGGAGTTAAATCCAAAACAGTTCTAGGATTAAAGCCATATACGAGTTCAAACGGTGAGTAATGAGTAGTAGAATGAACAGCACGGTTGTAAGCAAATTCAATAAACGGTAAATGATCAACCCAAGTAGAAACATGCTTACGAACTAACGTGCGTAACAGTGAACCAAGCGTACGATTCACAACCTCAGTTTGACCATCCGTTTGTGGGTGATAAGAAGTGGAATATAACAATCGGGTACCAAGCTTTTCCCATAAAACACGCCAAAAATGACTAAGGAACTTAGTATCTCTATCACTCACAATAGTCAAAGGAACACCATGCAAACGGACTACTTCACGAAAGAATAAATCAGCAATCTGAGTAGCATCACAAGTAGTCGAACATGCAATAAAATGGGACATTTTCGAAAATCTGTCCACCACAACAAAGACACTATCCTTTCCGTTCTTAGACCGAGGTAGGCCAACGACAAAGTCCATGGACAAATCGGTCCAAGGATGGGAAGGAACAGGTAACGGCATGTATTCGCCATTACCAGAAGACTGAGACTTGGCTCTACGACAAATTAAACATCTCGCAATAATGCGCACTACATAACGCTTCATGTGAGGCAAATAAAAGTGATCATGTAACACATCTAAAGTTTTAGTCACACCAAAGTGACCCATTAAACCACCGCTATGGGCTTCATGCACAAGTAATTCACGAAGAGAGCAATGAGGAATACACAATTGTTTGCCTCGAAACAAATAACCCTCATGCTTATAAAATTTAGAACCAGAAATAGAAACGCCATGCAAATAAATGTCACCAAAATCAGAATCGGCAGCATAGAGTTCTATAATGTGCGAAAATCCAAGCAACTTGGCATTAAGAGAAGTAATTAACGCGTACCTACGTGATAAAGCATCAGCAACAACATTCTCTTTACCTTGCTTGTATTGAATGTGATAAGGGAAAGCCTCAATAAATTCCATCCAGACGGCATGTCTCCGATTCAGCTTCCCTTGTCCCTTGAGGTACTTCAAGCTCAAATGGCCAGTGTGGATGATGAACTCCCTCGGCATCAGGTAATGTTGCCAAGTCTCCAACGCTCGGACAAGAGCATAGAACTCCTTGTCATAGGTCGGATACCTGAGTTGAGCATCCTTGAGCTTTTCACTGAAAAAGCAATCGGTCGTTCCTCTTGCATCAGAACGGCACCGATTCCCAACCCGCTGGCGTCATACTCTATCTCAAACGCCTTGCTGAAATCGGGCAACGCGAGTACCGGAGCAGAGCAGAGCCGATCCTTGAGGGTAGCAAACGCTTCCTCCTGAGGCTGATCCCACCTGAAAGCAACATTCTTCTTTGTTAATTCATTCAAAGGGACAACAATGGTGCTAAAATCCTTGACAAAATGCTGATAGAAGCTCGCCAATCCATGGAACGATCTCACATCGGTAACGGCCTTAGGCGTCAGCCATTCCCGTATTGCGTGGATCTTCTCTTCATCCACTTTAACACCATCTACACTCACAATAAAACCAAGAAACCCAACTTGTTCCATTGCGAATGAACACTTACTAGGTTTAGCATATAGTTTCTGTTCACGAAGTGTTAGAAAAACTTCCCTAAGATGTAAAACATGCTCATCAAAAGATTTGCTATAGATTAAAATATCATCAAAATAAACTACAACAAATTTGCCAATTAAGTGCCGAAGTACATGGTTCATTAACCTCATAAAGATGCTAGGAGCATTAGTTAAACCAAACGGCATAACCATCCATTCATATAAACCATACTTAGTTTTAAAAGCAGTTTTCCATTCATCCCCTTCTTTCATACGAATTTGGTGGTAGCCACTCATTAAATCAATTTTAGAAAATAACCTACTACCACTTAATTCATCTAACATATCATCTAATCTAGGAATAGGATGACGATACTTCACAGTGATTTTGTTGACTGCTCGACAATCAACACACATGCGCCAAGAACCATCTTTCTTTGGAACTAAAATGACTGGAACGACACATGGGGACAGACTCTCCCGAACGTACCCACGCGCAAGCAAATCGTCCACTTGCCGTTGCAGTTCCTTGGTCTCCTCTGGATTGGATTGGTAAGCTGGCCGATGTGGAATTGCCGATCCAGGAACAAAGTCGATCTGATGTTCTATGCCGCGGATCGGAGGTAAGCCAGGTGGCATCTCTTCGGGCAGTATGTCTCCAAATTCCTGCAAGAGAGAAGAAATAGCAATCGGAACGGTAGGTGACCGTTCCGCGTCATCGGGCGTCAGACAATAAGAGCGAAAACGGATTAGAAGAATAGGACGGCTTGCGTCAAAACAATTTTGTTGAAAAATCATGGCTCTCCTCACTTCGCTCCCTTTGGCATATACACTCAATTTCTTTTTATTTGCCTCTCCTTTTCTCTCAATGCCACTCTCAGCACGCTTACTCTTTTCGTGCGAATGTTTACTCTCTCCCTCTGCATGCTTACTGTTTTCATGCAAATGTTGAAGGCTCACACACTCATTGTTTCTCTCTTTATTTGGCACACGCAAACCTTCTTGTTCTCTCTCAATCTGTTTTGTAATTTCATATTCAGCATAAGACTTAGCAAGCCATTGCTGATCTTCACATACTTCTGCTGGTGACAACGGTGCTAAGGTGAATTTTCGGCCATCCTTTACCAACTTATAGAGATTCCGTTTGCCCTCATGGGTCGCATCTCTATCAAACTGCCATGGTCTGCCAAGGATGATATGACTTGCTTGCATTGGGACCACATCACAAAGTACTTCATCCTGATATTTGCCGATACGGAAATTGACAAGTACCTGCCGATTTACCTTGACACCGGCTTCATCGGTCATCCAGTGAAGTTGATATGGCTTCGGATGTTTTATCGTCGGTAAGCCCAGTTTATCAACCATCATCCAACTGGTGAAGTTGACAATTGGTGCAGCTGCCATTGTCAATGATGATGGAACAACCCTTCTTGTCTATCACACCTCGGGTATGGAACAGATTTGTCCGTTGTTCCTCGTCACATACTTCCTCTGTGGCTTGCACACTGAGATTTCGACTGACAACAAGCAGATGAACCTGCTCACCATTCTGACAGTCACCATCCGAATCGGCACAACCATCTCCCTCTGGTTCCGATTCCCCCTTATCATCATCCGTTTCTTCCTCTCCATTCGGCCTGATGATGAAGACTCTTTTATTTGGGCACTCTGATTTCTTATGCCCTCGGCCGTTGCACTTAAAACAGACAATTTCCTTAGTAGCTGGCCGATCCACTGGTGGAGTATAAGGTTTGTGAGTAGCCATTTTGGAAGGGAGAACGATACTAGCAGATCCCTTCGAAACGGTAGGAACCGTTTTGTCGTCCTTAGTCCAAGACGCCTTCTTCCAAGGCGTCGACCCAGTAGACTTATAGGAACTCCTAGCTTTCCTATGTTTCTCAATCTTTTGGGCCATGTGAAGCATCTCCTCAAGAGTATTGTATTGCGTCAGCTCCAGGGCGTCGGCAATCTCTGCATTCAAACCAGCAATGAACCGAGCCATTGTTACCTCAGGTTCCTCAGTAATCTTTGCTTGAGCTAAAGCAATCTCCATCTCATTAAAGTAGGCACCAACTCCCTTGCTGCCCTGCTTCAAGGTCTGAAGTCGTTGATGAAGCTCTCGGTGAAAGTGCATCTGCACAAACCGTTGCCTCATCGCCTGTTTCATCTCACCCCAATCATTAATCGGACCAGCAAGAACAGCTGCTCTCTTCAGATTGAATTGCTCCCACCAATGACTAGCATATCCACTGAACTCCACTGCTGCGAGCTGTACCTTTTTACCTTCCGAATAATTATGGCATAAGAAAATAGCATCCACTTTCCGTTCCCATGTCAAGAATGCGTCAGGGTCGTCAGTACCCTCAAACGGAGGTATTTTCATTTTGATGCTGCTGAGATTAGCATCTAATCGGTCCTCCTCCCGGTCTCTTCTACCATCCCGATCATCCCTTCTTCCCCCTCTCGGTCCGTCCCGAGCATATATCCATCCTTCTCCCCCGTCAGGTTCTTCTACCAGATCAGGTTGTGGGATTTGTGGCCCACGTCTAGCAAGTCGCCTGGGAGGAACGTTTGCCAGCTCACGCCACCGATTCACATCTCGTGGTCGACGGGCGTTGTCATCTGCTTCGGACCAACCGGATAGATGGCCGTCACGCTGATCCTCCGCTGCTCTAGGGTTCGGGTTGATGGTAGCTAACGCTTCCACCCTAGCCATCCTTACATCGGCAGCTATCTGCCGCTCATTGGCAGATACTTGCCGTTCATTCAAAGTTCGGAGTTGTTCCGTTATGGCAGTTAACATAGCCACCATGTCGGGTTGTTGTACTCCTTCTTGAGACATCTTTAACTCTCCTGAAATCACAACACAAAAGAAAAAAAACGTAAAATTGCACTATTCCTAGCACTCCCTCACGTGTTTACTCTCGTGTTTAAACACTCTAATAATCTCACAATTTCTCTCAAAATCTCCTGCAATGTTCAAGCGTTAGTGAGACTCAAGAATCCAAGAAAAGCTTCCAAGAAGACTCTCAAAGAAAACTAGCTTCAAACAAAACAGGATACTTGGTATTTGATTAATTGCATGATCAATCAATTACACAAATAACAAGTGGAATAGAAAACAATATTAACGAATCAAAGAAAGCTCTAATTGACTCGAACGGACTCAAATAAAATTAATCTCCAATATAATATTGTAAAATTTATGTTGCATGGGTGAAAGAATAAACTAAGATTTGCCTTTAGAAAGTGGAATACAAAACAGAGAATATTCCAACTAAAAAGGTAGTGGGTGCGGGACAAGACAAAGTGGAAGGATGGGTTGCCTTCTACTTTTAGAATAAAGCTTAAAAGTGCCAACTTTAAAGTATGTTTAACAATTGATTGCACATGGGATTTACAAGTTGGACGGATGTCGGATCTAACAACACAAACTGTTTTTCTTTTTGCTACTAAAACGGATCAAAGCAACTTTTGTATTGCTTTCTTGTATTATTACTTTTTTTTTTTAATTCACAAATCCCAGTTCAGTGAAACGATCGTAACTTTTTACTCAGTTATCCGAATCGACTGATTCTTTTTGATTCGGAAACCTCACAAGCACAGCTTTCCAACAAGACCAAAATCACCCAAATCGGCTTTCAACAGCTATACTTTAAAATTCAATTTCGACAACTAACCAGAATTTGCACATATACGAACCAAGCACAGCAAAGAAATCAGTTTTGAATGGAGTAGAAAGAATGACCGATTTTAACAATGAAAACTTGAAACAAAGATAAAGATAATTACCAATCTTTGAACGCCTTAAGCTCCGCTACCAACTGATACGATCCTGGTTCCTTAGGATGCATAGCACCAATTTTGATCTTTGTTCAAAGATGGATTTCCTGCGGAATAGATAGAACTCACTTGCACAATTAAGACCTGCTGAACGCTAAGCAACAGCCAACCAAAATCCGAACAAGAGAGGGTCCTTGTGAATGATAAACTTGCACAATTAAGACCTGCTGAACGCTAAGCAACAGCCAACCAAAATCCGAACAAGAAGACAGACAACAAGTGGAATGCAATTCCAAGATTTACTTGTACACGACTAAAGTATTGCGGACTCAAGAAGAACAAGGTTCAACTGACTTGAACAAGGGGCGGGGATTGAAGAGAATATCTCAATTTATCAAATAGCAGCCACCCTTCTAAGGAGGCCAAGAGGCTTCTTATATAGAGTTTTACAAGCAACCCTAATTCCAAAAGAGGAATATTAAATAAAGTAAAACACTTAACTAATTAATATAAGTGTCTAATTAATTAATTAAGCTAAAATAATTAGAAGGTCGCAGCCTTGCTAAAAACGGTACAGTCAACGCGCGTCAACTCCAGGATAGGCGAAACGGACAGGAGCCGTTATCAACAGCGAGTGAACACGGAACGGATAAAGCACACGGCATGCGCGACAGATGATAGGATCGGTAACGGTTAAGTGAAACGGTTAAGTGAAACGGTCAAGTGTCGTTTTGACCCAAACGGTAAGTGCCGATTGTTTTGAATCGGACAGATACCGTTTGGATGAAAACGGTCAAGTGTCGTTTGCGTGAATCGGCTCCATGCTGTTTCTATCAGACGGGACATCGGTCAAGCCGAAGGTGAGAAGATTCACCACTCTTGTTGTCTTCTCTCTCAGTGTAGCTTTCTCACTTGTCATCTCGGATTCCAGCTCCTTGTGAATGAGAGATGACAATCGGTCTTGAAGCTTTTGAGCCCTGGCTCGAGTCATTGGACCAGCTGGCGGTAAAGGCACCTGGATGCGTGGATTCGCATCAGTAAGGAAGAAACATCTCGTTTGGAGAGGATTAAGAATGTCCACCGCACACCCCGTAGCGAGGAAGGTACTAAGCCAGTGACAAAAGAACCTCTAGATAACCACACCGGGGACACCTCGATGACAGCAAATGAAGTAGGGGAGACTATAGTGCTTGAGATCCCGGAGGAAAATAGGGACTGGTTGATTCGGGGTGTAATTGGAGTCCTTCGACGGATAGAAGACATACCGGAGGTTAGAGAAATAGTGCGTGAGATGGGATGGAAATGTGACACTAGGATCCTTGGCCGAGGACTGGTATGGGTGGAATTTGACTCCAAAAAGGATAAAGAGGACGTTCTAAACAAGGGCTCTTGTCAGCTATTCTCCAAAATGGTACCTTGGGTAGAGGGGTTATCTAGGACAGGTAGACTATGCTGGATACAATGCTTGGGGATCCCAGTCCAATGCTGGGGTATGGAGACCTTCAAGAAGATAGGAGAGAGATGGGGGAACATAGTGATGGTGGATGAGAACACCCTAGCTCGAAAGAGGCTCGATGTAGCCAGGATCCTCATTTCGAAAAACCAATTACAGGTGAGGGGAGATATGCGGGTCAAGGTGGGGAACCATCTATATACTGTAAATTGCATAGAGGAGCCCATGCAGGTCGGGATGTCTAACCTGGAATGGAAGAGTGGGACTGAAACTGATGATGAAACATCGGATGATGAGCAGGACTCATTGAATCAAGAAGAGGAGGAGGTTGAAGCGAGGGAGGAAAATGACCTGCAGAGTGGTACTTTAGCTAAAGAACCATCTGAAATGGTGAAGGAAACTCAGGTCCAGTAGGAGCATGAGCTAGAGAAGTATTTCGGAGTCACGATGAGAAAAAAAGGCAATAAGGTGAAACGGATTAAGGCAGCAACAGGTAGTCTGCAAACAGCTAGTGTGTCAATAAATTCTTCAGCGGAGGTATGTAGGGTGGAGGATAGCGAGATAGAGAACATGAACAGGCTTCGGGAGGCTATCATGATAGAAACCGATACATAGGGAGTAGGGCAGCTATTATCAATTACTGACAAGGTCAATGAAGACGCTCTCCGAACTTTTAACCGAGAACGATTTGGCGTGGAAGTGGGGAACATCAATTGATAGGAAGTCCTGCAGCGAGCTCAAAAATTCCGATGGTACAAATCCTTTCGTGGAACTGTAGAGGGCTCCTATCGGTTAGGAAAAAATGCTTCATAAAGAAGATGTTTAGTGGAGATCAGATGACTTTCTGCTTATTGCAAGAGAGGAAAAGGGAGGTGGTGGATGATTTCTTGATCAACGGAATAGGAGGGGGCAATGAGGCCCAGTGGATTTATGCGCCGGTAGAAGGAAGATCGGGAGGCCTAGTATCGATGTGGGACTCCAAAGCATTCTGTATGGACCATTCCGAGGTAGGGGACAGGTATATTTGGCTTGAGGGTGAGCTCATAGAAAATAGTCTGAGATGCGTGGTAGTGAATATTTATGCCCCTAATAGTACTGTTAGAATTGTATATCTTATATCATGTATATGATTTCGTATTTGTAGAGTAGAGTGTATAGGGTATATATATGGGTGTATACCCTTTGTATCAATAGAGAAACATTAATAAACATTTGGTAAATTACATGGTAGCGAAGCAACTAAAGCTCTCTCCGTCTGTTTCTCCGTCTGACCAATTTTCCGACGTCTACTATTCTCACCACCCCCGTATAAATGAGCGGACGGACGTTGTGAGTCCGATGGTGGTGGTTTCGAGTCATTCCGATAAGTGACGCACCGTCACTCTCCAGATTTGTCCGACTGCGCAGTTTTGCTTCGCCGGAGCGTGGGGGCGCGTGCCAAGTCCGTTTTGGTCACCGTCGGTTAGGTTTTGCTCGCCTTGAGGTTATCGTCAATCCTGTAAAGTTTCGAGGTATTCCGACAACATTTGCTCTCTCATTTTTCCATAATTTCGAAACTGGTCCTTTGAACTATTTGTTGTTACTGTTCACCGGCTTGAATTTAGCTCGTATTTTGCTAGTATTTAGCTCATATTTGGACAACATTTGGGGTGTATCTACAACCGTATTTGCTATGTATTGAGTAATGTTTGGGTACTATTTGCGGGTATTATTTGGGTACTATTTACTCGTATTGTTGCGCACATGGCTTGTATTTGCTGGATCTTTGCTTCTTATTCAGTCTATGAAGACTCAATTGGGGTTTGTTTCTACTGTAGGAAGGTTGGTCATACGAAGAGGTTTTGTAGGAGATTATAGAGTCGTAATCTTGTCGGGGTACCTAGTTCCTCTTCTGGTGATACTATAACTATATCTGCAGAGGAGTTTGCAAGATATACTCAGTATCTGGAATGGGTGAAGACAACCTCTAGTTCAGCTAGAATGGGTAAAATTGGTCTTGTTACTGCATCCAACAGATGGGTTATTGATTCAGGTGCAAATGACCATTTGACTGGTAATCCCAATGTCTTCTCGAGCATCTTGAAAAACCCGGGAACAGGTGATGTAACTATTGCAGATGGTACTACTCGTAAAGTTGTGGGTTCTGGTACTGTTAAGCTTACTCCTGCTATTACCTTATCATCTGTGCTTAACCTACCAGTGTCGGCTTTTAATCTGGTGTCTGTGAGCAGGATAACAAAAGATCTTAATTGCTCGGTCTCTTTCTTCCCTGATTACTGTTTATTTCAGGATCTTGTGACAAAGTAGGTCTTTGGTAGAGGACGTGTATCTGGTGGTCTCTATGTCATTGATCAGTCGGTACCAAAGTCAATAGCTTGTCTCAGCACTACCTCCGTGTTTGAAGCTCACTGTCGTTTAGGACATCCGTGTATGCAGTATCTACGACAGTTGTGTCCACATTTCAAGTCTGCTACTTCTTTTGATTGTGAGGCGTGTCATTTTGCGAAACATCATCGCACCTCTTTGGGTCCACGTACTAGTAAACGTGCGAGTTCTGCGTTTGCTCTAGTTCATTCGGATGTTTGGGGTCCATGTCCTGTAACCTCCAAGCCCGGATTTAGATATTTTGTCACATTTGTGGATGATTACTCCAGAATGACTTGGGTATACTTCATGAAAAACCGCTCTGAGGTATTCTCTCACTTTTGTGCATTTGTTACTGAAGTTAAAACTTAGTTTGGAATGTCTGTTCGTATACTGCGAAGTGATAATGCTAAGGAATATATGTCTGAAACTTTTCATAAGTATATGACTCAGTATGGTATTTTACATCAAACTTCTTGTGTTGACACACCAGCTCAAAATGGTGTAGCTGAAAGGAAGAATAGACATCTTCTAGAGACTGCTCGTGCTCTCCTGTTTCAGAATAAGGTCCCTAAGGAATTTTGGGCTGACGCTGTTTCTACAGCATGTTTCTTGATTAACCGTATGCCCTCTACAGTTCTAGATGATGGTATTCCGTATACAGTACTGCTTGCTCCAGGTCAACTAATATTTCCTATTGAGCCAAAGATCTTTGGTAGCACCTGCTATGTCCGTGATGTTCGTCCTCACATCACCAAGTTGGATCCTAAGGCTTTAAAGTGTATGTTCTTGGGATATTCTCGACTTCAGAAGGGGTATCAGTGCTACTCTCTAGACCTTCAGAAGTATCTAGTATCCGTGGATATTGCCTTCTCAGAACAGACACCGTTCTTCTCATCTCATCCTACTCCCACTCCGCAGGATAAGGATGATGATGGTGATGATGATTGGCTGGTCTATCCCACGATCTATTCTGGTATCTCTGAGCAGTCTTCTAGAGATGTTGTCTTGCACCAGCCGACTTCATTGGACCATTCTTTTGGTATTCCTGATCAGCCTTCTAGAGATACTATTCTGGACCAGGCTACTTCCTCAGGTACTTCTGAACATCCACCTGCAGATACTATTATGATTCAGTCTCTTGATCTTCCGGTTATGGGAGACCCTCCTTGCGGTGATCCTCTGGTCCCTACACCTCCACAAGAAGATTCGGTACCTGCTCCCTTCACTGATCTGGATCTACCCATCAGTCTTCGCAAAGGTAAACGTCAATGTAAATTTGTTTACTCGATTGCCAATTTTGTATCTTATGATGGTTTGTCTCCATCGACATGTGCTTTGATTTCTTCTCTAGACTCTGTTGTGGTTCCTAAAACAGTGAAGGAAGCATTGGATCATCCTGGTTGGAAGGATGCAATGCTTGAGGAGATTATAGCTTTGGACGATAATCAGACTTGGGACTTGGTGACTTTACCCAAGGAAAAGAAGGCAGTGGGGTGTAAATGGGTCTTTGCAGTAAAGGTTAATCCTGATGGCTCTGTGGTACGTCTTAAAGCAAGACTTGTTGCTAAAAGATATGCCCAAACGTATGGGGTCGATTATTCTGATACTTTTTCTCCTGTGGCCAAGTTATCCTCTGTTAGATTGTTCATCTCCTTGGCTACTTCTAGAGATTGGCCCCTACATCAGCTGGATATCAAGAATGCTTTTCTTCATGGTGATTTACAGGAAGAAGTTTACATGGAGCAACCACCTGGGTTTGTTGCTCAGGGGGAGTATGGGAAAGTGTGTCATCTGAAGAAAGCTTTGTATGGTCTAAAACAAAATCCTCGTGCCTGGTTTGGCAAGTTCAGTGAGGTAGTTTTAGCGTTTGGCATGCATACTAGTCAGTGTGATCATTCAGTTTTCTATAGACGATCTGCTGCTGGTATCATTTTGCTCGTTGTATATGTGGATGACATTATCATTACAGGTGTCGCACCCCCTTTTTCGTTGAAAACGAGTTTAGGATCGGGACGGGCCATAATGATAGACAAGCGTTGGACTTGTCTTAACATCATGCAAAATGAAGTCGCCACCCTAATTTTGTAAGGTTTAGGGAACCTAATCGATGGCATAAAATAAAACAAACTAAGGCACAATGGTCTAAACCAAAGAACTATGGTTCGAGGTCGTATTATGGACTTGGGAAGGTGTTAGGCACCCAAGTCACATCCTAAAAAGGTTACCGGTTATGCGAGGTGTTTTTGAAGATATTTAAACATGTAATTTGGCCCTCTAAGATGACGTTACATCTTAGCATTTGGGACGTGTTATTTCCGTTTGGGTTCGAGGAATGGGGTTACCATTTTGTCTCGATGCTAGAGCGGACGCTCACCCCTTTCACTGGGCCATGCATGACTTAGTTACTACGTGATCTATCATGGCTGAAAACTAGCAAGGTACCGTTTTAATGAATGCACGTATGGTTGTTATGGCCTTTGGAGCCATCATGCGTAGCATTTAGTAAAGAAAAAACAATTTATCTCACAGTATAAAAGTGTTGTAAACATGTAAGCATGTGAGATTGATTTTATTAAATAGCAGTTCTATATGTCATGCCTACGCGTAGGGTGGTTCTAACGCCTACTAGAGTATCATGCTTTCGATATGATGAAGGCTTTGGACCTTTGGGTGATCATACAAGGAAACGTTTAAGGTAAGCTTACCTTTTGGACGAACCCTGATCGATCCATCTCTTCAAAACCATCGTTAATGACAATTGACATAAATATGTAAATATAACAAACACGATTTTTTAACTACTTAATCTAATTATTACAAACCCAAATTTCATAATAAAACTACTTATGTAATTATTACAAACCACAATTCATAATAAAACTACTTAAGTAATTATTACAAATTGGAGGTCTGAATAATTAAACTATTACACCAAGTGGAATAATTAATTAAAACTCTCTCTAATTATTACAACGATTGAGAGGGATAATTAAAAGTAAAAGAGTTGATAATGAGTAATTAACTTATTACAACAAGTTCAACAATTAATTATTACAACAGGTACAATTAAAAGTAGTAGACAGTTGATTATCACATACGAATGCATGAAAATAATGCTTACCGTTCTAATGGGCCGGGCTAGGCCCGCACTTGGATTCCTAATTTTTGGGACACAATGCATGCAAACATCTCTTACGGAAATCAATTAAATTAAATGAAAGGTAAAAATGTACTTTTCGATTGAAGGTTCGAAACTTAACCTACAAAGTGAGAGTATTAGTACGAACTTAAAGATAATAAATAATAAAAAGCACATGCACCATTTATTTCATACAAGCAGTCATAAAAATAAATAAACATCATTTGAGCACTTTATGATTTTACAACAAAATTGGCACGACACATAGCAAAACTTCATATAAAACATGCAATTTCAAATTCATGATAAATTACATGTTATAAACCAAATAAATTTCATACATGACATAGAAATAAATAAAACAGCATACATATCATGCAATTAATTTTAAACAAGTTAAGCATGGCAAAAAGATCATACGAGCGATTAAAATAAATTGACGATTCCATACGAAAGTTTGAAATTGAGACAAAATAAATAAAAGGGACACATGGGCTTGGCCAAGCCAAGCCCATCAGAAATTAAAACAAAGAAGGGACGGGCTGAAGCCCGTCACCTTCCTTCTCCTTTGCAAGAACAGCCAACGTGGCTGTTCTTCCCCCTCACGTCGCCGGCCACCATGGCCGGCGACTCAAGCTTCCACAACACCACCCATACTACCCCCAATCAGCCCAGAAACTACATACTCTATATCAGTAATAAAACCATCCAAAAATAGTAGGCAAAAAGCAAGCAAAACAGAAGGAGAAGACGTGGGCAACTCCTTCGGAAAACCGAAGCAACAGTGGGCAACAACACGCAACAATTCGACCCGAAACTGACTCCTAACGTGCAGGGAAATAGCAGGACCATCCTATGACCAAAACCTATCAAGAACTAGCCCGAACCATCCATGAACCGCAATCAATTTCATCATGGCAAATTAATACGCATTAATGTCAATAATTCGAAATTAATTTGTTCGAGCAGTAGATGTTTAAATTGGAGCAAGAACAGACCATATAACTCGACAATCAAACATTTAAGACAAGTTTAAGCCATCAGTTCAGTTCACACATGCATAAACGCAAATTATCAAGAGAGAGGTTAGAGAGAGAAAGCTTCGAACACTTACCTTAAACGCTTTCCTCTGCTTCGGTTTGATGTTGATGATGAATAGGTGCGACCAACCCCCCCCCCCCCCCCCCCCCCCCCCCGCGCGATGGTGAAGAGCTTCCTATTTATAGGCAAGAGCCATGGTTGAATTTAGAGTGAGTCAGTTGTGGTCTCCGACCGTGAGTGGAGAACAAAAACCAGTCCGGCGTGGTCCTCCAAGTCCTTGTTCGTAGTCAATCCGTTCACTATAATATCAAGGGAACAACAAATATTCCTGTCCGCCAGGCCTTCGGAGGACCAATCAAAAACAAAACATGCATTAAATGCATTAATTCCCATACCAGCGGGATATTTTGGTACGAACGAAAATGTACGAAAGTGAAAATAAATCTGAGCCGAGGATACAACTACGTGTAGAAAAATAAGACGAGAAGAGTAATACACAGTGAAAAATGCGACAATTGTTTTGACGTATTTATTTTCTTATTCATAAATGTCAACACGTTCGCGCGCAAAATAAATGTCCTTACGACAAAAATTGAACGAAACTGAACGAGGCATCATGAAAGAGAAAATTAGCACGTAATTATCAATTAAATAAATAAGGCGTTCGACCCTCGGTCCCGGAAAACTTACTCGAGACCGATAGAAGTTCGCGAAAAGACAGTTAAAAGTACGAAAAAATTAAAAAGGCAAGAAATGACAAGAAAATTTAAACAAACTAGCCTAGGACCAAGAATCGACAGAAACTTGATCTAGACAAGCTAAAAATGGCAAAAACGTAAAGGTTGTGATGGAAAGTCAAAAATCGGGTAGCAACAGTTGCCCCCTCTTTACTGTCTGATCAAAAATACAGTGTAACTGAAAATTTTGATAAGCAGTAAAGATGGTTGCTCCTAGTTTTTACCATATTTTTGGGAAATAATGAAAACTTACCTGAGAGTGGGGTGAGGAAGGTGGTCACCTCGGACATTTATCTAAATTTGAGGAAGGTTGTCACCTCGGACATTTGAATTAAAATGACAAGAATGGAAATATATAGTCGTTCAAGGAGGAGTATTCTAGATATGCAGGAAAGTAGAATGTAGTTGGGAGTTTCAGAAACAATGCCAATTGAGGGAAAATAAGTGCAGACTACTCGGATATTGAGGGAGAATGCAGAAATGCAGAAATGTAAATGACAGCTTCACTGATAGTGAGAAAAAATGTAAATTGTAGAATTATAAAGGAGGATTAGGACGTACCTCTGGTCTGATATTGATTGATAGTAGCGTACCTTTGAGGGAAATGTCTTTGATAGTGAGGAAGTCGATGATCTTCTCTGATAGTGAGGAGATGATCTTCTCTGATAGTGAGGATGTTTGATGATCTTCTCTTCTCTGATAATGATGAGAGGTGTCTCTGATATTGAGGATTGATGTCTCTGATATTGAGGATGTTGATAATCTCTGATATTGAGGATGTTGATGATCTCTGATATTGAGGATTGATTGGTGATCTCTGATAGTGAAATCGGTTGTCTCTGATAATGATGACGTTGGTGATCTCTGATAGTGAAATCGGTTACTGTCTCTGATAATGATGACGTTGGTGATCTCTGATAGTGAAATCGGTTGTCTCTGATAATGATGACGTTGGTGATCTTCCATTCGTTCTTTTCTGATGAAAATTCAAGGCGAGGGCTTTACAATGATTTCTTTATCAAAGACCCATGGCTGAGGAGTGGTAACGTTCTCCATTCGATTTGTTGATTGGATTTAAAAATCCAAGATGAGGGATTTACAATGATTTCTTTATCAAAGACCCAAGGTTGAGTGCTGATTTTCATATCTGTATTCTGCAAATGAGAAGGAGACAAACACGAAGTAGCAACAGGTAGAAAAAGAGAGAGTAAATGACCTATCGTGAGAAATATCAAATATTCCTACATTTAGATCCACGGCTTGCCCCCAAGTTTGTTTGGAATGAAAATGACCTCTTTGTTCAAAAGGACATAAATTCATATGCTAAAATTTGTTTTGAAAAATGCGTTCAATCTTCGTTATAAGAGCATGATTGATTCAAGTCTACATAACGTCTGCGTCTTGATCAGGAAATAACGACCTCAAGAACAAGACTTTCCCCTGACATGCAGCTGTAAGCAATCCTAACTAGATATTAGTGTTTGCGCTCATGCTCAGAAACAAGGCTATGTGTTTACACTCCTAAAAAATGCAGTAAACATAGCACAAAAATTAAATTTGCAATGTCAATCCGAGTGAATAAACTTCAACTGAAGATGAACATGCATGGGCCTGCTGATAATCCAAAGGACTTTGCGAGAGAGAAAGAGGAATTTGTAAAAGAAAGTGTTGTGTTTTTTATTTTTTTATGAGGTTTTAATGAGTTTGTGCTCGACGACTGATTGTGACGAGGAGCAAAGTGCACCAATCCTTGAATCTTTGTTGAAAAGGTTTCTTCTTGATTGTTTGGAGGGCACCAAGCCCAAGTTCTATGATACTCACAAGGAATGATCTCTTTTCCTTTTGAGATCCTTTTGTTGTTGATGCTTGATCATTTGGAGATCACTTTGTCGTTGATGCTTGATCATTTTGAGATCATTTTGTCATTCATGCTTGACCATTTTTCATGTACTTGCTTCTGCTGTTGTTTTGTTGATTGTGTTCCTTGAACATATTTTTTTTGAACACTCTTTGATTGATGATGATGATTTTTTTTTATTTTTTATTTTTTTTTGGGTAGGCAAAGCAAGTACAATCTCTTGTTTGGTCTAATATCCTTACTGTGTTTGGCAGAAACCTCCAGATCTTGATTTATTTTGGCCTGCTTCTGACGTTGTTTTGTCAGTGATCCTCCAAGGGTTCCTGGTCATTCCCTTGCTTAATGTGTAACTCCAACTTAGCGGTCACAGACGAGCACTACTCACTTGGTTAGGAGACAATAAAAGGCTTAGTTTTGAGTGCTTGATATAGTTGTACATGGTGTACAAAATATGTGTTTGAGAGCAAAAAGCTAAATGCGAAAAATGTGGAAGAAGAGCAAAAGCAAAGTCCCCTGTCATCTTACCGTTATCCCATGTCTAACAGTTCATGTACCCTGGATATTATGCAAATCTAACTAGCACCTAGTTTAGCATTTACACTCATGAATGAAAATAAGGCGTGAAGGCCCAAAGCACTCACAGGGATACGTTTTGTGACTGCTTACATCTAAACATGTCATGGACATAAGAGTTAACAGACAAGATCATGCATGTTTATATAATTTCTAATGAACTCAAAATGATGAATGCCTTGATTTAAAACGTTAAAAAAACGTGGGATGCTTTATTTTCCTTCCCTTTTAGCCCAAGTAGTACATGTATAAAGAGGAAGTTTTGCGAAAGCTAAGGGTTTTTCAGCCAACACGCACGCACTCTTGCAATAATGTAAATAACGAGAATTTTAAAATTGCGAAAACATAAATTACAGAAACAGAAATTGCGGAAACGTAAATTGCAAGGATGTAAAAGGACAACTTCCCTGAAAAATGAGCTTGGACATTCTTCGACGCCTTCTTCTGGTCGTCACTTCACTTGCTTGCCCCCAAGTTTGCAAGTCTCGTGGCACCTGAAATGTAAAATTACAGAAATGTAAATTGCGAAATCATAAATTGCGGAAGGGGAATTTGTAAATGTAAAGGACAACTCCCTTGAAAAATGAGCTTTGACATTTTTCGACACCTTCTGGTCGTCACTTCCCTTGCTTGCCCCCAAGTCGGCAAGTATCGTTGCATCTGAAATGTAAATGACGATTAAATAATAAATTCATAGGGAAAATCTATCCCAAGATGTTGAATTTAATATTGACGAAAAATAGAAATATTGAGAAGAACACGTGGGTTGCCTCCCACGAAGCGCCCTTGTTTAAAGTCGTAGGCTCGACTATGGTGTATGGCTTCCTTTCATACCTCCGTCCTGCAAGTAGGAAAGAAAAGAAACTAATTAGTAGTATCTAAATTCAGAATAAACTGAAAATTAGAAATTTTGACGAAAGTGGGGTTGTGAACCGCCACACAAAATTAGATGAAAAGTGGGGGTTAGTTCGCTTCCTGGGAGCCATCGTTAACCTGAAAAAGACAAGTGAAAAGAAATAAAAGTGAGTATGGGCGATGCAATCCCGAGGCCTCCACACTACTTATTCACTCTTCCGGCCACACTTTCACTTGATACTTTGAGGATGGACGAGAAGATGATACTCTGGTGAAGATATAAAGGAAGCTTTTATTCATTCCAAATGACGCGATGCGATCTTGGATGCTATCAATGGAAACCCTTGAAGCAAAAAAATGGCGCGAGTAGCTAATGTTATCATGCTCGGAAAAACTCCAAATCCGTCGTCCAAAAAGGTTGATTTTTGGCATGACCATACTTCAATCTGTTATCAATAACTTCGGTGCTCTGGCCGAGCTGAAATTCCAAATTAATCGTATCCATATTGGCCCAGGTAGAGGAACGCGCAGCTGAGACCGAGAAACCTGTCATCCTTACACTTCGAAATTAATTGCGAGAGATGTGCCACTCGAAAAAATCCCATCTTTGGCATGGAAGATCTTCAATGAGTTATGAACATCTTTCGTGTTTTGGCCGAGCGGAAATTCTGAGCCCACCATGCCTATTTGGCCAAAATAAAAGAACGCACAACTTGGGCCGAGTAGAGCAGCCATCCTCACGTCCAAATTAATTTCGAGAGATGTACCGCCCAGAAGGCTCTTAAATTTGGTGTGAACACACTTCAATGTGTTGTGAACAACTTTTGTGTTTTGGTCGAATGGAAATTCTGAGCCTACCGTGTCGATATCAGCCAAAACAAAAGAGCGCGCGACATGTCAAGTGAATGGGAACTCGTCCAAGGAAGGAGGAACCAAAAACTAGCCTTTACACTTTTAGGGTCAAAATGCCATAGCGTTTTGGCAAAACGCTATGGCGTTTTGCTACTGGAAATTAACTATCTTTGCGTTCAAAAAAAACCTTTTTGCGAGAGTTTGGCTGCCCAGAGCTTCATGAAATTTTGCATGGTCAAACTTCAACATGTTGGGAACATCTTTCATGTCATGTCTGAGTGTAAAATCCGAACCAATCATCTCCGTTTTGGCCAAGACAAAAGGTCGCGCAGCTGGGATCAAGAAGGAGCGACTGTCCTTGCGCTTCGAAAAACTTTGTATGTGCGAGATGTGCTTCGGGAGTTGCTGTCTTTTGACATCCTTTGTAGTAAAACACTCCCCAAATTCATCCGAAAAACTTACAAGCTTCATCATTGCTGATTTTTTTTGCAAAGTACACATCTAATACATGTTGGACCAACTATCTGGATTCGTCTAAGAACAAGTAGACAAAGTCTAGAAATTACATTGGGCAAAAAGCAAAACTTTGGAGTATCTGGCGCATGCTCTTTCCTGCGGAGGCGTCAACCTTGAAAGTCCGGATCCGCTTGCTCGCTACAAAAAGGTTCTACGACGCGAGCTCTCCCTTTTGCATCATTACTTTAGCTTCTGTCAGAATCCTCCCCTAAGTACACCCAAATCGTGATTCTTCTTCCGTAGTCAAAATGTTCCTCAGTTCCTTGATTCTAGTCATATCAAACTCTGTTACCTCTAGTCTGGCCCTAGTGGTGACATCAGGAACGAAACCGATCTTCAGCATGCCACCCTGTTCTAACTGATCATTGTAGCACGAAATCCCGAAAGTACTAAGTGAAAGCATCGTTGGTGTTGCCATTTGAGTGAATATGTAAGATGGGGGCTGTTTATGAGCAAAGGAAAATTATGGCGTTAGTGAAACACAACATGAAGAAAATACAGGCATAAAGTAAAGCCATAAACACGACTATAAATGCACGAACATGATGCGTATGCTGGTGTGACTCCACTATTTCTAACTGGCTGAAAAGTTTCCCGGATGATACCCTAAAAGGGGTCCCTCAGTAAATGGATACGAGAGCATTGACCGAATCATAACAAGGATTCTGGGTGCTCAATCCATTTAGGGGTTCAAATTCGAGTTTAGGGTTCATGTAAGCATACTGGGACACAGGTCCTCAGGGCTTCACTAATACCTTCCTAAATCCTAAAGGGTGTCATAGCCGGCGATAAGCATTATGCATGAGATGCATATGAGCAATTTAATAAAGCCAAAACAATAACAGTCACGAAAACAATTTATTTAAAGCAAGTAAATAATAAAAAAGCAAACACCATAAAACCGGCTTCGACCCTACTACTCCCCAGTGAAGTCGCCAAACTGTCGCACCCCCTTTTTCGTTGAAAACGAGTTTAGGATCGGGACGGGCCATAATGATAGACAAGCGTTGGACTTGTCTTAACATCATGCAAAATGAAGTCGCCACCCTAATTTTGTAAGGTTTAGGGAACCTAATCGATGGCATAAAATAAAACAAACTAAGGCACAATGGTCTAAACCAAAGAACGATGGTTCGAGGTCGTATTATGGACTTGGGAAGGTGTTAGGCACCCAAGTCACATCCTAAAAAGGTTACCGGTTATGCGAGGTGTTTTTGAAGATATTTAAACATGTAATTTGGCCCTCTAAGGTGACGTTACATCTTAGCATTTGGGACGTGTTATTTCCGTTTGGGTTCGAGGAATGGGGTTACCATTTTGTCTCGATGCTAGAGCGGACGCTCACCCCTTTCACTGGGCCATGCATGACTTAGTTACTACGTGATCTATCATGGCTGAAAACTAGCAAGGTACCGTTTTAATGAATGCACGTATGGTTGTTATGGCCTTTGGAGCCATCATGCGTAGCATTTAGTAAAGAAAAAACAATTTATCTCACAGTATAAAAGTGTTGTAAACATGTAAGCATGTGAGATTGATTTTATTAAATAGCAGTTCTATATGTCATGCCTACGCGTAGGGTGGTTCTAACGCCTACTAGAGTATCATGCTTTCGATATGATCAAGGCTTTGGACCTTTGGGTGATCATACAAGGAAACGTTTAAGGTAAGCTTACCTTTTGGACGAACCCTGATCGATCCATCTCTTCAAAACCATCGTTAATGACAATTGACATAAATATGTAAATATAACAAACACGATTTTTTAACTACTTAATCTAATTATTACAAACCCAAATTTCATAATAAAACTACTTATGTAATTATTACAAACCACAATTCATAATAAAACTACTTAAGTAATTATTACAAATTGGAGGTCTGAATAATTAAACTATTACACCAAGTGGAATAATTAATTAAAACTCTCACTAATTATTACAACGATTGAGAGGGATAATTAAAAGTAAAAGAGTTGATAATGAGTAATTAACTTATTACAACAAGTTCAACAATTAATTATTACAACAGGTACAATTAAAAGTAGTAGACAGTTGATTATCACATACGAATGCATGAAAATAATGCTTACCGTTCTAATGGGCCGGGCTAGGCCCACACTTGGATTCCTAATTTTTGGGACACAATGCATGCAAACATCTCTTACGGAAATCAATTAAATTAAATGAAAGAAAGGTAAAAACGTACTTTTCGATCCGGCGTGGTCCTCCAAGTCCTTGTTCGTAGTCAATCCGTTCACTATAATATCAAGGGAACAACAAATATTCCTGTCCGCCAGGCCTTCGGAGGACCAATCAAAAACAAAACATGCATTAAATGCATTAATTCCCATACCAGCGGGATATTTTGGTACGAACGAAAATGTACGAAAGTGAAAATAAATCTGAGCCGAGGATACAACTACGTGTAGAAAAATAAGACGAGAAGAGTAATACACAGTGAAAAATGCGACAACTATTTTGACGTATTTATTTTCTTATTCATAAATGTCAACACGTTCGCGCGCAAAATAAATGTCCTTACGACAAAAATTGAACGAAAATGAACGAGGCATCATGAAAGAGAAAATTAGCACGTAATTATCAATTAAATAAATAAGGCGTTCGACCCTCGGTCCCGGAAAACTTACTCGAGACCGATAGAAGTTCGCGAAAAGACAGTTAAAAGTACGAAAAAATTAAAAAGGCACGAAATGACAAGAAAATTTAAACAAACTAGCCTAGGACCAAGAATCGACAGAAACTTGATCTAGACAAGCTAAAAATGGCAAAAACGTAAAGGTTGTGATGGAAAGTCAAAAATCGGGTAGCAACAACAGGGGATGATAATGTTGGGATCTCTTCGCTCAAATCTTTCCAACATACCAGGTTTAGTACAAAAGACTTGGATCAGCTGAAATACTTCCTAGGGATAGAAATTTACAGGAGCAACAAAGGTATCTTTTTATCTCAAAGAAAGTATGTTCTTAATCTTCTTGCAGAAATAGGAAAGTTGGGAGCCAAGCCCTGTAGTACACCTATGGCTTCTAATATTCATCTCACCAAAGATGATAGTGATCCGTTTGATGACCCTGAGATGTATAGGAGACTAGTTGGAAAACTAAACTATCTTTGTGTGACTCGTCCTGACATCACATTTGCTGTTAGTGTTGTCAGTCAATTCATGTCTGCTCTGACAAATAAGCATTGGGAAACTCTAGAGCATATCTTATGTTATCTGAAAGGAGCACCTGGTCTCGGAATTTTATATAGTAACCATGGTAATAGCCAGATTGAGTGTTTTGCAGATGCAGATTGGGTCGGGTCAAAGATTGATAGGAGGTCAATAACCGGCTACTGTGTCTTTGTTGGTGGGAATCTGATCTCATGGAGGAGCAAGAAGCAGAATGTGGTATCTTGATCCAGTGCAGAATCTGAATACAAAGCAATGGCACAATCCTCTTGTGAGATTCTATGGTTACGGCAACTCCTAGCTGAGGTTGGTATAGTTCAGTCATCACCATCAAGACTCTGGTGTGACAATCAAGCTGCTCTTCATATTGCTTCTAATCCGGTTTACCATGAGAGAACTAAACACATCGAAGTGGACTGCCACTTTATTCGTGAGAAGATTCAGGAGAACCTCATCTCTACCCATTATGTGAGAACAGGAGAACAGTTGGGTGATTTGTTTACAAAAGCACTTCCAGGTCCTCGAGTGAATTATCTTTGTAACAAGCTGGGCATGATTAATATCTATGCTTCAGCTTGAGGGGGAGTGTTAGAATTGTATATATTATATCATGTATATGATTTTGTATTTGTAGAGTAGAGTGTATAGGGTATATATATGGGTGTATACCCTTTGTATCAATAGAGAAACATTAATAAACATTTGGTAAATTACAAGTACCAACCTTAGGGATCAACTTTGGGAAGAGTTGGCTATCAAGATAGGGAACGCGGGGAGTCCAGTCCTGTTAGCGGGTGATTTTAACGAAACCTTAGTCCCCTCTGATCGCTTGAATGGAGAAGGTTACTCACGAGGTATGGTTGCATTTCAAGATTGGGTAGATAGATGCAGACTACACGACATCCCGTTAGTTGGGAGGAGATTTACGTGGTCCAACTCCAGGAGTAGAAGCAAAATAGATAGAGTATTTGTGCAAACAGGGTGGCTAAATAGCATTCAGAATTGCGAGCTAACGGCAATAGATAGGAATGGGTCGGACCATGCCCCGTTAATCCTTAGACGGGATACAGTGGATTGGGGTCCGAAACCCTTTAGGGATTTAGCTATATGGTGGGAAGACAGAGAGTTTAAGGATTTGGTGGTGGGCAGAAGCAGGGATGGAGTTCCCGGGCAACTACAGTGTGATTCATAAAATGCGGTTCCTGAAACAGAAAATCAGGATCTGGAACAAGGAGGTATTTGGGAACATCGAGTCTAGCTTGAGAGCCCTTCAGGCGAGCTTTGAGGATATGGAGCGTCGTGCGGACAGTAACCCCATGTCGCAGGCAGATCAGGATGAGTACAATACGACCAAAAGGAAGTTGTGGGAGCAGCAGGATCGGGTAGATAGGTATTGGCAGCAAAAGAACAGGCTCAAATGGAATGTATACGGAGATCGAAATACCGGATATTTCCACAGGATGGCAAAGATCGAAACGCGGAGGAATACCATTAGAGAGATAGTATCTCCAACCACTATCCTCAAGACTCCTATAGAGATCAAGAGAGCTGCTGCGCAGCACTTTGAAGCCTTCTTCCATTCGGTTGTTTGGCCTCGACCCCGGATGCAGGATCTGGGGTTCTCTAAGTTGAAGGAGGAGGAAATAGCAGGGCTGGAACGGGAGGTAACGCATAAGGATATATGAGAGGCGGTGAAGGGATGTGATGGTCAGAAATCCCCAGGACCAGACGGCTTCTCCCTTCGTTTCTTGCAAAAGGCGTGGGATGTCATTGGTGGGGATTACTGTAAGTTGATTCAGGAGTTCTTCAGGACGAGTCAGTTCCCAGCAGGGGCAAATACATCATTCCTAACTCTTATTCCTAAGATAACAGGGGCTAATAGATTCAGCGAGTACCGTCTGATAAGTCTGGTCAGTAGCTACTACAAGATAGTCTTCAAAATTATGGCTAAGCGTCTTAGTGAGGTAATTACTTCAGTGGTCAGTGAGTCTCAGTACGGATTTACCAAAGGGCGCAATACCCTTGATTGTGTCATGACTGTGAACGAGGTGGTTCACCACTTACAGAAGTCCAAGCAGTAGGGGCTGCTTTTCAAACTCGACTTTGAAAAGGCGTACGATTCTATTGAATGGGAGTACCTAGAGGATGTTTTGAGGCACATGGGGTTTGGGGAGAAGTGGAGAGGGTGGGTTCGGCAATGTATTAGTACGAACAAGGTGTCGATCTTAGTAAATGGATTGCCATCGAACCAGTTTGGTGTGGGGAGGGGTCTGCGCAAAGGGTGCTCAATGTCTCAATTCCTATTTAACATAGCGGCCGAAGGTCTTCACCGTCTGTTTGTTAGAGCAGAGGAGGTCGGAATCCTGCGAGGTATAGGAAATCCGGTATCAGGGTGGCAGGTGAGTCATCTACAGTTTGCGGATGACACTTTGATCTTCGTGAACAACAATGAAGAGGAAGTGCAGGGAGTTAAGGGTATTTTGAGGTGGTTTGATGCCTACTCTAGGCTTCGGGTAAATTTTCACAAGAGCACTCTGGTAGGAGTGAACTTAAATGATCACATCGGTGGTACTTTAGCTAAGCGGGCAGGATGCAAATATGAATCTCTGCCGTTCAGCTACCTGTGATCAATGGTGGGTATGAATCCGAGAAGGAAATCTGGGTGGCGAGCGCTGGTTCACAAGCTTCGGAGAAAACTTTCTACTTAGAAAGAAAGTCTTCTCTCGGTTGGGGGGCGAGTGACGTTGATCAAGTCTGCGCTAGTGAGTCTCCCGATGTATAACATGTCCATATACAGGATGCCTAACATAGTGGTGAAGCAGTGTGAAGGTGTGTTTCGTCGCTTCCTGTGGAGCGGGAGGGAGGATAAGAAAGGGTTGGCAAAGGTCAAGTGGGAGGAGCTGACCTGCTCTACAAAGTGTGGGGGTGTGGGTATTGGGAGACTGCAAGACAGAAATGTGGCATTGCTATGCAAATGGGTGTGGGAGCTTCTAAAGGGTAGCAGGAAGACTTGGGCGGAGATCGTGCGTAGATAATACAACATCAGCTCCATCGGAGATTTGTGGCGTGTCAGAGAAGGCCAACTGTCCCCTATTTGGAGAGATATAATGCGAGTATGTGGGAGGGGCAGTGCCTACTTTGAGCTATGGAACAAACACACGTCGTTTAAAGTTGGCGAGGGAAATATCACTGTGTTCTGGTGGGACACTTGGGCAGCTAAGATTCCCTTGGCCCTGCTCCATCCTCGGTTGTATCAGCTATCGAACAATCAGGAGGGGACTGTTAGGGAGCATGGAGAATGGGCGAACTCGGCATGGGAATGGCGAAGTGACTGGCGCCGGGGGTTATTTGAGTGGGAAAATGACGAGTGGACAAACCTTCGGGAGAGGCTGCCAACGCCTAGACAAGGAGACCTTGAGGAAGGGTTACGCTGGGATTTGGATAACTCAGGCAACTATATGGTTCAGTCGGGGTATAACAAATGGGAGAGTCTTCGGCATGAGGACATACCTCTGCTGAAATCTTGCTAGACAGGGCTGGTTCCTTTTCGGGTGGAGTATTTTCTGTGGCTATCATTGAGGGAGAGGATAGTGACAAGGACCTTTTTGATGAGATGCAACATGATCCCAGCTGCCTTGAACGTTTTCCCTATGTGTGGTAACAGAGTGGAGGATGTTAACCACCTTTTTCTCCACTGTGAGGTCGCTAGGAGGGTATGGGACTATATAATGCGATGGTTAGGGGTGAAGTGGTGCCAACCGGGCAAACTAGCAGAGTTTTGGAGTGCCTGGAAATCATATCTACCAAGTTTTAATATCCAAGCTGGGAAGAAGTGGGCTACCTTGTTCTATGTTGTTCTCTGGACGATATGGAAACAAAGGAATGTTGTGGTATTCAACCAAAAGGTTTATTCGGAGTCACACTGTGTGAATACAATATACTCCTTGTGGCACTGGTGGTTAAAGAGTAAAGACCAGTCTTTTGCATACAGCATGGTGGACATGTTGCAGTCCCCTACATGGTTGTTTTGCAGGCATTCTGCAGCTGGTTGAGTCCAATTTAGGTTGTCTGTTTTCCGTGTCGGGTGAGGTCGTTTTGTTGTGCTGGTGAGGGTTAGTTGCCCTGCGTTGGAAGCTCCTTACTAGTAGTAGTGCCCCTTGCTTTCCAAGCTAGTCGTCTGCGGGCTAGCTTGGGTTTCTTTTTGTCCAGCTTTGTGCTCCTCTTGTCATGATCTTCATGACTTTATTTCATAATAAATCTGCCTATTAAAAAAAAAAAGTGAACGAATAGTGTGATTCGTATTTTTAGTATCGGTTAGATGATTGTGGAATTATATATCTTGCATTGATGATAATTAAATTATTTGTGTCAACAGTATTATTTATTTTGCATTATTGATAATTAAATTATTTGGGTCAACAATATTATTTATTTTGCATGGATGATAATTAAATTCTTACATCAACGATTTTAATTATTTTTGCGATGAATTTATCTAATTTCATGGTAGCAAGAGTTTGACATGAGTCATAAGGTAATGCTAGCAAGTAACTAGTTTCGGAGTAATTATTGAGTGTTCCGGGAATGACATCTCACACCTGTGAGATGTCATACTTCAACCAATGAAAATGCGCCACGTGTTATTGTTTCCCAATTCACTTTCTTTTTTCTTTTCTGTCCCTCACTCTCGCCGTGGCAGGATACCTGCTCTTTCTCACTCTCGTCGTCGCATTCTCTCTCCCTCTTCATCACCGTCGCCATCTCTCACTCCGGCCCTTGGTTCATTTTCTTTCCCTCTTCATCGCCGTCTTCGTCTCTCACTCCGACCCCTGGTTCGTTTTCTTTTCCTCTTCATCTCTCACGCTTCCATTCTGACCGATTCGACCTGCTCTCTCTTACTCTCGCCGTCGCCGCATCGATTCTATCTCTCGCCATCTCTCGCTCCGGCGGGTCACTAATTTTCATTCATTTTCGTCTTGCAATTCTCTGTGGATAGAGTAGAAAAAAAAGAGATTGTAAGAAATTCCAAAGCCCAAACTGACCTGAGTTTAACAAGAGCGGCCGCCATATTGACAGAGAGAGAAGCAAGAGAGTGACTCCGCCGGAGTGAGAGACGGCGAGAGACAAAGTCGATGCGGCGACAATAAGAGTGAGAGAGAGCAGGTCGAGTCGGTCAGAATGGAAGCGTGAGAGATGAATAGAATGGAAGCGTAAGAGATGAAGAGGGAAAGAAAATGAACCAAGGGCCGGAGTGAGAGATGACGACGGCGATAAAGGCGACGATAATAAAGAGGGAGAGAAAATGCGACAGCAAGAGTGAGGGAAAGAAAAGGAAAAGGAAAGTGAGCTGGAAAAAAAATAACACGTGGCGCATTTTTATTGAGTGGAGTATGACATCTCACACCTTTGTGAGATGTCATCCCGGAACACCCAATAATTACTCCTAGTTTCGGGCATTACAGTTTACATGCAAAATGAGTAAACTTGATTCTCATCTCCTCTGCCTTCTATTTCTAGCAATCTCTTGGGGGATATTAAGGCACGTTGTCGTTGAGGCGAGTCCTTGCCTAATTGTTTTTGGTGTCGTCTGCTATATATATAAATAAATAAACTTGATTAGTAAATACCCCTTGATTAATATTTATTAATTATTATATGTTATTTTAATCATTTATTTCGTTTTATTTGTTAATTTATTGAAACAAATAACTCTTCGTATTAATATTTATTTTATTTTATTGAAATAAATAATTTAATATTATAGATGTGAAAATAAATCAAATAAATATTGAATATTGAATAATGATGAAAGTAACATTTTAAGTAATTTATTGTATTAATTAATTATTTGATTAAATTAACTTATTTTTATTTTTATTTAATTTTAGTTATTAATTTCCAATGTCATGTGTTAATTCTATATTATATCAAAATGTCATGTGTTGACACTATAGTATCAATTTTACAGGTATAATAGATACTATTTTTTTTTTAACATTACGCCACCAATATTATTCATTCAAATCGTTATACATGAGTACAATAAAATATCCATATAACATATTTGGTTTTTTTTGAAAGAAGATTGCAATTAAGCCATATTGTTTAACACATCAGATGCTCGGGGCATATTTCTATCCAATTTTTTTCCAAACAAGAAAATAAAGCAGGTTTTGAGCAGGCACATTATTGCCCATTATTGCCCCTTCTTATTTGGTTTCTAGGTTCTTCCATTCTAATTTGGTTTCTTGGTTCTTCCATCTTAATTTTTTCTTGGTTGTATTTAATATTAAGGACTTAGCTATATTATTACCAGACCTTGAAATCATTTATGCGGTTGATAGTAAAAATTAAATCCAGAAAATTGGCGCTAATGAATGTATATCAATTTAGGGTTCATCTAATTAAGTCCAGGAAGTTCGCAATTTGATCAGTCGTATGTATATGCTTGTAAAACAACTTCTCATGTATATGCTAATTGCTTTCAGTTTTCAGTTTTTGTTACTATCATATGGTTGAGGAAGTTATTCTGAAAATTAAAGTTAGTTCAATGCATGGTCGAGATTCTTTTTATAAATGTATATAGATATTTGACAAAGTAATTAGAGCTTTGAATTTCCAGATAAGTTTTTATTTTTCTTTTTTGTTTAAAAAAATGAAAAAGGAAAGCATAGTAATTGTAATTCATTAGAAAAGGAAAGTATATCAATTAAATATATTTATTTGTTACATTAAAAAACATCTATTAATCTTAACCATTGATTAAAAATAAAAGGTTGGGATTTAACTAACATGACTTATCATATTAGCTAGAATATGAGAGGAACTAGATACCCAGAGGCTGAGCGAGGGTGGGTTAAGGTGGATCCAAGCTCAAGCGCGTTCAACCTCTGGCCCAAATGTTTTTAATAGATATACATACATATGTTTTTATATTTATTTGTATTTATATTAATAATTAATTAGTAATAAAAGTTAAGAAATTTAAAATTTTAATCTACAAAAATAATAAGAAAATAGTGGTATGTATCTTAATAAGTTATATTTTTACTAATAAAATTTTTTACTATATACTTAGTGTATATACTTATTTGGTATAATTAGAATTATAAGAAAGTAAAAATTTCAAGATCAATTTAAAATTTGAATTTTTATTTTAAAATTTTAAAGTGATCGTAAGAGTATTTTATTCCCAAGAATCGTGTTGATGTAGTTGTTTTATTATTTTTTTCATTTTGATATTAAAAAATATTAGTGTATATATGTATAATTATTAAATATTTCGTTAATTAATTAAAAATTATTATATAAATTATAATATTTTTTGTTATTAATGTTAGCCAACCCAAAAGTTTTTTATTTTAGTCTGCCTCTCCCATCCATATTAATCATGGAATGAAAATATTTGTAGCTCTGAAATTTTTTAAGTTGGCAGAAAATTAATCATAAGAAAAGATTGTAAGGTACTCCCTCCAGATTTTATTAAACATCTTTTACTATTTGGGCACGCATATTAAGGAAGCCGGATGACTCACTATTTAAAATAATTTTTTCCTGAATTTTTTCTTGGACGTACGTTAAGGATTAACGTACGCTCGAAAAAAAGGACGGAATTTTTTGGGGTCAAATAGTGAGTCATCCGGCCGCATTGAAATGCGTGCCGAAACAGTAAACGTCATTTAATAAAAGATGGAGGGAGTAACATGTTACTAATACTCCGTCCGGTTTTGGTTTTAAATAAAGGTCATTATGTTCCAAAATAAATGTCGTACTGTCTTTTCCAATGCACTTGTCTCATTCTCTTTACCATTCTACCTTTTTTTTTTACTTTTTGTTCCCAGCCACAACTTCTCTCTCTTCATCCAAAAAAATAATCTATCACTCAATCTTCTCATCTCTTAATTCTCTACCTTTTCTGATCAACATCAGATCCACTTCCTACATGTTACTACCAGTGACAGACTTAGGATTTGTATTCAGGGGGTGTGGAGGTTCGGGGACAGCGCACCCGAATTTTTTTGTGTCTGAGTATTTTAAAGGGAAAGCAAGCGAGCTGAACGAAAAATTTTAAAAATGCTTAAGAGTATTTGCAGATAAGAAAAATAAATAATGCAGATAAATATTTCAAATTCACAAATAAATAAATACAAAGATAAAATTCTTTATTCAAGCTCCGCAATCGGGAATGACACATCAAACTCCTCATCGAACTCCATCAAGCTCGTCAAGCATCACCGTGTCGAACATGCGAACAAAATAGACAAATAAACGCATAAGTAAGGAACTCACAAATAAATTTCAAATGATGAAATAAAAAAAATAAAAATCACCTTACCCATTAAAATTCGTATTGATTCAAATATTCGAGCTCATTGATCGATTAATAGAACGCTCTCTCATTTTTCCTTACTAGGCCGCAACCCATTTTTCTCATTTTTTCTTTGTTAGGTCGTGGCCCAACTCTCCCCTTTTCTTTCTCCTTTTCCCTGAACTCACTCTCTCCTTTTTCTTTCCTTTCTTTTTTCCTTCTCTCTTTTTCTTTCTTTTCAAACGCAACCCTCACATCTCACTCTCTTCTTTTTCTTTCTTCTTCTCTTTGTCTTCCTCTCTTCCTCCTCAGCTGGATTTTGGGTTTAGTTTGATTGGACCGAGTTTAGTGGAGCGTTGATGGGTGGATGATTTCTTGGGCAATGCTGGTGGTGGTTGTGGATCGGAAAGGAGATCGATGGTGATTTGAGGAGATCGGCGGTCGGAGGCCGATTTGGTGGTGGTGGCCGGTTTAGGGGTTGGTGTAGGTTGTGGCCGGTTTGGTTGAGTTAGAGCGAAGGGGTTGAGGCGCTGACCGGCAACCGCTGAGCGACGGGATGAGGGATCGCGATTAATTTGGGGATTAAGGTTAGGGATTTCAATTTTGAGATTTGGGGTAGCTGGGTTGGGTTAGGGATTTGGGTGTGGGTTGGTTACTTAGGCTGGGTTGGGTTTAAAATTTGGGTTGGGCTTAGTGGGATAAATGGGTTATTTATTTGGGTTGGGTTAATTTTTTTTTTATTGGGCCTCGGGTCAAGCGTCATCTTAATTCGCATCTCCTAACTCCGACCATCACTGTCATACATCACCAGATCCGCTCACTGCTTCAAGGTATGGTGGTTGTCGGGTTGGTGATAGAAAAATATGGGTTAGTGTTGGTCGTCGAAACGGGTTAGATTTGGGTGTTGGGTTGGTCGAAAACAAGTTTAGTTTTGTTGGTTTCAGGTTAGAAGAGGGAGTGGGTTGAGAATCTTAGGAGATTTTGATTGCCGAGAATCCGATTTGTGGTACGGGAGTTCGGATATGGTTTTGGTTACTGAGAATCCGATTTGTTAATGTAGGGGAGGTCGGAACTAGTTTAGGTTAGAGAACACGATCGAGAAATGAGAGTTATGGTGGAATCTGATTTGGGGTAGAAAAGGGTCGGATATACTGTTTAGGTGGGTCGCCGGAGTTGGGATGCGTACTTGATACTCTGGTGAGTGTTATTACACTGCCTCAATGGTAAATAGAATGAGATGCAAGGGGCACGTTGATAACAAAACATACTAACCAACGATTGCCTTAATTTCTATATCTGTCTTAAAAAAAATATTTAATAAAGACAGGAGCGAGTAATTAATTAGCTCATAAAAAATGTTAGTTCAAAAATTCATAAGCCGAATAAAATTTGGAATGGTATTTGGTATTTATTATTCGTTATGATCAACTTGCACAATTACCAAAAACATACATAATAATACTATTTTCTAAGACTAAGACATGTTGTCTTTTTATTCAATGTCTCTAAAGTACTGTAACTAAAGTGCAATCCTTGACGTGAAAACTCGCTTTCTTCCTCTCTTTTGCCGCGCAGGGAGAGCCCTTGTGTCCATCCCTTTCCTTTATTTCATATATAACTTTGCATTCCTGCATTCGTTAATATATAGGAAATGTCAGCTAGATGGCCAAATATGCATTTTTTTCTTTCTTTTCATAGAATAGTAATATGGTGACACTTACATATAAAAGTTAATGTTTGGAGGGTAGTTTTAAATATAAAATGCACATACCTGAAGCTTGAAAGAGATCTAGTAGTGGTAAGGGGGGGGAGGAGATGCATAAACGTAATGGGGTGGGGGTGGTGACTTGTATACTGGTGTTGGTGGTGGGGGAGACTTGTACTTATAAATTGGAGTGGGTGGAGGAGGTGATTTGTAAACAGGAGTCGGTGGAGGTGGAGACTTATACACTGGTGTTGGTGGTGGGGGAGACTTGTACTTATAAACTGGAGTAGGTGGAGGAGGTGATTTGTAAACAGGGGTTGGTGGGGGTGGAGACTTGTAGACTGGTGTTGGTGGTGGGGGAGATTTGTACTTATAAACTGGAGTTGGTGGGGGTGGAGATTTGTAGACTGGTGTTGGTGGTGGTGGAGACTTGTACTTGTAAACTGGAGTGGGGGGTGGGGGTGACTTGTAAACGGGGGTCGGCGGGGGTGGAGACTTGTAAACTGGTGTTGGTGGTGGGGGAGACTTGTACTTGTAAACTGGAGTAGGATGAGGAGGTGACTTATACACAGGCATCGGTGGGGGTGGAGACTTGTAAACTGGTGTTGGTGGTGGAGGAGATTTGTACTTATAAACTGGAGTTGGTGGTGGTGGAGATTTATAGATTGGTGTTGGTGGAGGAGGAGACTTATACACTGGTGTTGGTGGTGGGGGAGACTTGTACTTATAAACTGGAGTAGGAGGAGGAGGTGATTTGTAAACAGGAGTCGGTGGGGGTGGTGACTTGTACACAGGTGTTGGTGGTGGAGGAGATTTGTACTTGTAAATTGGAGTAGGTGGAGAAGGTGACTTGTAAACCGGAGTCGGCGGGGGTGGTGACTTATAGACCGGGGTTGGTGGAGGGGGAGATTTGTACTTGTAAACAGGTGTTGGTGGTGGTGGAGAAGAGTACTTATAGTTGGCACTGATTTGAGACATGAAGCTTAGAGTGAGTGTTAACAGCAAAAGAGTGGTACTGAGAGAGGCCATTGGGGATCCCATTATCCTTCACTACAAAGGATATATGGGTTTTGGAATTTGGTTGTGCTTCTTCTGCACAACGATCCTCCCTTTATATAGATGAATGGAGACGTACTTCTCAACGCGCAAATCAAGCAAAGGTAAAATTAAAGTAAAAAATACTTTTAAAGACACTAATAATTAGCTATTGTAAACTACCAACGTGTCTGCAAATAATTGTTGTCTGGAGCAAATGCTGACTTTGTCTGTGATTCTGGTGATGTGATTTCGTCTTAATTTGCATGGAAATTAAATAATAAATTACGTAGCTACTTGCTAGTCAGTCTCCTATTGATGGCTACCTTTTTTCTATCATATTTTTTTCTTTTTCACTTGTTTTTATTTATTTATCATTTTGGCAAAGGGACCAGGCGGCTATCTCACGGTTGATGTCCTTTCTTTCTCCATGCTTTTTGTCCTTATTTTTCTCCCGACTTTTTTCATACGAACTCTTCAGATGTACTGTCACCTCACATTTTATGGTAAAACCCAATCCTAATTAATATAAAAGGGAACAAAGGAAAAAATAAGCTAATTTCATTTCGTTTTTTAAGTTATAGTTCCATTAATTAGCATATGTCATTTTTATGACCTATATTTAATCATGGGTTCCATCCTTGGTATTTAATAATATTAATAATATATAATCAATTTTTAAAAAAAAAAAATAATATTTTGTTGCTCATTGGCTAGAAGTCAATTCTAATTATTGAAGGTAAATTGCAATTGGATCAATATATAATATATATATGGTAAACTATTGCACCTAATACGTGATATTTTAATCATCGCCGTCTTACCATTGTCCAATTATCTTAGCCACCGACACATAATTTGCGTACACACTAATACTCCCTCCGTTTTCGAATAATTGACACTTTACTGTTTATGCACGCGCTTCGAAGAGGCCGAATGACTCACTATTTGACCCCAAAAAAATCCGTATTTTTTTTCTAACGTACATTAATCCTTAACGTACGTCCGGGAAAAAGTACGGAACTTTTTGGGTCAAATAGTAAGTCATTCGGTCTCCTCAAAACACATACATGAATAGTAGTCAGTGACGATTATTCGAAAACAGAGGTAGTACTAAACAAATAATAATATTTTAATACATAGAAATATAGCATTTGCTGAGATGAGCCAAATTAATGCTGAAATTAGGGCAATGAATTAAATTGTGCAAAATTTAAAAAATAAAAATCGATTGAATTTGTCTAACAGTACGTAAGTGAATAATATAATAATAAAATAAAGTTCATATTAGTTGTTGTTGATAATAAATATTTTTTTCAAAAAAGAAAGAGAGAAGAAAAAAGTGTGCAACAACGGGTGGTATTAAAAATTTTGTAATAGGATTTTTAAAAGTGGAGGAACCGAAGTTGATGATTTCAAAACTGTTAACTTTTTATGTACTGTCTTGTACCCTAAAATAAATTATTGGACGTCATAATTGAACTACTTATTTTACAAAAAAATATTAAAATTGAACTACCAGTAAATTTTGTAATTTAGTTGTATTTTTTGCCAATTGAGAATAAATTAGGTCTTGAATTCGCGCGCGTCACCTAATTTGCAATTCTTGTTTATCTTATTAATTAAAAGAAAACACTACTTATTATTGTACAAATTATCTTATTTTGAAATGTACATTTAAAAATACTTAAAATAATTAAACAAGAATGGTATACAAAAAAAAGCCCGACAGTCGTCCGATAAGATAATTTCTCAGGTAAAAGTCAAATAACTAAAAAGAATAACATTATCTATTCTGTTCTCTCAAATGGCCCATATTATTTTAGGCAACATAATTATTAAAATCTTCTGGAGTTCAAACTGATTTGGTTCTATTTAATAGATCAGAAAATCAGTTGAATCAACCATCAATAACTCAACCGGGATAATTTTGTTTTAAAAAACTAAACCATAAAAATGAAATCAAAATTGTTGACAAAAAAAAGAGTAAAATAAAGAAGTCGCACACGTGTAGGTGGCATGTAAAACGCGTCAATCACGATAATATTGTACTGTACGGAGACGGAGACGGAGAGCAGACTCAAACAAATTCTTTTTTACCAAATCCAGACAAATATTAAATCATTAGATTATATATTATTATACGTTTATAAAGGACCATGTCATTGCAAACTTACAATATTCTACTATTCTACCTACCAAATAAATCCAGCTAATAATAACCTTGTTTTCTTTTGTCATTAGCTTTTAAAACATACCCCTATTTATTAAACATAGCGGTGTACACGGGCTGGTCCGGTCTGATTTTTGGGTTAGAATCAGATCAGATTGAAAATTATCGGTTCTTGTTCGGGATAGAATCGGACCGGATCGGTCCAGGTCGATTCTAATTTTTTCGGGTTAGATCGGGTCAGTTCCGGTTCTGACCTGGATATTTTATTTTAATAATAATTAATAATATATCACACGTATTATAAGTATAATCGTACTCCATAGAATGATAAGATTAGATCACTTACATTTAGAGCTTCAAAATTATCATTGAACAATACTATAGTTAATTACTTATACTTATGTAATGCATAATACATTAATATAATTTAAATTAAAAACATAAAACTCTAAATAATTAGTAATTTTTAATTTTATGACAATTGACATGATTCTCTCGTACAACAATATAATTTTTTTTTTATTAAGCAAAATGTTGAACAATAAACATATATCCACGATATGTTAACTATATCAATGGCTATATTATTAATAATTAATGGTCTTACTTTATACATATTAACTATATAAATGACTATTAAAGTTTATAATAATATATTACTAGTATGTGCCATACTAACTATATAAATGGCTATTAAAATTTTATTTCTTAGTTCTTACTACGGAGAAAATATTTTCCCCTTATAATAATTCTCATATAACTTCCTTAATAAAATTTTGTATTTAAAATAATAAATAAAAGAAAAAAATTGAGGACTTTTAATTAAGTTTAAAAGAAAAAAAAGGAAAAAAATGAGGAATTTTAAGTTAAGTTTAGAAGGAAAAAGAAAGTGGAAGCGAAGAGGATTTGAACCTCTCTCCTTTAATATGATAAGTGAGGAGTTAACCATTAAACCAAATGGAAACTTGATATAATAGTGCATATATATATTTCCGGTTCTACATGTTCTTCGGACAGGTTCCTGGATATTGGAGGTTGGAGAACCGAACCGAATCGGAACTATCCGGTTCGGTCCGGTCCGGGTCAATAAAAGAAGAAAAAGAAAAGAAGTATCGGATCAAACCGTCTGATTTTTTAGTCGGTTTGGTTCTTGTACACCCCTAATTAAACATTGATATTATCCAGACATTATATATGTAAATATTTTTTAATTATTAAATGAGGAAGAGTCCTCCAATATTTTTTTTCTTTTATGTAGTCATTTCATCTAATCCATGCATATATAATGTTTGGACACTAATCTTTTTTCCTTAAAACATACATATTCAAATATCTACGCATTGAAAAAATTGTTATCCGTTAAAAGAAAAAAAAAAGGATGGAAAAATAAGGCATTGTTCAAAAATTCTATAAAGACTTAAATCTCTAAGCATCAAGAAAAAATTATCTGTTAAAAGAAAAAGAAGCCATATTTTGGAAAATTCTCCATCAAAATTAGGTGGAGTGGTTGGTTTCCATGCAATCAAACAAAAATCAACGTCTACTTTGTAATTAAGATGATGTGGATGGATTCTTCAGTATGTGCCACGAAAACTTATTTTTGACAAATTTGATTTGGTACTTAGTCCTTAAATCTATCTAGATACAAAATTTTGATGGATTCCACAACGGTGTTAATTCCTCTTTTTTTCAAAATTATAAAATCATATTTCACCAATGATGATTATATATATAGGTTTTCAAACAATCAATACAATATTAACATTCTCTAGTGCTATATATACATACTAATTAGGGTTTGTAACTTAGTTCCAGTCTTATATACTCGTCCCGATAATTTCGCTTCAGGCGAAACTAAAATTAAAAAATTTAATTCATTTAATAAATGAGAGAGGATAGACTCATCTCGTATAAGGATAAAACTAGACTAAACCAGACCCAAGACCCGAGACTCGGGAAGTCTTGTCCCTGTAATATCACCGGAACAATCCAGGACCGTAAGCAATTCAGATTATTGCATGAATTAAATAACTGAATGCAGAAGCGTACCTGACGATGCCATGAAATTGAAGAAATCACGGAATCTTAATTTTCTGGTGGATGATTGCTATGTGGGGTTGGATGGAGAACCAAGAGAGATCTGTATTTTTATTCTTCTGTGTTTTTAATGTAAGTTGCCTCTTAGTTTTATAGTTAGTTTAACGTCAGTTTTCCAACTTCTCTTAAAAACTGAAAATGCAACTTATCCTTTAATTAAAATTTACAGAGAAATATTTAATTCCTTTTAGCAATTCCACCAGGGATCAATTCTGTCCTTAATGTTTTTATTAATTCTGAATCGGTCCATCAACAATTCGGAATTAATCCAGAATCTGCACAATCACCAGATTTACCCCCCACACTGTTTTAATTAGACGATTGGACCACTTAACGTTAATAGATCATCAATTTGGTCCAATTAACCTGCAGAACCAGTGGTTGAGAAGTGATCGTCACTCAAATGTAATAATATTTCCTGATGCCTAATTGCACAGTTAAAATGTGTAAAGGGCAAGACAGAGTCGAACCACAAAGATTGAGGGATAAAAACTCACTTTTATATATATGGTAGTAGCAAATGCAAACAAATGAAACAGTAACTCAAAAGGGGGGGTTTTGTCGATTGATCTACTTGATCAATCACAGAATTGATGGCTAACAAGACAATTAATAAAAAACATATATCAAGGGCATGAAAGTAAAGGATAATCAAGGGCAAGATAATAAAGGAAGACAGCACTGTAAATAAAGGTATTAAATCAGATGAGACGGGATCTTAGCAAGGGGCGTTCGCAGGTTGCATGCAGAACTAGTTAATCATTGGCTCAAAGATATTCCATCCTCATGCCATAGACATGCTATAGGGGCCACGTTTCCACGTAAACCCCCTACTTACCTTCCTAAGAGGAGCTACCCCCCATTTCCACATATGAGGTAGCCTTGACGTTTCGTCGTCCCCTCAGGCACGAATGCAGTGAGGTAATACTCAAAATGCCCATGAAGTAGAGGTAAGACGCATCTAGGGCGTGATACCTCTCAGCTTGTCAGACTCGCGGTAACGCCCTAATTGATTGTTTACCCTAGATGAATGACTCTACGCGAAGACTCCACCTATGCGTCTACTACTCCTAACAACCTCACGTTGACATTATCGCTACTAGGATGACAGCAGTTACAAAGAAATACTAGTAGTTGATCAGGCCCCTAACATTTCTAAGTGAAAATGGCATAAAAATGGCAAACAATCGAATATGACAATAAGAATGTACTAAACACATTTAGGCCTCTTAACTACTCCTTGCACCCCTTGAAACACCCTTTACTAAGAAGATGAAAGCTTAGCTATTCATAATCAAACATAAACAGTAGATAGAAACAACAAATAACATAAATAATTAAAAATTAAAGAAAAAAGGAAAATGTATTAGAATAAACCGATGGGAAAATTAATGCTTCCTCCTCTTACAAGCTGACGGCGTTGCTAATAATGGGAGAGAAAAAATCCCTAAAATTGAGGTAGAAGGTAAAAGTGTGTAATGTCAGTCGTCCTTACAAAAAAACTCTACAACTTAGCTTAAATATCCTAACAACCCGCTAGGGGACAAAAATAGCTAAGGGAAGAGAGTGACAGCACATGGCAGGGCGCGCTCCTTAGAGGGGAATATTCTGGGATCTCCTGGAAGTGCCTGATTCCTTCTAGAATTGCAAGGAATCCCTTGTGAATCTTTAGGGATCCTCCTCTTTGGCTTTTGATTAAGAGCTGATGCAGACGCGTTGTGGGCACTAGACTGCTCACTAGTCTGGTTAATGTCGATGGCACAACGACACGTCGATCTTCTAGGCCTTGAAACTTCGAGCTCCTAAGAAGTCCATCAAAACTGAATGTTTTTGTTCATTTCTTCCTTTTGGCACTGATCTGCAATAAAGATGGAAAGAGAAGCAATTCAACAGTATAATGCCTAAGAAAATGCCCAAAATAAGGAGAAAGATATGCTCAAGACACGCACTATTAAACATCCCCACACTGCCCAATGCTCACCCTCGAGCATTCGCAAAACTAAAAGCCACCCCAAGACATAGAGAAACACAACCAATCAATACACAAGTACAAACCGGGCACTAAGCTAGACTTCGTCAAGACACAACCTCACCTAGATGGGCACCTGCATCAAACCAGAAGGATAACAACCCTAAAGGTTAGACTTTCCCACATCAGACCCTAAAGGTTAGACTTTCCTCACCGGATAAGTGTTTACGTTCACACTCGCAAACAAGGCTCAGTGTTTAATCGCTCTAAACTAAATGCACATAGCACAACACAAAACCAAACTTGCATATCAATCCGAGTACGTAGTACACATGCATGGGCAATCATTCAATCGGAAAGAACAACACATCAGCAAAAAGAAAGAAAAGGGAAAGGCAAGCTTAGAAAAGAAGGAAAAAGAATAAAACAGAAAGAGAGAAAACAAGAAGAGAAAGAAGGGAGACAACCAACTCAAACTTGGATGGATTCCTTGGCTATGAAAAAGGCGAAGTGGTAAGACAACGCTCATCGAGGGTAGGATGATGCGGTTGAGGGCTAGACGAAGGATTTCTTCTTCTTGGGCAGGAAGTTCTTCTCTTAATGTGGTGTTGGCAGTAGATTATTTTGTTCGCATTTTGCCCCCCTCTTTTATTTATTTTTTAATTTTTTTCTTTTCCTTTTTTTTAAAGAAGGGGTACGAACCTTTTGTAGCTTTGATTCGTCTAGGGCAGAAGACCTTTGATGTGTCTTGCCCTAGATCTGCTTCCAGCACTAGAGTTTGACTTTTCGGCTTCCCTACACTTAGACTTTTCTAGGGGGTCTTTTCTCTTAAGATACTACTAGGACAAGATGATATTTCTGATGGCTTACCCCAGCTCTCTATTTTCTGCGCTTCAGTTATAACTTCCTCTGCTTCCCCATACTTAGAATTTTCTGCACGTCCTTCTAGGTGTCTAGCCCTCGATGCTACCCTCAACAATTGTTGCTTACCTGCCAAGGAAAAAGATCAAGAAAATAAGCTCAAGTGGTCATGAAAAAGAAAGAAAAGAGAGGGGTAGGTGAGTGTCTAGGGCAAGGTGGTAGAAAGTGAGAGGAAAAGGGGGAACAAAAAGAAAAGAAAGAAATAAGACATTGATGCAAAGACTTTCGTCATTTTATTGCTTTCCCATGTGTAATGGTGCCTATACTTAGGGATATCATGCAAGTCCAGCTAGTGCCTAGCTAAGCATTCTATTTGCACAAGAAAAATACGGCATGGAAGCTCAAAGTGCTCACTGGGTGCTATTTGCGATTGCTGGTGTCTAGGCCTAGATGTGGATATAAGGTCCAACAGACAAAATGTGAACAACTAGGTCTAGACAAGGCGTCGGGTGGTTTATTCCTGTGTACAAAAAGATCAAAAATGTGTGTCCATGCACGGGGGTTTAAAAACTGGGCAGTGGCAAAATTGCTGGTGAAAATCTAACAAAATCCTAAAAATTAAATCCGAAAAATTAAAATTTCTTTCACAAAACACTCAATCATGCAACAAAGTGGAAAATTAAACATGCAGTCAAACGATAATAAGCACAGATAAATCCCTCCCCACACTTAGCCAACTCATTGTCCTCAATGCGAGAAGGGCACAAAATAGTTAAACAAACAAAAATTAAAGGAGTACAGTACACGGAAATAAATAAAAAGTGGTGAAAATGTTTTGAACCCTCCCCGAGGGCAAGATAATTGTTCAAGGGGAAGGATCAGGACGGCGGAAGGTTTCGCCTGGCCACTTCAACCGTCAAGGCCTGAAGCTCGGTAAGAATGGCCTGGAGCTGACGCTAAACTGGGGGGGTTGAAGAATAGCTGGACCAGAGGGTTTGGTTGCTAGAGTAGCATCAGGGGTAGGACTGGAGGACTCGGCATGGGCAGGAGGAACTGTTGCGGTTCGAGGTCTCAAAAGGTCAAGATACCTGAAATGGCCATCGTGTTTCTTGCCAAAGACCTTTTCTCCTGGTGGAGTACATCCTGCAGAGAAACTTAAAACACCCTGTGAGAGACATTGCCCCATCCCATCAAGGGTATAGGGGTCTAAATCCTTAAAATCAAGGGGTTCACTAAGGTCACCCGAGAGATCCTAAAAGGAGGCCACGAGAGCTATTTTGAACATGAATTATGGCTGAAGCTACCCAAAATCCTAGATAGACCCTACGTTTGTGCTTCATACACCAAAAGAAAAACAATTCTTACAACAATAACTGGCCTGATGAATTAAATCTACCTGCGAAGGTGAGAGCTAGAAATCGATGCAAGATACGCAATGCAAGATTTGTGATTTCGTGGGCTTTAGATGATTTTGGGTTAAATTCAGCTTCAGGATTATCGGTTAGCTCACGAAATGCAACATCAGATTCAAAAATAGTAGGAATGACAGTCAAGGCATTTTTATAAGCATTAGATTTCAACTCAGTAGGCTTGACAAAGTTCAGCATGTAGTTAAATTCATTAAGGGAAAGCTTGGACCACTTGTTTGTCAATCGAAAGTTGATGACATCGGGCGTAGATAAATTAGGTCCAAACTTTACTTTTGGCTTAAAATGCTCAGATGCAACCCAAAAAGTGGTAAAGAAATTAAGTGAGAGCTCAACAAAATTTGGGTGTTCTAAAAAGAACAGTGGTTCCCAACCGATGTTGCCTACTAGCTCTCGGACTCGAGATTCGAGTCCCATTTTTCTCAAAAAATTCAGATCTAGGCTCGCGCAGCGGCTAACGCATTTGGAGTTGAGAAAATGCAACTTATCAATAGAGGGTTTATCATTAAAAACTAACCACGCAGGCAGATTAGAAAGGTCAGAAATCCTCTGGGTCGAAGTGGGTCGAGGGGTAGAAGATGGGGCTGGAGTCTTGCCCTCGAGAAGTGAAGCGTCTCCCTCACAGCAAGCCTTCTTTGATGTCGAGGCCTTGCCTTTGCTAACAAACGAGCTTTTCCTTTTTTTATCCACCGGAGTTTCTGGTTCGGCTGGCTGCTCTGTTCTGGCCGGAGTCTTGGGTTTTCCTTTCATCACCGCCTTTTTCTCCGCGACTTCTGATGTGATCCTGACCCCCTTTGAAATAGAACAACTTGAAACGTTGCCAAGAGGACCAGTTATGGGGAGCCGAGCCTTGCAGATGAGCGTAAATAATGCCCAAGGCCGAGGATCAAATGCCAAATCATCGCAATGCCTAGGCCTAGACACACGGAACTCCCAAGATGGCCGAGCAAGCTATGAAGTCAAGGCGCGGAAGCCCATTCGGAGCCATTTCGGAGCATTGGGGAAGATCTCTGGCGGCATACCGCTAGGCCTAGCGGCATACCGCCATGAAAGTGATTAAATTCGTTGCATTGGTGCGAAGCTAGCAGCATGCTACTAGGTTCCAGGTGGCATGCCGCCAGACACTAGCCAAAATCTATTTTTTCATCCTTTGTTCAAGTCCAATTTTGTGTACAAACTATAAATAGCTCATTTCTTTCTTTCTTCCTCCTTAGCTTAGACTTTGTGTGTATTTTGTTGAGTGAGAACACTCCTCCCTTATACACCTAAGCCTTGGGCTCATCACTTTTTCCTTGAGAGAGATCGCTTGAATTAGAGATCACTCCTCCCGATCTCTCTCTGGGAAATCCATGTTTGTAATCATCTTGACGATTTTTGTTTGAATGAAACATATGTACATTTTGTTTGATCATCCCTAGAACTGAGTCTCAATCTTGGCCCTCGGCATATATCTTGATCAAGAAAACCATTTGTGTGATTGTTTGCTACTTCGTGTTGTGATCATCTCCGTCCCTTCCATCCGTCTTCCCATTCCTGGTAACTTCGTTCCTTTCCATCGCTTTTTCATGTTTCTTCCTCCGCTGCATATCCGTGTCTTGTGTTTTTTCCATTTTCAGCCATGGTTTCACTACATAACTCCCTTGGCTAGGTTCTCTAAAAGCTCCATATGTTATTCGACTTACTTACACTAGGCCGGATCACATCAAGTGGTAGCGGAGCTCTTGGCTACCTTGTGAGTTTTCTAGTTTTTACACGAAAAAGTTCGAACCTTTCTTCCTTGAAAACTCTATTTTTGTGCATCTTTTACAAACCATAGTTCAAGTGGGTATTTGAGTATTTGTTGTGATCACTTTTGCTAAGTCAAAAATCAAGAAAATTCAGAAAATCATTTGGGTGTGTTCTTGATGTTCTTGGCAACTTGGAGTTTTGATCCAAAATAATCCTACAAAAATAAAACCCAAGTGTTTGCCTTTAATTAATTATTTCCTAAGCTTGGCCGACCATCAAAGGTCAAAGAACCTTACCTACTCCATTTAAGGCAAGCTAGGCTTGCATGTCTACATCTACACCCTAGCTCCTTGACAATTTGACCCAAGTAACAAACATTCCTAACTATAAGTGAACATTCCTAACCAAGTGTGCCCACTTGTTACTCCAAGTTTAAGACTTCTTCTTAATCTTCTTAAGTCCTAAACTCAAGTCCTAAACCATTCAAATCCTAAACTTTAGTTTTAAACTTTTGGAGTCCTAAACTTAAGTTGTCTTAAGTCCTAAACTTCTAGGTCTTTTTCTTTAAATTTCTGAGTCTTTCCTTGAGTCTTTTACTCATTTAAACCATATTTTTTCCAGCCTTCTTCCCTTCCAAAGGAAATTCAATTTTTTTCCCAAAAAAATAAAATTTGAAACTTCCTTGGATTTCTGAAACTTTTCTTCAGCTTTCCCTTGATTCTTTGCAGTCTTATTGAGTCCTTTGCTGAGTTTAATCTTTCCTACTCTTATTCTAATCTCTTGAGCACTCGCGAAAATAGTTGTGAACAAAATGCTTGACGTGATTCACAAGATTGTTTGCGGCAAGGAATTGAATGGTGAGCAAGGCTTGTGGAGTTTTCTTGAGCGATTGTGAGGCTATCTTTTATGAGTGATTAAACAAGAGTGTTAAACACGAGAGGGAGAGATTTGTTTTCTAACCCCTTTTTTAAGTGTGCAGGTACACGGAGAATGCGAAGTTGAGTGTTTGTGAGCACGTATTTTCCATGTGACCTAAAACACGAGTGTTTAAACACGTGAGGGAGAGATTATTTACTAACATCTATACATATATATATAGTTTGTTCAATTTTCTAGGAACAATGTCGCAAGATAGTGATTGTGAGTCTTGTGACCAAGGAGAGTACTATGGCGATGATACCTCTCAATGCAATAATGATAGTGGTTATGAATCATATGGTGATGCTAGCTGCCATTCTGATGGTGATGAGAGCTATGAACCGTATGGTGAAAGCGGCGACGAGCATAGCATTGATAGTATGGATGAGTACCAAGATGAAAGTGAAGCAACTTTTAGCGAGAACGAAGACTATGAAGATCCTCTAAGTCCTCGTGTCTTTAGTCGTGGCTCAAGTTCAAGTTATAGTGAGGATGACGACTATGAAGATCTTCCAAGTCTTCATGTCTCAAGCTATGGCCTAGGTTCCATTGCACCCCAAAGCCTTGGCCATGACCCCGGATCTAGAAGACACTTCTTCTCCTCAAGTGTACAAGTCCGAACTAAACAAGATGGAACACAAAACCGAGTTCCTCCTCCTTCTCCAAGGGTTCGACCTCACCAAGGCCGAACACCTCCTCATCCTCCTCCAAGGGTTCGACCTCACCAAGGCCGCCCAAGTGAGTAAAACTCTTCTTTCGCTACTACATCTGAGTCTACATCGAAAGTAGTCCAACCTGCCCAAATCACTCAACAACAACAACAACAACAACCCACTCCATCTCAATCTTTTGAACCACGTTCGACGATTGACATTTTGGAATTGATTGAAAGGAATATGGCTACTCTTCAAGCTATTACTACAAGGAAGAGTGAAAAATGTAAGGTTGAAAAAGAGAGAAAAAGAAGTGAGCGAGAGATAAAATAAAAGAGAGTGCGAGAGAAAAGAGAATGAGAGTAATGAGGAAAATACACGGTATGAAAATAGCAAGCATGCCAATGAGAGTGAGTGAAACCACACCCATGAGAATGAGTTGAGTGAGCTCGTTGAGCCAAATCATTTTCAAGTTTTTGACAACCTTTTGTTTAAACTCAATTTTGACAATCCGTTGTTTGAACTTGAAAATGAGAGAAAGGAAAGTGAGCAAAACAACCCGCATGAAAAGAACGAGCATGTGAGAGAGAAACATACACATGAGAGGAGTGAACATACAGAAAAATTGAGAGATGAAGGTGAGCAAAAGAAGCAAACGGAAGTTGTGAAAGCTATTGATCCAATGAGCGTGCCTTTGTGCAATGAGGATCAATTAGGTCATCCTAACCTTGATAATTCTTTTCCTACTATTGGTGTGTCTTTCTTGCAGGAAATTCTGATGGGTTGCCATCACCATACGCGCCCGAATGTTCCAAGGCACAAAGGTGGTTTCAAACCATCAATCCTAGGACGTATCGAAAGCGTAATTGCTCAACATTGGTGCTCGCTACGGCAAGGCCTTGAGGTAAACCGTCCCCACCTTCCCACTTTGCCCGAAAGGTGCGTACCAAACCCTTCTTTGAATGCTCAATTGTTTGAGGTTTCTTATTTCACTCATCTTTATTTACATGATGAAATTTTTTATGACAAACATTTATCATGTGATAAAGAACCATTCTTGCATTTCATTGAGCATGATTCCTTTGTCCGTGTATTTGAGAACCACTTGGGTACGAGTTCTATTGCATGCACCGAAAACCTTTTCGTACCCTTTGTCAAGCATGATCCTTTGTGGTTTGAGCATGAGAAGTACTCGTATGAAAATTTTATAGTATGTGTTAAAACTCCTAATTTGTTTTTCATCAAGTATGACCCTTTCTTGCTCAAACATGGTAATTTTTGTAATTTTTCAGATAGTATGTATGATTTATTTACATGTTGTTTACATTCGGAATCCATGACTAATCTGCATGAAGCATGGAAACAATTCTTTTGCTCGAACTTGTTAAAATTTTCTTGGCCTAATTGCTGCATGGAATTGTATTTCTTTTTGTGCCGATTGCTTGGTATTCCAATGTGTTTTGTGTATGGGCATGTGGCTCAATTTTCTTGACTGATCCGTATAAGCCGCTTTGAGAAAATGACCCACCATCTACGTTGTTTAATAATTTGTGATACCATGCGCATCGTTAATATTGTCATAAATATGAAAAGGGATGTGTATGATTTTGAATTGGAAGAACATTGCTTCTCTAATTATAGCCTATATGAATTGCTTGTGTGTGACATGCTTTGGAATACCGTGAATGTGTTGTGTGTTAAGAGAACTCAAATTTTTGAACCGACTTTGTCAAGAACTAAGTGGTTTAATCCTTTCTTAAATTTGTGTTTTCTCTTGCGGAATTTGTTTGGTAATTTCAAATGCATAGTGCCTTTTTTGTAGTGCTCAATTCTCTTGGCTTATCATTGTGAGCCGAACAAAGAAGATGATTCATCTTGTCAGTTGTTCTACGATTTGTGATGTCATCCGCATTTTACATGACATTTTAAGAAGCGATGTTCATCAATGTGCCATTAATGTTGTTGATTCTTCCTTGGACCAACCGGTACATAAGCATGCGCAAGTGCGCCCCTTGGGTATCTCACCTTTGTTTTCATGTCCTTTTAAGTGTGTAGGTGAGAATATTGTGGTTATGGATTCGAGGACGAATCCTTTTGAAGAGGGAGAGGATGATGTGATCCCGACCCCCTTTGACACTTGCTAAGAGGACCAGTCACGGGCAGCCGAGCCTTGCAGATGAGCGTAAATGATGCCCAAGGCCAAGGATCAAGTGCCAAATCATCTCAATGCCTAGGCCTAGAAGCACGGAACTCCCAAGATGGTCTAGCAAGTCACAAGGATACGCGTACCTACCCAAGGCCTCCAACAAAGCCGAACTTCCCCAACGTGCGCAACAAAACCTCGACAACAAATGCTCCATCCAAGAGGGCCAATCACAAGAAGATCATCTTATGTTTTGAAGCCAAGACGATTCATGGACCTTCCAATGCCGCTGATCGAGGTGATATGTTGATTGCACATCATGCCAAGTCCAACCCGAACCCTAAGACGCTAACGGAAGCCCATTCGGAGCCATTTCGGAGCATTGGGGAAGATCTCTGGCGGCATACCGCCAGAAAAGTGATTAAATTTGTTGCATTGGAGTGAAGCTAGCAGCATACCACCTAGCCAAAATCCATTTTTTAGGCTTTTCAAGCCCAATTTTGTGTACGAACTATAAATAGCTCATTTCTTTCTTTCTTCCTCTTCAGCTTAGACTTTGTGTGTATTTTGTTGAGTGAGAACACTCCTCCCTTATGCACCTAAGCCTTGGGCTCATCACTTCTTCCTTGAGAGAGATCGCTTGAGTTAGAGATCACTCCTCCCGATCTCTCTCCTGGGAAATCCATGTATGTAGTCGTCTTGACGATTTTTGTTTGAATGAAACATATGTACATTTTGTTTTGATCATCCATAGAACCGAGTCTCAATCTTGGCCCTCAGCGTATATCTTGATCAAGCAAACCATTTGTGTGATTGTTCGCAACTTCGTGTTGTGCTCATCTCCGTCCCTTCCATCCGTCTTCCCATTCCCGGTAACTTCGTTCATTTCCATCGCTTTTTAATGTTTCTTCCTCCGCTGCATATCTGTGTCTTGTGTTTTTTTTCCATTTTCAGCCATGGTTTCACTACATAACTCTCTTGGCTAGGTCCTCTAAAAGCTCCATATGTTATTCGGCTTACTTACACTAGCCAAATCACATCAGCTTCCCTCTCTGCTTCCTCTTTTTCAGTGTCACGCGCCTTACCTTCTTCCTCATCAAACCCTTCACCACTCTCTCCGATTTCTTCTTCTTCAGCTTCGATGTTGTCGGCTTCCTCCTCCACTTCTACATTTTCAGCCGACGGCTCATCCTCCACGCGGTCCGAATATGACACCAATACTTCCTTTAGGACGTCCTCCACCGTGGTGCATTCCTGGCGGCAGCTAGTGAGGGCTTTTTCAGCTTGGGGTTACTGGTGGCAGTGGTGGACTCTGGTGGCAGTCTCACCACCACGGCCCAGATTTGATCATGGCGGACGTTGGTGGGACGGAGCCGGGTGATCTCAAGCTCATCTTTGACGGGGTCTGTGATCGCGAGGGGGAGTTGGAGATGGAGGTTTTGCTATTTTT